>JBBBDQ010001716.1:837500-1060000 GCA_037127315.1 Ascarosepion bandense | reverse complement strand
CAGGTCCGCCAAAAGGTGGTGGTAGTCTCCTTCAGGTCCGCCAAAAGGTGGTGGTAGTCTCCTTCAGGTCCGCCCCTTTATCTGTTAAAACATAATTCACAGGTGCGCCCCTTTTATCTATAATTAATAAGTAGTCTGTTATAACATCGGCACGGATTAAATAATCTGATATCTGAATTCGAATGGAATTCGTTGTATTCATTTACGCGCAAATACCCTTGGGAAAGGTATGAATCAACCTCTTCTCTCTCCAGCTATGGGTTAAATAGTAATTAAACAAATTAAAAATGAAAACAATTCTTGTAAAATTTCATTATTTATCAAAATTTTATTTTTTCTTAAGTCAATAATGTTCTTAATAAATTGTATTTATAAACGCAATTAAAGGCTTTACTAAAAAATAATAAATGCAATAGTTTTTATTGCATTGTTTATTTTATGATTGGAAGTAGATTTTTATCAAATGAGTAGAAGTTTAGTAAAGAAATTTATGATTTAGACTCATCAAGGAGTCTTGATTTTATCCAATAAAAAAATTCGGATAAAATTTAATTTCTTAAAATTTCAAGAAATTAAGTAAGTGGGGTGGTAACACGTAAAAAACATTTAACAAGATTTTGTAAAGAAAAATTAACAAATATTTTGATTTATTTATGAATAAATCGCGAAATTTTCATAAAAATAATTATTTGATTTTTGTAAGAATTTTCAAATTAAAGTTTTCACCGGAAAAAAACAAAAACACTAATTGTAAACATTAGGCAGATCTTGAAGAGTAGGGGTTGGTTAATGTTTCTTTGATTTGGCCTTGTGTCAGACGTAACCGAACTTCCTACAGCTTACAAATTTTATCTAGAATTATCATCGGAAGGTTGGTTGTCAGTTGAAGTGTGTGGATTAGTGAAGAAGAGTGGAATAAAGAAATATATATTTTGAATGTTAAAATAGAAATTTATTAAAAGAAAAAAATAACAAGAATTCGTAGAAATGTTCGTAGTAGTAATTGTTGAAAGAGATAAGGAGAAAAATAAAGAGGACAATGTCAGGGTCGCTTGAAGTTTGAAGTTACATTTTAGATATGTGTCTCTCTTTCGCTGCTCCCATCTCTGAGTCTCTGACGCTGCGATGACATTTATATGTCCTTTTGAATTTCGCACTGGATCGCTAAGTCCTTTCAAGTCTTACAAGTCGCTCCCATTGGTCAAAAATCATTTTAAAACCTACTTGCAAAATCTGGTTTCAATCCTTTTTCTATTTTGGAAAACCTGGATCGCTAAGTCCTTTCTAGTCTGACAAGTCGCTCCCATTGGTCAAAAATCATTTTAAAACCTACTTGCAAAATCTGGTTTCAATCCTTTTTCTATTTTGGAAAACCAGGATTTCACACGTCATTGTGAATTTTTGTAAAAGTGAAGAAGAGAGTTGATTTTAATTAATTTCTTATCTGCTACAATCTCTAAGGCAAAGTTAAAAATCAAGATTTTTAACTAAAATTTCGAACGTGCTAGAAAGGATGAAAAAATTTAATAAAATAACAAGGAAAATATGTTGGTCTTTCCTCTTAATAATAGCATAAACATTTTTAAGATGCATCTTTGTTTTTATTAAATTTGACGCCTTCTTTTTTATCATACTAAATAGTTTTCTTTTTTATTTTTAGCGAAAAAAGTGGCGATACCTAAATAAAATCTAGTAATAAAATAATTCGTAAAAAAGTATGTTTTTAATTTTTTGTAAAGATCTTTCACTCATGTTGAACTCAGTTTTAATAAATTCATATTTTATCTCCGAGCGCCTAAAACGAAAATGAACGTAATAAAAATAATTATTACAAACATCATATTCACATTTAAAGTGATATTAAAACTTTTATTTCATATTTTTGTATGTTGAAATGATTTACACACACACACACACACACACACACACACACACACACACACACACACACACACACACACACACACAAAATAATTATTAGGCCACTCCCGTTTTTTAAAAGAAATGATGTATTTCATGCTATTTTTAGTATTTATTGCCAAGTGGATAATTCTTATTAAAAAAAGAATGGTTCTTAGCTAAATTTTGCAAGACAAGACAGCAAAGATGAACTCGTCTAAATCACCCTAATTTTTCTTCATTCTTTCATTGATGAAACTGCAATATTGGAAATTATTAAATATTTGTAAATGTTATTAACCAATGTTAACAAAAGAACCATTCTATTTTCGTTTACAATTATTCACTTGGCAATAAATACTAAACAATACTATTAAATACATATTTTTTAAAACAATTTAACAAACCATATATATATATATATATATATATATATATATATTTACTACTGGCCATAATAATTATTATTATCATGTATTTCATAATATTTTTAGTATTTATTGCCAAGTGAATAATTCTAAATGAAAATAGAATGCTTCTTTTGGTATTATTACTTAGCAAAATTTTACAAGGCATCCAGGAAGCTATTGCTTTGGCCAACCAATCAGAAGAAGAAGTCAGTATGGGGAAAAGAGCACAAAAACTGGACACCAGAATAGTAACATTGATGCACATGTTATTGTGCAGTGTAAACAAAAGAACTATTCTATTTTCATTTAGAATTATCCACTTGGCAATAAATACTAAAAAAACAGTATGAAATACAACATTTTCTTTAAAACAATGGGGTGGCCTAATTATTATGGCCGGTAGTGCGTATATATATATATATATATATATATATATATATATATATATATATATATATAAAATAGATTTCGAAGTTCAAAACCGTTGTATGATCATTTTTTAACTTCGAAATTTATTTTATATTTGGCTCTGTAATTTAAATATTAATCTCATTAACCCCTCCACCTGTATCATTTTTTAATATTAAAATATTAATATTAATTAGGATCGTGTGATTGAGATTTACCTTCCTGCTTTTCCTTTTGGATTAAAGTTTTATTTTATATATATATATATATATATATATATATATATTAGGAAATTAAATCCGATATATTTTTTAATTTATTTGTTTACAGTTTTCTGTTCCCGTAATGATATTTACTTTGTTTACTATATATATAATCAAACTGTAATATATATATATATATATAGATATATATATATATCTGTGTGTGTGAGTGTGTGTATATATATATATATATATATATATATATATATATTACAGTTTGATTAATTTTACGTTTTATAAAGTGATCAATACAGATGTGGAGCTTTTATAGAGATATAGTTATTATTGGTGTTACAATAATAACATATGGAACTGTAGGTAAAAAGCTTTGAGGTTTCGGTGCCAAGTGCACCATCATCAGGCTGTAATGATGATGGTGCACTTGACACCGAAACATGAAAGCTTTTGTGTTGAAGTCCCATATGTTGTTGTTATAACATTAATAACAATTTTCTCTCCACACACACACACACACACACGCACACACACACACACACACACACACATATATATATATATATTTATTTATTTATTTATTATAAATTATGTAAATATTCACAGCTCTATACATCATATATCGAGCGCTGTTTTAAATTAATATTTTGGACGGGAAAAAAAATTCTTTTTTCTCTCCTCATTCTATACTCACTCGGATATATATATATATATATATATATATATATATATATATATGCAGGTTTCATTAAAAATGACAAACAATTTATTATGGTTAAGTTTTTAATATAATTTCTCATGTGATCTTATGATTTTGTTTCTGTTGAGGAGATAAATTATATAAAAATTGTTCAAATGCTTTGCTTATTCTCGCGCTTTCGGCTATACTTTTAGCCATTATTAAAGATGAAATGTTATTTTAAGTGTAACAGAACATAGGTAGTGTTATGTATGTTTCTAGAGTAGTGTGTATGTTTTATGTTCCGAACACGGTCAGCACGTTGTTAGCGTGTTCGCAGTTGATATTATTGAGTGTTGAATTTTCCCTTTTTTTTAATAATGCCTCCATTATTTTTCACCTTTTTTACATGTGGATGAGACTATGATATTTCTGTTACCAACAAGTATGTTACGGATAGTATTTGGTAGGTCTCCATGTGTGTTTAAATGAGATTGAATTGAGCTCTGTTCTGACAGATGCAGTGTGTGTCTTCCTGTCAATTACGAAGTCGTGTGGCCAATATAATTATTTACGAAATTGTGTGATGAAAAGCTCAGTTCTTTAAAAGACATGTAAATTTGTAAATAATATTGGTTCGCTGTAGTTTATAACTTGAAGGTGAATTTTTATTTTTGACGATGAGATTAGCAGTTCTAAATTTTGCATAATAGATAATTTAATGTTTAGTTTAAATCAACGAGGTTTTGCGTATTTTCAGATGATCTTTCAAAGTGAAGATTCGTCCTGCTTATAATTGCTATGCATTTGATTTCTGTAGAAAATATCAATATTATTGTTTTATCTGTGTGTTTATTCTTGTTATTGGTAAAGTTTGAATAAAAGAGTCTATTGTGGTAGACAACCAAATAATTTGGAAATCCATTGTTCATAAGTGTTTGTTTTGAGGTAGGAAGTTCTTTAAAGAAAAGCGAGAAGATGAATTTTCGTAAGCTGATGTGAGGAAATTTTCAATAACACCAATTTTATATCTAATAAGACATTGGCTTGTAAAATTAAGGTGACAAGAATTATTACTGGTGAGTTGTTTTATAGAGTGAAGTAAAGAAAATACAATTTTTAAATAATATCCCCAAAAGTAAAAAAAAGGCCTTTACGCAAGAAAAATTGCATAAAAACTTAATCGTAATACCTTCTCTGTCATTTCAATAAAACTTGAACAAAAGAGAGATTGCTTCTTAAATGCACAATATATATATATATATATATATATATATATATATATATATATATATACTACCGGAACTATTTTTTAATATTTATTGCCAAATCAATAATTGTAAATAAAAATAGATTTTTGAAAATTTGACATGTGCGTCAAATGAATTTATAAATATTTAATAATTACCAATAATTGCAGTTTCATCAATGAAAGAATAAAGAACATTTAGGGTGATCAGGATGAGTTCATCTGTGCTTCCTTGCTTTGTAAAACTTTGCAAAGCAATAAAAACAAAAGAAACATTCTATTTTCATTTAGAATTATCCACTTGGCAATAAATACTAAAAATAGTATGAAATACATCATCATTTCTTTAAAAAACTGAGGTGGCCTAATAATTATGGCCGGTAGTGTATATATATATATATATATATATATATATATATTGATTAAACAAGGCGGAGTTTAAACTAACACACACACACACACACACACACATATATATATATATATAGTGTGTGTGTGAGAGAGAGAATAGAATAAGTAAAGAACAGATAGGAAAAAAGTGTATTTAATCTAACATGTTTTACTTTAATAAAGTTCTTCATAGATTTTTAAAGACAAATGATTTAAATTATTTTTTTATTTTAAATATTCTACAGACACAGTATGTTAATTGAGGTCTGACTTCGTTGGTCAAATACGTGTCACGTGTAATAAAACAATGGTTGTATATATTTAAATGCGGAGAAAAAACTTATATTTGTTAATATGTGTGTGGCACGTGTAATCAAAAACGGTAGCTGATTATTTTAAATGTAAGTGTATGTATGAAAAAATAATGCCTGTTTCAAGCATATTTCAGCTATAAACGAAATAAGTGTGTTTATATGTTGGTAACGTTAGTATGTGGTTAAAAACAGAATGAAATATATATATATATATATATATATATATATATATATATATATATATGTATATTTGTAGGGATATATGGATATACGTATTCGTGTGCTTGTGAGTAGGCGTGTAATGTATTTTTATGGTCACTCATTCTACCCACTGAACTTTTTCTACCCTGGCCTTGATGGTCCTTACTCGAGATAAGGATAAAAATTTATATTCTGGGTCATGTTACTTGATTTCCATTTCATTTTTTAAAAAAACTGGATATTCTGAGAAAATATTTATATCAAATGAAATGAATGAATCATGGCCTAAAGAAATGATCTAATTAGTTCATTAAAATGGATTATAATTTATAACCCCTTTAAATAATGTGTTGAGTTTTCTTTTATATATATATATATATATATATATATATATATATATATATATATTCCATGCAACGTGCAATACCCTGTCTTCATCGACCTCCCACCCCCCTTGGTGTCACCAACAGCGTTTGCGACCAAGCAGGGTATGAAGATAAATTTGTTGATTGTCGCTCCTGTATAAACTCGTAAAGAAGTAAACTAAACGATCTTTCTTCTTTGCAATTTGTATCGGCAATGAAATTTCCTGAACGCGTTTGCCGTTATTAACGCGCTCGAGAAGGAAGAAGGAAAAAAAAACGTTATAGACGACCACACAGATATCTCCATTGCACATATTAGCTCGTGATGTTGCGCGAATTTTGTTTGCTTGTTGTTTTGATCTCGACCAAATCCAGCTTGACGCGTGCTGTACAGTTGCACGAATGCGTTGTAAAGCGATTTTCAAGCCACAGCCAATGATGCCCAGTTTTAAAGGAAACAAATAATTGAATGTCCTATATATATATATATATATATATAATGTGTGTGTGCTAACATATATATATATATATACGGAAAACCAACGTAGTGTATCAATTTACATGCCTGCTCAGAGAGTGTATCTCTAGTACTAATAATAAAAACACTACATATATTGCTTTTACTACAATCACCCTATCCCGTATACTTACCTGTCACCTTTCTGATCAGAATTCAATTAAACAACATTTCTTAAAAACACATAGTCATGTAGTTAATATTAGACAGATTTTAGTCCAAAATATAATAATACTCACTTATACACACAGTAAAAAGAACCTTCAGATATTAGAGGCTGTCTACATTAAATCAGAACAACCCACACTTAACAAAATCACGTTTAAATCTGGTCATAACACATTCTTCTTCTTCTATGTGCCCTGTCCCTTCAGGACGTAGGCGATCATGGATCTCCACGTCTCCCTATCCCTTGTGGCTCTTAGTATGTTTGCTCCTGTTGCTCCTGGCAACCCCCGTTCCGTCATCCACCTGATCAGGCCCTGCAAATATGTTATCCGCTGCCTTCCTCTGTCTCTCCTTCCTTCTATCTGACCAGTCAGTATCAGGTTCTCCAGGCTCTCCTTCCTCATTGCATGTCCCAGGAACTTCAGTTGTCTCTTCCTGATGCTCAGCATCAATTTCCTTTTTGTTGCCATTCTTTCTAACACTTCGTTGTTGCTTGTATGCTCAGTCCACGATATCCGTAGCATCCTTCTGTAGAACCACATTTCGGCCGCTTCCAGTTTTGTCCTCATTTTCGATGATATTGTCCAGCATTCACAGCCGTACTGAAGAACTGACATCACGTAGCAGTCTAGCACTCTTTTCTTCGTTTCTATTGAGATCTTCCTGTGTGTTAGTATTTTGCTCATCTTCTGGAACGCGTCCTTTGCCATGCCAATTCGCCTTCGGATCTCCGTGTCGCACTTTCCATCTCCTGTTAGAACACTTCCTAGGTACTTAAATTCTTGGACTTGTTTGATTCTGTTATCCCCCACCTGTATTTGGCATTTTGGGTTGTATCTTTTGCTGATGACCATGCACTCAGTTTTCTTAAAGTTTATTTGTAGTCCCATCTTGTCACTCTCCACTGCTACTTTCTGTATGAGATCTTGCAGTTTCCTTTCCGTGTCCGCAATCAGTACTGTATCGTCCGCGTATCTTATGTTGTTCAGGTTGTGGCCTCCAATAATAAATCCTGGTGTGTCATCTAGGGTCCTCAAAATATTCTCGCTGTATAGGTTGAAAAAATCCGGTGAAAAGACACATCCTTGTCTTACGCCTTTTTCTATCTTTGTGTATCTACTGAGGTCGTTACCTGTCCGTATGCAGGCCGTTTGCTGCCAGTAGAGATTCTTGATTATTCTTATATCTTTGCCGAAAATGTCGAGGTTTCCTATCATTTCCTATCATTTCCATTGCATTTAAATATACTGTTCCCGTTATCATTTCGAGCTCTCATGTGGTGTGACGTCATAGAACTGCATTACAAATTTATGAACTGCGTTTGCTATTTTGGTAACTGTTATTTATGTCAACAGAAGATAAATCATCTTTGGTGGATGTTTTCGTGTTAACGTCCCTGTAACCTCGCTGAAGATGGCTCACGTGAGCCGAAAGCTTACAACCAACATAATAAAAAAATATCCAAATGTTGGAGAATTTTATTTTCACCTGAAATTAAAGCCAAAATAATGTTTAGAACAGCACACGATTAAACATAATAGACATTCATTGTCTCTTATATTTAACAGTATATGTTTAGAAAATTATCTGCTGCCTCAATACACTATATATATATATATATATATATATATATATATGTACTAGAATTTTTTGTAAAACGCGTAAGCGTGCCAAAATCATCACAGTATTTAGTATTGTTGAAGTTTAGCTAACATTTTTGGTCGAAATTTACAAACACTAAGTTTTGTTCAATTTGGCAAACAAATCGATGAAATTTGAATAAGTGTATTAGTTTGGAAAAATATCTGTCAAAAAACTACTTTGCGTGTTTTTAAAACCACCTCTTACTTTGTACCTGTTTGCACTTGTCAAAATTTGGTTTCGATCTGTCAATGTATGTCTGTTTTAGAGAGTGCGAGAGACAAATAGATTAACATAAGTCACAGAATTTTATATATAGTTAGTATATTTTGGCAGCAATCTTTCTTTCATACATGTTTCGTTGAATGAGACGGATGAGGGAAAAGTTTTCTGGAATATGTCCTTTGTGATTATTATCCCAAGAGCTTTCAGCCAATGTATTTTCAAGAATTTGTATTGTGTAGAAATAGTAATAATTCTAAACTGTGCTTGGTGATCTAAACTTATTTATAAATGGAACTTTGTGTGTGTGTGTGTGTGTGTGTGTGTGTGTGTGTGTGTGTGTGTCCGTTACCTATAGACTCCGAAACGGCTGAATTTATTTATTTATCTATGACCACAAGTGATCTTATAGATGTCGATAGTCTATTTATCTTTATATATATGGTCGACTAACAATCGCGTTATGGTAAAACTCAAGTAGGTGTCTAGTTTGGGCCTTTTAAAGCGTATTTGTTACGTTTAGGTAGATGCTTGTCTCTGATTTTTCATTCTTTTTAGTTTACGTTTATTTTTCATTTTTAGTTTTGGTTAATTGTTGGTTTTATCATTTTATTTGATCACTTTCTTCCCCAGCCCAACCCAATGAAAACCAACACATCTCAACCCCTTCCTTTACCTAAGCTGACCTCTGGGTTCAAAATTTTTCCTCGTTCTCTGTTTATAAGGGGTCTAAGAATGTATGCCTTAAAATGACATGTTTGAAATGGCTATTTCCTCACTAAATTTTATCTGAATTTACAGATAAATAAAGGAATATATATATATATATATATATATATATATATATATATATATATATGTATATGTATATATATATATATATATATATTTAATCATTTCACCCCGAGCAAGGCAGAAATGCCACTGATGAGCTGGGGGCTACATAACTGTAAAAAGATTAATTAGAAAAGAGTGAGGAGTACAAACTAGTTAGAAAGGAGCAATAAAAAACTGAGAATGCAGGTGCGATGACAGATATATAGGTGGAGAGAAAGGGAAGTATATACGGGGGTGGAGAAAGAACTAGAGTCCAGAGGTTAATAGATGAGTATTGACATTGCATTTAAATTTCTGGAGGTTGTAGCCGTCAGGAAAGCAAGAATATGGGAGTGAGTTCCACAGGCGGGAAGTGCGAGAGAAGAAGCTGCAGAAGTAAAATTGTCGTCTGCATTTGGCTAACCTAACTGTGAATAGGTGGGACCCAGTTGCCAATCTGGTTGCACGAGTAAACACCTGTTGAGGAGGCACCAGTAACTTAAGTTCGTCCGAGCAGAAGCCGTGAAAGTATTTATAGAACAGACAAAGTGAGGCCACATTTCGACGGTGGGGAAGTGGCTGCAGTCGAGCCACCAGATCAGTCAGTCAGTGAAGTGCCATACGTGATACACGCTTGGGCGATCATGTCTCCAAAGAGACATGACTGACTGGGCAGAAGATTATCCCGCAGTAGGTTGCCATTGCTTTCTGCGGTAGACTGGTTGCCGACCAAGGCTATAGAACCCAATCTGTCCTGTTATTTAACCCATAACTGGAAGGAAGAGACGGATTAATACCTTTCCCAAGGGTATTTGCGCGTAAGTGAATGCAATGGATTGAACTGGAATTCGAACTCGGGTCCCCAATTTCTCGTTCCAAGTCGATATCCACTGCACCACAACGCACATCCTTTATACTAGCAGACCAGATCAGTACCTATCACATTACAGACTCTTCTTTGGAGCCTGTCGAGAACACTGAGGAGAACGGCAGGGGCGCCTGACCATAAATGGCAGCAGTACTCCATGAACGGACGGATGGTTGACTTGTATATATGCAGGATGGAGTCAGGCGGAAAAAACATCCTGGATCGGCATAGTGACCCAACCTTCTTAGCAGTTTCTCGGAACGAGAAATCGGGGAGTCGATTTCAAATTCCGGTTGAATGCCTTGCAGTCACTTTCGCGCAAATACCTTTGGGAAAAATATTAATCCGTCCCTTCCCTCTACTTATGGGTTAAATAACAAGACAGATTGGGTTCTCTAGCCCTGGATGGCACCAGTCTACCAGAGCAGATAGTGGCAACCTGTTGTGGGATAATTACAGAAAAATGCCTACCAAAGCGCTGTGAAGCGCATTTAGGGCACAGTGAAAACAATAATATCACTGTTGGACATCCACTGCATCCTTGACTCTCCGGCAAGTTTCACCTATGTCGTGCCACCCGGCCCAAATGGAATGGGAAGAGAGAGTGAGGCTGACGACCATGCGTAACACTTTCTCACTTAAATCCAATTAAAATATATATATATATATATATATATATATACATACATACAAGTATATGGTAAGTATGAATGAAATAAAATTCCGTATCCAACAAAATACTATTGTTAAAAAGTGCTCAATACAAAGTAGACAAAATAATATTTATCTAGAAACTATAACATAAATATGTCATATCACTAGAAAAGTAGCTATTTTGTTTCGACACTACTTTTGTCTTATTAAGTGATGAGGTTTATTTCAAGTTGAAGATTTTGAAAAGGTTTAAAAGGCTCAACTAGACAAACCCCCTTAATCAGGGAGACCTTGTTACGTAATAAGTTTGATTCTTGAGGCATCAATTTCACATGGTTTCTAAATTTCCTTTGTACCTGTTTGTATATCCGTTCTTTTTGTTTTTACCTGTGTTTAGATTAGAATATATATACCTGGGTGCATGGGTTTGTCTACGTATTAATGTATGTATGTAGGCGTGCATGTGAATTCATGTACTAGTAGACATATTGATATTTTGTTTCATATGCTAATGTGTATGTGCATGTATATATATATGTGTGTGTGCGTGTGTGTTTATATATGTATGTGTGTGTATAAGTTTTATATATATATATGTATATATATATATATATATTGATGCATGTTTCATTAAATAATATATTCAAGTTTTGTATATTTATTTCATGTATTTCTTTCATATTGTCTGATAAGCTTAAAAGCATTATTATTATTATTAATTATTTATTATTATTATTATTAATTATTATTATTATTATTAATTATTATTATTATTATTAATTATTTATTATTATTATTAATTATTTATTATTATTATTATTATTATTATTTATTATTAATTATTTATTATTATTATTATTATTTATTATTAATTATTTATTATTATTATTATTATTATTAAATGATAAAAAATCACAATATTGATGCATAATTTATATTTATAATTTAATCTAAGCTTTCGGCTTACATAAGCCATTTTAAAATATGGAAATTACATTATAGTATAACAATTCACGGACAAACAATGATTTAATGATAATGCTATTAAGCTTATTAGACAATATGAAAAAAAATAGATAAAATAGACAAGTCTTGTCTCATCCGTCCTTACAAGTCAACCATCCGTCCGTGCATGGAGTACTGCTGCCATTTATTGTCAGGTGCCCCTACCGTTCTCCTCAGTGTTCTTGACAAGCTCCAAAGGAGAGTCTGTAATGTGATAGGTACTGATCTGGCGACTCGACTGCAGCCACTTTCCCATCGTCGAAATGTGGCCTCCCTCTGTCTCTTCTATAAATACTTTCATGGCTTCTGCTCGGATGAGCTTAAGTCACTGATGCCTCCTCAACAGGTGTTTACCCGTGCAACCAGACTGGCAACTGGGTCCCACCCATTCACAGTCAGGTTAGCCAAATGCAGACGACAATTCTACTCCTGCAGCTTCTTCTCTCGCACTTCCCGCCTGTGGAACTCACTCCCGTATTCTTGTTTTCCTGACGGCTACAACCTCCAGAAATTTAAATGCAATGTCAATACTCATCTACTAACCACTGGACTCTAGCTCTCTCCCCACCCCCGTATAACCTTCCCTTTCTCTCCACCTATGTATCTGTCATCGCACCTGCTTTCTCAGCTTTCTATTGTTCCTTTCTAACTAGTTTGTACTCCTCACTCTTTTCTAATTAATCTTTTTACATTTATGTAACCCCCTGCACATCAGTGGCGTTTCTGCCTTGCTCGGGGTGAAATGATTAAAAAAAAAAAAGAATATTTCATGAAGCATGTATCAATTAAAAAATGCTGCTTAAACACACACACACACACACACACACACACATATATATATATATATATATATATATAGAGAGAGAGAGAGAGAGTGGAGCAATAGATAACGATAGGATTGAGGATTTGGAGAGCCGAGTTCAAATTTCAGTCGAGTTCATTACATTCTCTTACGTGCTAATATCCTTAAGAAAGATATATAAATCCATATCCCATATACCAGGCTATGGCTGAAATAGGAGGAAATATAGGGTTATAACGTTAGGTGACGAACGGTCTTTGGGAAGAATTTTGAATTCGAAACCTGCCTGGGGACTTTTGGGGACAGTGTGACAAACTATGCACCAGTTCTCAGAATTCGGCTTTTCCAAAACGTGAGGTTGGCTCTGCACAAGCCTTCTCCACTTTAGTCAAAAAATACGTGTGGATAATGCAGCCATTGGTTCTATGTAGTGAGATGCTTGACTCTCATATATTGAAAACTACAAAAGAGTCTAGCATATCTATCTATCTATCTATCTATCTATCTATCTATCTATATATATATATATATATATATATATATATATGCACTATGATCATAATTACTAGGCTACCCCAGTTTTTTTTTAATGATGTATTTCATACTATTTTTAGTATTTATTGCCAAATGAAAATAGAATAGTTCTTTTGTTATTATTGCTTTGCAAAATTTTACAAGGCAAGGAAGTAAAGACGAACATGTCCGAATCACCCTAAATTTTCTTCCTTTTTTCATTGACGAAATTGCAATATAGATAGTTATTAAGTACTTATAAATTCATTTGATGCACATGTTATTGGCAATAAATACTAAAACATAGTATGAAATTATGAAATACATCATTTTTTAAAAAACTAGGGTGGCGTAATAATTATGGCCGGTAGCGTATATATATATATATATATATATATACACTACCGGCCATAATTATTAGTCTACACCAACGTCTTTTAAAAGAAATGATGTATTTCATACTATTTTTAGTATTCATTGCCAAGTGTCTAATCTTAAATGAAAATAGAATGGTTCTTTTGTTATTAATAGTTTGCGAAAACTTTACAATTTAAGAAAGCAAAAATGAACTGTAAATTTTCTTGATGAAATTGCAATATATATAACTATTAAATATTTATAAATTCATTTGATGCAAATGTTTTTGTGCAGTATTAACAAAAGAACAATTCTATTTTCATTTCCAATTATTCACTTGGCAATATATACAAGAAAATTGTATGAAATACATAATTTTTTTAAAACACTGGGATGGCTCAATAATGATGACCGGCAGAGTATATATATATATATATATATATATATATATATATATATATTGTAAGGAAGTTAGAGAACAAGTAGGTTTTAAACCCACTGTTCATGAATTTACTTTTATAAAGCGTGCTTGATACAACGTAGAGCTTTATATTGTAATGGTTGTTACAATGGCTTATAAACAGATATAAAATAAATTCAGTTGTTTATTAATGCAATATAACATCAATTGAAATCCAACTATAAATAAAGTGTATATCGGATCTACAAAGAACACCTTTAAGCAGCGCTGGTACATGCACTTAACTTCATTCAAAAACAACTTATATCGAAACCAAACATCCCTTTCTGCATATTTTTGAAAATTAAAGGACAGAAAACAGAAACCCAAAGTAAAATATAAAATCCTGGAAAAACTAGAACCTGCAACTCGCTTAATGACATTTGTCCTTTGTGCTTAAGTGAAAAGCTGCACATTCTAAAGTACCCCAACAATAGCGAACTATTGTACCGTAGAGACGAATTAACAGTGTTAAGTTTATGAAAATATTTTTCATTAAAATTTAATTAACCAAAAAATACTTCATCCACATAAAATAATCCCCTCCAAAATAAAAACGAATATCGTATAAATAAAAGAAAATAAACTCACACAACATTAATAGCAACTTTATTCCATCCACTCATAGATAGTAGTACAATAAAAAGTGTCTACCTTTCTTAAAAAACCTTACATCCGAATATGAGAATTAACCAGACAAAACTAAAAAGTAACCTGTCCAAAAGTAAGCTACCCCACATGCCTCTCTTAACCCTAGGCTGTATCTCTATGACTAAAAACTGCCGGCCAAATCATATTAAACTCCCACCCCACATTAACTTTCATATCATATTACCAAAAATAAATAGTTTTCACCATTTATTTTTCATTTCAACTTATCACCAGGTGAGGAGCAAACGTAGCTCCGAAACGCGAAGATTTTTGTAGTTATACTATGCTTTTATAAACCATTGTAACAACCACCACTATATATATATATATATATATATATATATATATATATATATATATTGTAATAAACCCTAGGAAAAGATTTGTTAAATAATCCCAATGGATCCTAGTAATATTAGATTGAATATTGAAAATGATCCAACAGAGAGATAGATGTAAATTTACATTTAGAGAGCAAATATTTATTTTACATATAAATTCAAATTATTATATTTGAAGGATAGCCATTTTTATTACATGTTATATGGAGGTAAAGAGAAGGGTAATGTAATAATCTTAATTTATATGTGGAACCTATATATATATATATATATATATATATATATAGATGTCAAGTCTGTGAGTGGCGAGGATAATTCAACAAGATCTACTTAATATAAAATATTAAGTGTTATATCTATATCTGTATAGAGAGCTCAATGAATGTTATCCGGAGTAATATGATATTTATAAAGGAAAACTTAACACATCATTTAGATTGGTTATAAGTTATAATTCATTTCTATGAGCTGAATCAGGTCATTTCTTCAGACCACACGACATTCGTTCCATTCAATATAAATATTTTCCTGTAATAAACATTTCTTTAAAATGAAACGGAAAACAAGTAAAAGTTTAAAACAGAAACCTTTGCGTTATCTCAGTTGGGGTTTTCTAGACCTGTCAAGAAGAGGTTATCATTCTTGGATAGTGACCACAAACTCATTACACGCCCACTCACAAGCCCATGGATACGTATATATATATATATATATATATATATATATATATATATATATATATATCGTTGAATACTTGATATTTAAGTCAGGTAAATTCCGGTGGAAACGAACTCAAAAAATCTCAATGTTAAATTTATTTATTTAATATAATAGTGTAATATAATCTAGAAAAAATTTAGATATGCTACAATTTCATG
This sequence comes from Ascarosepion bandense, assembly GCA_037127315.1. Taxonomy (NCBI): domain Eukaryota; kingdom Metazoa; phylum Mollusca; class Cephalopoda; order Sepiida; family Sepiidae; genus Ascarosepion; species Ascarosepion bandense. The sequence continues at coordinate 1,043,974 of JBBBDQ010001716.1, read as the reverse complement.
GGTAATACGTATTTCGCAGCAAAATCTTGCTGCTCGTCAAACCCAAATGATACAACAGTTGTAGAATTTTTTTTTTTTTTAATCATCTCACCCCAAGCAAGGCATTCCACTGCCACTATTGCGCATGGGGCTACATAGGGGAAGGTAAAGAGAAGGAGTGGATAGACATAGGGAATGTCAGGAGAAAGGTGACAGATGAGTAAGGATAGCGAGGATGAGGGTCGGGCAGATGGGAAGAGTGCTTGATAGAATGGGAGCAGGTTAGTGTGTTAGGAGGTGTCTATTGACCTTATATTTAAACTCCTGGAGATTGTAACCGTCGGGGAAGCAATCGTTTGGAAGAGAATTCCACAGTCGGGAAGTGCGAGGAAAGAAACTGTTGGAGTAGAAGTTACGGCTGCATTTTATCGGTTTCACTGTAAAAGGGTGGGATCTAGTTGCTAATCTAATATCTCGTGCAAATTCGTATTTAGGGGGCACCAGTGATCTAAGTTCATCGGAGCAGAAGCCGTGAAAGTATTTATAGAAGAGACACAGGGAAGCCACGTCTCGCCGGTGGGAGAGAGACTGCAGGCGGTCTGCCAAGTCGGTATCTATCACATTACAGACCCTCCTCTGAAACTTATCGAGAAGCCCGAGGAGAACAGCAGGGGCACCCGACCAGATATAGCAGCAGTATTCAATGCACGGGCGGATGGTAGATTTGTAAATGTGCAGGATAGATTTAGACGGAAAAAACTTCCGGGCCCTACACAGAGAACCGACTTTCATAGCAGCGGATTTAGCAATGGATTCGATATAGTCATTCCATTTGAGGTCCGCTGAAAGTGTGAGACCAAGGAGGCGTAGTGTTTTACTCTCTGGGAGGCAAGCCTGGTCCATGCTAATGGGAGGTAGGTGAGATTGTCGATGATGGTTAATTGACAGTAGCTTCGTTTTAGAAGCATTAAAATTTACTAGCCATTTCTTACCCCAGTCCACTACGGATTGGAGGTCTTTTTCAATCTCGGCTGCGAGTTTAGCTTTGACGCCTACACCAGATTTTTGTTGGAGGCGAGAGTAAACTGTGGTGTCATCGGCGTACAAACCTATTTGGGTTCTTATGGAATCAGGGAGATCATTAATATATATCAGGAAGAGTGTAGGACCTAAGATGGAGCCTTGGGGGACACCTGCGTTTGTATGGTAGTTCTGAGAGGCATGTCCGTTTAATACCACTTTCATTGTGCGGTTAGAGAGGAATGACTGGATTAGTTCAAACAAATGTCCAGTTATACCATAGCTCCGCAGTTTACATAGAAGGCCAGCATGCCAAACTCTGTCGAACGCCTTAGATATATCCAATGCAACGGTTCGAGCTTCGCCATTCCTGTCGAGTGCCTGGTATATGTACTCGGTGATGGTCGTTAGCATATCAGCAGTAGACCTGGTGAAGCGGAAACCATATTGCTTGTCCGAGAGGAGCCTGTGTGCTGTGAGATGCTGAACCACCTCGGCGTTGATAATGGCTTCGAACACTTTGCCAAAGATCGGAAGTGTTTTTAAATATAGGAACTATAGAGGAAGATTTCCAACAGGCAGGAAAGCAAGAAGCAGATAGGCAGAGGTTGTAGAGCTTAGAAAGGATAGAGGAGAGTTCAGGGGCACATTTTTTAAGACTATGGTTGGGATTCCGTCACCACCGCTCGCTTTGTGAGGGTCGAGTTTTAAGATTATCTTAGAGACAAGCGAAGGTGTAATGTGGACATCATTCAGTTATGCCTCGGTTCTAGGTGAGAAGTCGGGAGTAAAAACTCCAGATGAGTCCAGACTCGAATTGTTCGAGAATCTGCGAGCAAAGCATTCAGCCTTATCTGCTGGGGAGGTGAGGACCTCAAATTTGTTGATTAGCGGGGGTATTGTGGACTTGCTCTTGTTAAGTACTCTTTTACAGAGTCGCCAGTAGTCTTTAGAGCGGAATTTAGAGCATGCTATGTGTTGCTTCATTCTGGCAGCAAACAACATCTTAGCTTCGTTAAGTATCCTTTTACACTTATTACGAGCTGAAGTGAAAAGGCGCCTGTTTTGGTCCGACGCATAGTTACGATAGAGTCGGAAGAAATGGTTCCGGTGGGCAATGGCAGCCGAGCAAGCGGGTGAGAACCATGGAGACGAATGAGATTTAAGCTGGAATTTCCTAGCAGGGATGAAGGCATCGATGCCGGCCTTAACCCAGGAGGAGACCTCGGATGCACATTCTTCGATGGCAAGACTAAAGACGTTGTTCCAAGGGATGTCACAGAGGAAGTCTCGGAACGAATCCCAGTCTGCTCTTTGATAGCAGTAGCATATTCTACTTGTCTGTGTTTCATGGGTCGGGCGGGAGTGGAGTGAAATATTTACGGACACTACAGTGTGGTCAGAATTTCCAAGTGGGCAGAGTTGTCTGGTAGTGCAAGAGTCTGGGATGGAAGTGAAGCAGAGGTCTAGAAGTGAGTCCCTTCCGTTAGGGTTGTCGGAGAAACGCGTGGGGAAGTCCACTACTTGCGTAAGGGATTGGGTGATTGAAAAGTTCATGGTGTGGACACCAGCAGCGTCAGTGACAGCGTTCTTCGGCCACTTGGTGTGGTGGGCGTTAAAGTCACCAAACACGATTTTTTGATAAAACTATTGCATCATTTGGGTCTGACGAGCAGCACATTTTTGCTGCAAAATACATATTGCCCATGAAATTGTAGCATATCTCATTTTTTCTAATATATATATATATATATATATTGCTGTATCATTTGGGTCTGACGAGCAGCACATTTTTGCTGCGAAATACGTATTACTCATGAAATTGTAGAATATTTTTTTAAAAAAACTTCTTTTTTATCGATTTTCTTCGATAATCTACATTTCTCTTGTAGATACTTTGTGACATCACGGACTCTATTTTGTACATTTTTAAATTTGCTGCACACCTCCCACCACCTTCCCCGCCTGCACAGAAATTTAAACATAAATCTGAATGAGTTTTTCTTGTTTTATAAGAAATGGTTGTGCAGTGCCACAATAAATATGTTCAGCTATGGCCCCTCCTTTCTTGGTGAGGCTTAGAACTTTTCGAACGACACTTGTAAATGTCTTCTTAAAACACGGAATTTTTTTTTAGAGTGAACAATCTGCAAAGGTAATAACCTAATCTAGTAAAACCGAAAACGTTGCACAAAATAAAAAATAGAAAGTCAAAACAAGAGGAAAACAGATAAAAAACCTTTCCTAGCAAAAAGCGGTCATCATTGTTATTTCTTTATGACGTCTATGTAAAGGTTAAATAGTTTCAACATCGTGCAGACTGGAAATGTATCCAACTAGTTTAGCATTTACAGGTTTATTTGTTGTTGTCTTCCTTTTGTTTGTCAGCAAGGAAAGCCGTTTCTCTCTTCTCCTTCTTCTGTTATTATGAATGTTGACTTAGCTAAGGCTGGTACAAGGCTAAAGTTGCGAGCAATAAGATTCAGATGAATCTGGGGCTATAACAGAATATATATCGCACCAGGTGAAGTCATTACCCTTGTAATATTTTGCATGACGAACTTTGCTAAAAGGTCACAAGTGTAGTATTCTAAGTGTGGCACTCAGTGAGTGTATTTAAGATGAGGAAAACTATCGTGCAATTTGCATGACATCCAGATGTTTCTTATTTATTTTGAGATCTGACTTTTTCAAGTTCATTATTTTTTTATTTTTTTTTCGTTTTTGAATTATTATTTTATTTTAACCCTCCTCCCAGCAAGATGGTAATGCCACTAAGATGCAAGGAGTTATTGAGAGTAAAAGAAAATGAGAAAACATTAGTAAGGAATAAGGGCAATATAAGGAGTATGGCAATATAAGGGTAAAATAAGAAGTATGGGCAATATAAGGAGTATGGGCAACATAAGGAGTGAGTGTAATATAAGGAGTATCGGCAATATAAGGAGTATCGGCAATATAAGGAGTATCGGCAATATAAGGAGTAATGGCAATATAAGGAGTATGGGCAATATAAGGAGTGAGTGTAATATAAGGAGTATGGGCAATATACGTAGTATCGGCAATATAAGGAGTAATGACAATATAAAGAGTAAAAGCAATATAAGGAGTATGGGCAATATAAGGAGTGAGTGTAATATAAGGAGTATGGGCAATATACGTAGTATCGGCAATATAAGGAGTAATGACAATATAAAGAGTAAAAGCAATATAAGGAGTATGGGCAATATATGGAGTGAGTGTAATATAAGGAGTATGGGCAATATACGTAGTATCGGCAATATAAGGAGTAATGACAATATAGAGTAAAAGCAATATAAGGAGTATGGGCAATATATGGAGTGAGTGTAATATAAGGAGTATGGGCAATATACGTAGTATCGGCAATATAAGGAGTAATGACAATATAAAGAGTAAAAGCAATATAAGGAGTATGGGCAATATAAGGAGTGAGTGTAATATAAGGAGTATGGGCAATATACGTAGTATCGGCAATATAAGGAGTAATGACAATATAAAGAGTAAAAGCAATATAAGGAGTATGGGCAATATAAGGAGTGAGTGTAATATAAGGAGTATGGGCAATATACGTAGTATCGGCAATATAAGGAGTAATGACAATATAAAGAGTAAAAGCAATATAAGGAGTATGGGCAATATAAGGAGTGAGTGTAATATAAGGAGTATGGGCAATATACGTAGTATCGGCAATATAAGGAGTAATGACAATATAAAGAGTAAAAGCAATATAAGGAGTATGGGCAATATAAGGAGTGAGTGTAATATAAGGAGTATGGGCAATATACGTAGTATCGGCAATATAAGGAGTAATGACAATATAGAGTAAAAGCAATATAAGGAGTATGGGCAATATATGGAGTGAGTGTAATATAAGGAATATGGGCAATATACGTAGTATCGGCAATATAAGGAGTAATGACAATATAAAGAGTAAAAGCAATATAAGGAGTACGGCAATATAACGAATAAAACAATATAAGGAGTAAAAGAAAAACAAGAGGTATGGGCAAGACAAGGGGTATGGGCAATACAAGGAGTATGGGCAATACAAGGAGTAAGAGCTCTATAAGGAATAAGAGCATTTAAGGAGTAAGAGCAGTCATGTCGCTTTATAATTTCTTTTTTTTTTGTAGTGAAATATGTATTTTTGCTATCCTCTGTGATTCCTGTTCTGTCAAACATTTACGCAAGCTCGTTACTTAGGTTCTTGTTGTGGATCTTCGTCGCCATTTTGTTGTGGAGTTGTTGTGGCGAAACTTCGCCGCAAAGTTGTAGTGACCGGTTTGGTCCGTAAGACACGGAACACTGGAGGTAGGTTCGAAACAGTGTATTAGTATAACAAGACATTCAAAGAAGTGTTAATAAATTGTAATATAGAAATAAATCCGACTAGTAGCTGTCGTTAACTAATGTACTTGACTGCTCTCAACTCATCTTCACTGCTCCTTTGAAGTTACGCAGGAATATAGCAAGAGGAAGAGTTCATTCCTCGTAGGACGGTACCATAGCAGTCATGCGCTGCTTTCCTCTGTAGCTCTTGCTTTCAAGGTGTCAAATTCTACTGGTCAACACGATTTTTGGTGCCAGTAAACAAAACACGCCTTTTTTTTTTTAGCTAATTTGATGGTTTCTAAAATGACCTTCAATAGACACCTCCTAACAAACTAACTTCCATTCTTTCAAACACTCTTCCCACCCACCCAACTATATATCACCCCACTTCTGACATTTCCTATATCTAACCACTCTTCCTATTTACCTCCCCCTATGTAGCCCCAAGCGCAATAGTGGCAGTGGAATGCCTTGCTTGGGGTGAAATGATTAAAAAAAAAAATTCTATGGTTTGCAACAATTTTTGCTGTACTAAATTGCCCATTTTTGGAAGAAATACAAATTTACGATCTTGTTTGATTACACCATTTACTTGGTAAAAGTCGTAGAAATCCATCAGTTCTCAGGTAGGCCAAGCAGTTTATGTCAGCCACTTGAAATAAACTCAGAAAAAAGTGTTTTTGAATCAAATATTTTAAAATAGAATTACCGAAATTTTGCAGTTTATCGCCAAAATTCAAATTAACTGATAAACTTTATCAGTAATACACTAATATGAGTATTAAAGTTCATTTTTTATATAGCCATCTCGATAAACTTACGGATAATTGCGGTGATGTGAGTGTTGAGCAAGAAGAAAGACTCCATCAGGACATCAAAACAATGAAAGAGCGCCACCAGGGACGGTGGGACAAACGAATGATGGCTGATTGCTGTTGGGATATCAAAAGTGACTTAAGTAACATTTAACATGAAAGACAATCAAGAATGAAAAACGTTTTACCATAGTTCTTATATTCACAAAGGTTTTATTTCTGGTGTTAGTTTATTAAATGATTTACTGAAACTACTTGTTTGCCGTATATATTCATTTTTGTTATTAGGTCGTCTCAAAAGTTCGTAAACACTTGCAAAAAATTGAAATTTTACTTGCAAAAATAACAAAAATTATTGCTCAAAATAAAGACCATCATTTTCCAAGACTTTCGGCCATCAATCTGCAAGTTTTCGGATCTGGTCAAAGTACCATTCAGCCGGCTTCGAATCAAAGAATTCTTGATACGCTTCCTCGACTTCATCAAACGAGTCGAATTGGCGGCCTTTCAGAAAGTGTTGCATTGAGCGGAAAAGGCCGTAATCTGATGGAGCTCAGTCAGGACTGTAGGCTGGATGTGGTAGAACCTCAACGCCGTCCAGCTCTTCAAACTTGTCTTTGGTCTTCCTGGCGGTGTGTGGCTTGGCATTGTCCTTCTGCATCAAAGCGCGCTTTCAGTTGATCAGAGCCGGGTACTTTTGTTTCAACTTTTCGTAGACCAGCTCAAGTTGCTGACAGTAAAGTTCGGCACTGATGGCACGACCATTCGGAAACAACTCAAAATACAAGATTCCTTCAAAGTTCCACCAAACGCACAACATGACTTTCTTGCCGAATCGATCTCGTTTTGGAACCGACGATGTCTCTTGCTCTTTCTAAACCCATCGCTTGTCTCGATTGTGCTGGACCAGATAGACCCATTTCGCAAGTGTTTACGAACTTTTGGGACAACCTAATATTTTTAAAGACTTAGGGTCTGAATGTTATTGAAAAAAAATAGTATTTCTCAATAAGTAGACAAATATTTGTTGGTTTCTGTTGTGGATTCTTGTTGAGAAACCACACAAAATAATAAATAACAAAACAGACATGGAGATAGAAAATATAAGTTCTATTGAACGAAAATATACAAACTGGAACACGGGTTAGTTAATTCAGGAATACTAGGAATACTGTTAGTAGGAATCAATATATACAATCTTGTAGTGAAGAAGTATGTTCGGGTAATGAGTCTATATCCTTACTGACCAACTAGCAGCGGTACAACTACTAAACTCAACTCGACAATCACTACTGTTCTTTTTATAGGCAGAATTATATGTACACATCAGGCTAGTCCAGTCTTATGTGCAAAAATGGGTGCTCCTCAACAGTTTCAATAGGAATTTAGATGTTTCCACGATTTTAATACGAGAAATATTGTCATATAAAGAAAACAAATATTTTTTTTCAAAAGTGAGGAAATTTCTGTACAGCAAAAACGCTACCTAACCAAAAAAAACAAAGAAGAAAAGTAAGGTAATTTTCAGATTCAACACCATCAAATTAGTTTCATGACTCGAGATCTCTAAGATGTTTGGTGTTTCGACACCATTTATTTTTTTTTTTTCGTTGACTAGAGTTATCCAATCTTTTTTTTCTCTATTATGTACTTTACAAATTTCCACTCTAAGTTGACGCTAAGTTTAATTGTTCATTTTGTTTCCATTTTCTCTGAAACTTCATAATTGCTCTCATGTTCAGTCCATGATATTCTCAGCATCCTACTGTAAAACCGCATTTTTGTTGCCTCAACCCTTATTTTCATCGGTGATGTGAGAGTTCCTATGATATTTTTTCTGTTTATTAATACCTTGCTTAACTTTCGGAAGGTATATTTCCCTATCACAATGCGCTTTTGAATTTCGGTGTCTCATTTTCCATCCTTTGTTAAAACACTTTCTAGATATTAAAATGCTTGTTCTTCATACATTTGTAATTTGTAATTCGCATGTTGGACTATTTCCTTTTGCGGACGACCATACAATGTCTTCTTACAACTGACGGTTCCTTTTGCGGATGACCATACAATGTCTTCTTACAACTGACGGTTCCTTTTGCGGACGACCATACAATGTCTTCTTACCACTGACGGTTCCTTTTGCGGACGACCATACAATGTCTTCTTACAACTGACGGTTCCTTTTGCGGACGACCATACAATGTCTTCTTACAACTGACGGTTCCTTTTGCGGACGACCATACAATGTCTTCTTACAACTGACGGTTCCTTTTGCGGACGACCAAACAATGTCTTCTTACAACTGACGGTTCCTTTTGCGGACGACCATACAATGTCTTCTTACAACTGACGGTTCCTTTTGCGGATGACCATACAATGTCTTCTTACAACTGACGGTTCCTTTTGCGGACGACCATACAATGTCTTCTTACAACTGACGGTTCCTTTTGCGGACGACCATACAATGTCTTCTTACAACTGACGGTTCCTTTTGCGGACGACCATACAATGTCTTCTTACAACTGACGGTTCCTTTTGCGGACGACCATACAATGTCTTCTTACAACTGACGGTTCCTTTTGCGGACGACCATACAATGTCTTCTTACAACTGACGGTTCCTTTTGCGGACGACCAAACAATGTCTTCTTACAACTGACGGTTCCTTTTGCGGACGACCATACAATGTCTTCTTACAACTGACGGCTCCTTTTGCGGACGACCATACAATGTCTTCTTACAACTGACGGTTCTCGTTTTCCTTTGCTACATTCTTTTGAATACCTTCAGTTTCTTAAAAGAAATCGTTTTGCATCTATATTTACCTTTTTTCGCTTTTCTCAATTCTCCCCCAATTTATTATTAATCGTTTCACCCCAAGCAAGGCAGTACCGCCACTGATGCGCAGGGGGCTACATAATAATAAAAGTTTAGACAGGAGGAGAGTCAAGAGAAAGACGGACCAGTTACAGAGGGTGTCAGAGAACGGGCAAGAGAAAAATGGGAACACAGGTGTTGATATGTCCCAGAAAGGGATATACACATGTTGTAGTGGAAGATCCTATCACACCCCAGAATGGAATGCTCTAGTCTATAAAGGACAGTGACGAGAAGCAACCGTGAAGCATACGTCATAGGACGACTGCTCTATGACACTGTCAGCTTACTGCCTTCGGGTAGAGGGCGCTCTCTGCTTCCGAGCAGAGAGCACAAACCCAGTCGTGGTTCCGCCGAAGGGTAGAACCACGACTCGGTAAAAATAGACAGACATATTTTTGGCCCGGCTATATGGCCGGGAATATCCACAGTAAAATGACCATGTGTCACATCCGGCCTTGCGTGGGAAGGCTAGTAAATACAGCATACGTCATAGGCATTCGCCTGACGACGCTATGACACTGTCAGCTCTCTGCTTCCGAGCAGAGAGCACTAACCCAGTCGTGGTTCCGCCGAAGGGTAGATCCACGACTGGGGAAAAATAGACAGATTTTTTGGCCCGGCTATATGGCCGGGAACACCCACAATAAAATGACCATGTGTCACATCCGGCCTTGCGTGGGAAGGCTAGTAAATACAGCATACGTCACTCGCCTGACGACGCTATGACACTGTCAGCTCTCTGCTTCCGAGCAGAGAGCACGAACCCAGTCGTGGTTCCGCCGAAGGGTAGAACCACGACTCGGTAAAAATAGACAGACATTTTTTTGGCCCGGCTATATGACCAGGAATACCCACAATAAAATGACCATGTGTCACATCCGGCCTTGCGTGGGAAGGCTAGTAAATACAGCATACGCAACTCGCCTGACGACGCTATGACACTGTCAGCTCTCTGCCTTCGGGCAGTAAGCACAAACCCAGTCGTGGTTCCGCCGAAGGGTAGAACCACGACTCGGTAAAAATAGACAGACATTTTTGGCCCGGCTATATGGCCGGGAATACCCACTATAAAATGACCATGTGTCACATCCGGCCTTGCGTGGGAAGGCTAGTAAATACAGCATACGCCTGACGATGCTATGACACTGTCAGCTCTCTGCCTTCGGGTAGAGGGCGCTCTCTACTCCCGAGCAGAGAGCACTAACCCAGTCGTGTTTCCGCCGAAGGGTAGAAGCACGACTGGGGAATATTAGACAGACATTTTTTGGCCGGGCCATATAGCCCGGAAAGCCCAGATATAAACTGACCATGTGTCATATGTTGCCCTTACTGGGAGGGACAGCGAAATAATGCATACGTCAAAGGCGAAGGCTTTCTCTACTTGATAGATTATTCCGCTCCTATTCGTTGATTGCTATTGTGTATCTCCTTGTTTATTGTAACTTCGTATAATAAATCCCTTCTAACTATTTCCTGTGTTAAGTATCATTCTTACACTTATCTTTTCACTGATATTCCTTTCCGGGATATATCAACACACTACTGGCCATAATTATTAAAGCACCCCAGTGTTTTAAGAAAAATTATGTATTTCATATCAATTTTTATTATTTATTGCCAAGTGAATAATTGTAAATAAGATAGATTGGCTCTTTTGTTAATATTGCACAATAACATGTACATCAAATATTTTCAGAAATATTTAATAATTACCCATATTGCAGTTCCATCAATGAAAGAATGAAGAAAATTTAGGGTGATGTGGACGAGTTCATCTTTGCTTCCTTGTCTTGTAAAAGTTTGCAAAGTAATAATAACAAAAGAACCATTTTATTTTCATTTAGAATTATCTGCTAAATATAGTATGAAAAACAATTGCTTTTAAAAAGCTGGGATGGCCTAATAATTATGGCCGGTAGTGTATATCATTCGAGGTAGTAAAGTGATAAAGGCAAATATAACCGGGTAGGACAATCTAGTATATAGACGTAATAAACGGTACTCGTCGTATGCAGTATCTTGAGACGTAGGCGTAGATCTCTAGTCCAAGACTTGTAGATCTTTAGTGGTAGATTTCTTGTGGTAGATCTCTGGATCTCTCTGCGTCCTCGTCTTCGTCTATATTTATGGCTGACACCAGCCAATCACATTCCAGTGAAGGGGGAACCAAGGTTTATACGTATTCATTACCTATTCATTAAATCAGGTGTGAAGACAGTTGCGAAGGTTGCGAGAAAGGAAAAAAAAACAAGATATATGGGTGATGTAGAAATGACTGGAGTCAAGTGGATAAGAGATGGATATTGACATTGCATTTAAATTTCTGGAAGTTGTAGCAGTCAGGAAAGCAAGTATATGGACGGGAGTTCCACAGGCGGGAAGTGCGGGAAAAGTAACTGTTGGAGTAGAATTGTCGGCTGCATTTGGTTGATCTAACTGTAAATGGGTGGGACCTTGCGGCCAGTCTGGTTGCACGAGTAAATTTTTTTAGCGGAGGCAGCGGTGACTTAAGTTCGTCGGAGCAGAAGCCATGAAAATATTTGTAGAAAAGACAGAAAGAAGCCACTGACTTCTTTTCGGTCTTTCATTTTCATTTCTTCCAAACTCTTTCCTTATCCCCCTTCTTCTTCTTTTGTTTTGCTTTTTTTCTTCTTCTAATATTTCTTTTCTTCTTCTCATCTATTTTAAGTCTTCATTCCTATTCTTTCCTACTATTTTTCTTCTTTTTTCTCTTCTTTAACCGTTCTTTCTTTTTATTTAATTTCTTTCTTCTGAGTTCTTCCCAATTGACCGTATATCTTTACTTTTTCTTTCATCTTTCATTTTACTTTTTTATTTTATTTTTTCATGAAATTTCTCATTCTGTGCAGTATGAATATCTTTCTTTTGTTATTCTTATTTTTCATTAGGTTCTCCTCTTTTTTAAACTGTGTCCTTTATTCGATATTCTTATTTTTTAAATCTTTCTTTTTTTCTTTTTCTTCTTTTTCTTCTTCATTATTCAATTTGCTTCAACTCTTTCTTTTTTCTTTATTTTCTTCTTCTTTATTCATTTTTTTCTGATTTGATCTTCTGATTTATTCTTCTTTCTATTTTTCCTCTTTTTCTTCTTTTTATTCAATTTTCTTCAAATCTTTCTTTTTCTTTTTCTTTAGTCAATTTTTCTTATTTGATCTCCCTTTTTCTTCTTCTTCATCTTCTTATTTCTGTCTTTCTTTCTTCTTTATTCAATTTTCTTCAAATCTTTCTTTTTCTTCCTCTTTATTCTAATTTTTTCTTATTTGATCATTCTATTTCTTCTTCTTCCTCTTCCTATTTTTCCCCTTTTTTCTTTTTGTTCAATTTTCTTCATTTTTTTTAATTGATCTTATTTCTTCTTATTATTATTTTTCTTCTTTTCTCATTCTATATTCAATTTTTTCTTTATTTTCTTTCCTATTCGATCTTCTTATTTATTCTTCTTCCTATTTCTATTTTTCTTGTTTTTCTTCTTCTTTATTGAATTGTCTTCATTTTCTTTCTTATTTGATTTTCATACCTTTTCTTCTTCTTCTTCTTCTTCTTCTTCTTCTTCTTCTTCTTCTTCCTAATTTTTCTTCTTCACAGTGTTCTTTTTTTCCTGTTGTGTTTCTTAACATAAAGTCATTGGATTGCACTAACAAAAGAAATATTCACAAAACATTTTAAAATTCCTAAATAATAACGGAACTAAAGAACTAGATAATAACAATAAAACTATAAATAACGGAAAAATCGATCTTAGAACAAAAGAATATATATATATATATATATATATATATATATATATATATTCAAACCCTTGAACTTCAACCTTTCTGAAACGGCAACGCAGCAAAATATGTATTTCAACGTTTGGCCTTCAGCGCTTACAAGAAAATGCTCCAACAACGACCACCATTAAAAACTCAAGACGAATCGTCACTATTACATTCAGCCCCCACCACGGCAACTCCCACGACCTCCTTCTTTGCAGTCTGCAGCGGTTTGCTTGTGGGCTAGTCAGCGTTCTGGAAAATGGTACGGTCTACTTCGAGTCGCATCCGAGAGAAAAGGTCAGGAATAAAAATGAAGATGAAATAACTGTAATCTTTACAGTCGAGCGGCGGCGGGCATCTCCTTGAAAGAGTCTGCATTGTTCGTGAGAAGCACTTGTCTCTTGTCGTCAGCTGACTTGATGTCCGCTCACCGATTCTGGTGACACTTTGGGTGACGCATAAGACACTCTTTACTTGACTAAGTGTAGATAATCGCCCGTGAAATCATATACATATATGTATGTGTGTTGAGGTCTGTGGGGGTTGTGGGTAGATGTGTCTGTGCTAGCACATAAAATAAACGAATTTCAAGTGTGCACATTTTCAAGTGTAGATACACACATACACACATGTATAAAGTACAAGAGAACGTGTATATATATATATATATATATATATATATATGTGTGTGTGTGTGTGTGTACTAGCATCATAGTCCGGCGTTGCCCATGCAACTCAAAAATTATTTATTTTGTTTTACTGAAATTAGAAATATAAAAACTATTACGCTGTCAGTTCAGAAATTTTCGAAGAATATTTAAAAATGTAGACATTTAATTTTAGAGGAAAAAGTTACATTAATGCCACACGAATTACAGACAGTTGATTTCCTGCATGAAATGTTTAGCGAAAAAAAAAGCTTTATTTTTTTTTAATTTTCTTTTCTGAAATATGAAATATTAAATCTGGCAAAAAAAAACTTAAATATTTAAATTAACCATTGGCACTTTTTTACATGTTTTGTTTGAAAAAAATACATTTTTTTAAATATTTCTTTTGTTTCGAAATTACGGGGGAAAATAGTCACATTTTTTTGTTGACCAAATGAATTTATAAAACTTCAGAATAAAAGTTAAATATAAAAGCTCACCCTTTTTAATAAGAAAATATTTTAGTCGTGTTTGACACGTGTGATTTGATTTCTGTGATGTAATTCAGCAACCATCTTAGATCTTAGATGTTTTACGGAGCAAATGGCTCCATAGGCCAAAAAGTGCGAAAGGAAAAATTGCTGAAGTTAAAATTAAAAAGTATGTGTCGACCTGGCTTCCCAGTAGATATGTGTCCCTAGAAAGTTTAAATGGCTTTAAAAAATGTAGGCCTGCATGAAGGAACAGTCACACAGAGACTCGCAGATTGCCTTTTATATATATAGAAAATACAAAAAAAATATCTAAGCAGACGCATTTCATCTTTTCGGGGACTTTATCTAAGCCAATTTAAGGATTTCATTTTGTGGCAAGTGTTTATATACTAGGATGTGCTTTGGGTGCAGTGGCTATCGGATAGGAAAGAGTTAATCAGAGAACAGAGTTCAAATTCCAGCTGAATTCGTTCCATTCACTCACGCGCAAATACCCTTGGAAAATATGCTTTGAGTAGTATGATCAGTCTCTTATTCCTCTAGCCATGGATTAAATAGCAGGACAGATTGGGTTCTACAGTCTTGGTTGTCAACCAGTCTACCACAGAAAGTAAATGCTAACCTAATGCGGAAATATCTTCTGCAGGGTCAGTCATGTCTCTTTTGAGACAAGATCGCCTAAGCTTGTATCACGTATGGCACTTAACTGACTGACTGATTTATATACAAGAGCAAAAATGTTATTGCTTTTTAAAAAATTCAGGTACAGGACCGTTCATGAATATTCATCAGGTTGAAGAAAAAAGTTAAATAAGCCCATGGATGGGAGGTGATGCCATTCAATGCCCAATAAACAAAAGTGAGTAGGTTATTTAGGGGGTAGCATCTCCGACTGACACCAAATCGGTCGATTTTCGATCCCAGCGAGAAGCATGTGGATGTGTCTAGTCACACTGATAAGCTGTGATACAGCGAAACAGGCTTGTATGTGGATGGCTAATATATTGTGCTGTCATTACGATTGAGCTCTATAAATTTAAAACGGCCGAAACGTCGTAAACATGACAATAAAGATGAAGATAACAGTCCGAACAATGTAAATATTTTATGTTCAACAATGCTGCAGCCAGGTATTGAACTCACAACTCTTTGGGTCAAGTCACTGGCACTAACCAACGCCTTTATCCACTAAGCCATGTATTCTTGAAGTAGATAATTACATGATATCCGGAAGTGGCATTGCACGTAGAATGAGAATGATATACTCCAGTGATTGAAATAAAGGTTTCTATTCAAACTTTCTAGTATCTGAAGAAGACCGGAGCGTGCAAAGGTCGAAACGTCGTAAACAGGACAATAAAGATGAAGATAAGAATCTGAATAGTGTAAATAATGTAAATGCTATCTCATCTCAGAAGGGTAGACAAATGCAGTTTAAGAGTTGTCTTCTCTTTCTTGTCCATCTCTCTCTCTCCATCTCTCTCTCTCTCTCTCTCTCCACAATATTATAATTCTTCGCCTGCATTTGCTTATACGTGTCACTGTGCGTGAGAGAGACAGAGAAAGAAAGAATGTGTGTGTGTGTGTGTGTGTGTGTGTGAAAGAATGGAAGTAAGCTATCGTCACTATGTTTATTATTAAGAAGGGCTAGCCATAAGCAGGCAAGCCGATCAAGTGGTCGTGCCTACAGAACCAACTCCTTTTACCCGTCTCGTACAGACGTGTCTTTTCCCGGATGTCACTGTTCCTTTCGGCCATTTAATGACATTTTTTGATGTCGACAATGAGTCGGCTAAGAACAATACTCGTTATTAACGCTCGGGGAAGTCAGACGGAAAATTTGCAAGTTTGGCTTAAGTCAGACGGAATAAAATTTGAACTTCATTGTTCTCTAAAATGAGTTTACTTTTTAACTTCCCGGTATTTTTAGTTCGGTTTTTATTATTTCTTTACATGAGATATTTATTTACTTAAATTATTTACTGTCATTTCCTTTATTTTTATTTTATAACTTACTTCAGAGACTTATTTATTTTACTGCATCTACATTTGTTTTTGCAACAACGTCCTTTTAGACGAAATTTATCTAATCTAATCTAAACTTATTTATAAACGGAACATTGTCTCTCTGTGTGTGTCTGTGTATGTGTGTGTGTGTGTGTGTGTCCGTTATCTATAGACTCCGAAACGGCTGAACCGATTTTCTTGATAATTTACACAGTTATACTATAAGCGTCTGCGAGTGTTCTTAGCTAGGTTTTGTGTAGAGGTACCCTCGATAAATATCGAAAATCGATAATCGAAAAAATCGGGTTATAGAAGGAATGATCCGATTTTAATCAAATTTGATACACTCCTAGACAAAGACATAAGAAACGATATTTAGAAGTTTTAATGTTGCAGTTCTTACAATAGTGCAGAAAATCGATAATATATGTATATATATATATATATATAAAAGGCAAGACGTTTGTGTGTGTGTCTGTTATCTGCCTGTATGTCTATATTTTTTCAGCTCTTTTATTTAAGAAACGATATTCAGACATTTCAAGGTTGCAGTTCTTACAATAATGCAGAAAATCGATAATATATATATATATATATATATATATATATATATAAAAGGCAAGAGGTTTGTGTGTGTGGCTGTTTATTTGCCTGTATGTTTGTATTTTTAACAGCCCTTTTATTTTAGTTTCTGCTTCGGGTTTGGCTCTAAGTAGGTATAATTGTAGTTCTTAGTCTCAGCCCTGATACCATTTACTCAGATGACTTATTTAACCTTCAAAATTTAGTTTACGACGAAAAAACGTATTTGATATCGATAGCAAGAAATCAAAATTTGACTTACATCCATTCATTTTTCTTTCAGTCTACGGTTTCGCTTTAACTGGAAACAACTATTAGTTTTAGTCTTTCGTGTCAAGGTCCAAAAAGTCTGAGCTCCAGGACCATGGATTAGTTTTAAAGCTTTCATTACACCCGAGCAACGCCGGGCTATATTGCTAGTATATATACATACATATATATATATATATATATATATATATATATATATATATATATTTACCAATCGCACCTAGTGTATATATGACAATATTTACGCTCTCACACCCTGATTGAGCACTCTGGAAAAATAGTAGACTTTGATAAACAGTAGCTACTCTGGCATGTACGCATCGCTCATTCAATGAAATGAATTAGAGTGCTCTAGCTATTGCGCGTGTAATGATATGCCCTAGAAAGTCTGCCTACTTCCACCGAACGCCCATAGCCCAGGGGTAGAGTCGCCGACTGACGCCATTTCGGTCTGGTGTCAATCCTGGGTAAAAAAGCAATCGGAGTCTACCCGTACTGATGAACTGTGATACGGCGAAACAGATCTGTCTGCGGATGACTATATATATATATATATATATATATATATATATATATATACTAGGTGCGGTTGGTAAATTGTCGCAATTATTTAATTATTTCAAATATTTTTTTAGGCTGAGTCTGAGCTCTATTTTAGTCTTTCGTGCCAAAGTCCAAAGCTACAGGACCATGAATTAGTTTTAAAGCTTTCATTACACCCGAGCAACGCCGGGCTATACTGCTAGTGAAAAACATAATTGATAAATTGATAATTCTCAATATAATCTCATCAAGCTTTTTTATTCGGTGTCGTGGTATATAGTTATTTCTTTTTAATTTAAAAGGGAAAATGTTTAACGAAATAATTTGCAGTTTGTCTTTTCGGGATAAAGTCTTCATTGACTCATAAATTATTTCTGTTTGTTTATCAATTTTAATTTTCAAAAACAAAATATACTTTTGGCAGACCTGAAGGAGACTACGACCATTTTAAATTTGTTGTTTTTCATTTATTTTTTACTTTTTTCAGTGCAATCTTATCGATTACACCCTAGACTTTCCGATTTACAAAAAAAAAAAAAAAAAAATTGGAAAGATTTCAATATTTAAACAATTTTTAGCAGGGGGCTCAGTTTTTCATACTACGTTATAGTAAATCGATCCTCCATTTTGGAACCACTCGCCGGACGACATTACCACCAACTGTAAATGGGTTGATTATCAATTTTTTAAAAAACTTTTTTCAGCGAAATCTTATCGATTAAACCCTAAACTTTCCGATTGACAAAAAAATTTGTAAAAATTTCAACAATTAAACAATTTTAGTGGGGAAGCAGGGTCAGTTTTTCATACAACCTTAAAGTATATCGATCCTGTGCAATTAATTTTTTTGCTTGCACATATTCAACAACTGAATTGCGAAATTTTTTGGATAAAGCCATTTTTGGAGTTTCCGAGGAAGATGCCATCGTAAGAACTGAAGAAAACTTGAAAAAGACAAAAACAAGAGCAACAACTCACCCCACACCAAAACAAAAACAAAAACAAACCGACACCAACGCGATTGGTTCCAAAATGGAGGATCGAGTTACTATAGCGTTGTATGAGAAACTGAGCCCTCACAAAAATTGATTAAATATTTAAATTTTTCCCAATTTTTTTGATAATCGGAAACCTTATGTAATAACCGACTAGACTGCGCTGAAAAAAGTAAAAAAAATGTGAAAAACAACAAATTTAAAAGTGGTGGTAGCCTCCTTCAAGTCCGCCATTTTTTTTCAATCGATAGTTTCGTCCATCATCGGTTTATCACTTGTTTCCTGTTTAGGATTGGGTTTCCGGTTCCTTCTAAAGTTTACTTAAACGCTATACTTCTAATGTCTCTAACTAAACTCTGAAGTTTAATTTATTATTTTTCCTCAATAGGAGTAGATACGTTCGCCGGAAATCCGATTAACACTTCTCGTCTATCGAGAGAAGTGGTTCACTTCTTGTTTCCCGTTTAAGATTACGCTTCCGCTTCTTTCTAAAGTCTACTTTAATTCTATATTTCTAACGTCTCCGCGTAAAATGTGAAATTTTATTTACTATTTAGTTTTTAGTTTTTTCTTCAATAAGAATAGCTAGTTTCGCCTATCGTCAGGTTCACACTTCTATTCCGTCTTTTGAACAGGAATAGTGGTTTAATCCTTGTTTCCTGTTCGGGATTGAATTTTCGATCCTTGTAAAGTCTTCTCCTTCTCTTTTACTCCCAGTAGACACTTGCGTCTTTCTGACATAATCGCCTTGCCTTGGGTGAATTGATTAAAAAAAAGAAATTTATTCAATTATAAATTCACCATTATTTACAATGTTTTCCATACCTTTTAGGTCCTGGATATGACCGTAAACTGCATCCGGCAGCAAGGCCTCTGATTAAGAGGTTGTGGGGGGGCATGGAACCACTTCTTAGTTGCTGTTGTTCCCAAGTTCACCCTGACACAGAGTGGTAGCATCTGTTAGGGTCCCAGCTATGGGCAAATAGTTAAACCTAAACTGCGGTCAAAGGACTGTGAAACTATAAAAAGACTTTTATAGAAAAATATACATTGTTGAATAAAAAATATTACCATAACACATTTTTGAAGGTGGGGGGGAATTATAACCAGCAATACATTTTTTAATGCAAAACTAGAAGACATTTTCAGTTTCTAAAATAAAAATAAACATGACTAAATCAACCTTCTTACTATAACTTATAATTAAAAGAAAATACCTTAAAACCCTACGTTTTTGACATTAAATAATCCACAGAGGTTGATATGCCGTTAAACAAAACTCACTCACTCGCTCACATCTATAAGATCATTGAGAATATCAGGAAAAGTATAGGACTTAGGATAAAGCAATGCGGGAGACTCTCGTTCGTATAATAGGATTTGGAATCATGCACGATCGATATGACCTTCATTACATGATTTGATTGGAACGACTGGATTAAATTGAACAAAAGTCGTTATCACAAACTCCATACCTTTTAAGTCAAGTTCTGCATGGGAAAATGTTTTCAACAAGCTGTAGAATTTGTTTTTTCATTAAAGAATTTTTTTTCTGTCAGAGTATTTTGCAACAATCGAAAACGGTAATAATCGGCTGATGAAAGGCCAGAAGCTAATATAGTTGGTTGGATAGAACAGACTAATCGAGTTTCGAAAGTTTGCCAGTATTGTTTCTACTATTTGAGAGCTTGTGCTTTTAGTGGGAGAGCAGCATTTTGAGAAAGGATGAGTCAGTCATTTAAGTGCCATAAGATTTTCCCGAAGTAGGTTGCCATTTTCTTTTCCGGTAGACTGGCAGCCAACCAAGGCAATAGAACCTAATCTGTCCTGTTATTCTATTTTTTAATCCATTTCAGTCAGTTAAGTGCCATACGTGATACACGCTTAGACGATCAAGTGTCTTTCGATCCGTGATTGACTGGGCTGATTCTCCAGCAGTAGGTTACCATTTTTTTGCAGTAGACTGGCCGCCAACCAAGACTATGGAACCCAATCTGTCCTGTTAGTTCATTCATTTATTCATTTAAGTAGGTTTCCATTACTTTCTGCTGTAAACTGGTTGCCAAGAAAACCCATAGAACCTAATCTGTCCTGTTATTTCACACATTGCTGGAGGGATGAGATGGATTTATACTTTTCCCAAGGTTATTTGCGTGTCAGTGAATGCAATGAATTTAACTGGAATTCGAACTCGGTTCTCCTATTTCTCGTTCTGATTTGATATCCACTGCACCACAACGCAGAAATGATAAGTGCAAGGTGCTTTTCGACTAAACTTTCAGGGAAAAGTTGCTGTACATGCAAAATAATATATTTCTACCCTGGGGCTCAACATTTGAGCTTTGTTGTGGAGATAAATAGTTGTCAGTTCATTGCGTTTTGCTTTGAAATTGTCAAAACATTTCTCATCAATCAAGTATGATATCTTTAAAGGACGTTTAGTTAGGATGATACATTTAACATTAAAACTGCTTCCCTGGGACGAAAAATTACTCATGGCTCAACTTAATATTATACATTTATTCATTTATTTTTGTTCATGGAGGAAGGTCCAAACAGAGGTGATTAGTAAACTATAATTTTGATTTTGAAAATTCATGTAAAGTTATATTTACTAATACAGTTATTACATTAACAATTAAATTCTATTGTGTGCAATATTACAAGAGCGCTTAAATTTTATCAACACGAGTGCTCAAACTGTTGTCCATCACAATTTACATAGCTTTGAAGTCTACCCCTCACGCTACGATAAACATTTTTCCACAAGTCTCTTTCTGTATCAATTTCTTGAAATGCATCTCTTATGGAATTTTTCAAACCACCAACCTTTTTTGGTTTTCGACTATAAACTTTGTCCATAAGTACTCCTCCAAATCCTCTGGGTCAAGTCAGGTGAGAAATGGATTGGCCAAAGAGGGTCATTTGATTGGCCAATCAATTGACCCTCTTTGGCCAATACATTTCTCTGGAAATGATACATCAAAGATACTCACGGACTGCACATGAATAATATAATACCTAATGAACACAATTGTAATAATATAGCCGTTACACGAACCTATTCCACCTACTGTCCACTTATTTAGGTCCGCACTATATATATATATATATATAGTCATCCGCAGACAGATCTGTTTCGCTGTATCACAGCTCATCAGTACGGTTAGACTCCGATTTCTTTTAACCCAGGATTGAAACCCGACCGAATTGGCGTCAGTCGGCGATTCTACCTCTGGGTTATGGGCGTTCGGTAGAAGAAGGCAGACTTTTTAGCGTGTATATTGTCATTATACCCGCCCAATAGCCAGAGTGCTCTAATGCATTACTGAATGAACGATGCGTACATGCCAGAGTAGGTAGCTACTGTTTTTCAAAGTCTACCATTCTTCCATATATATATATATATATATATATATATATATATAATCCGAGTGAATACAGAACGAAGAAAAAAGTTTTTACAACGTCCAAAACATTAATTTAAAACAGTGCTCGATATATAATATATAGAGCTGTGAATATTTATAAATTATTATAAAGACTCTGCTTAAATACAAAAATATTCTGTACAAAATAAGCATCCCACCCCTTACCTGCTCCTCTAAGAAATCCAAAGGATATAGTCTAGTTGCAAGATAATAAAAACTTACATTCTAACTGCTAATGTTAAATCTGTCTACAAAACTCACAGACTCTCATTAATCAACCATATTCACTACCCACACCACATTCTTCAAAATTCTAACAGTCAATCCACAAGACTTGTTCCCATATCACTAACCCCCACCAACATCCCACACACAACTGACCAAATATAAGAAAAGAGGCTTTCCATTCCTACCCACACCGCCTGATGAGACATTGTCGTTTCAATGTCAAAACAAATGTACTATTTGTAATGGATATATAAAATAAATTCTGTACATGTTCTAAAATATAATTTATAACATATATTTCTGTAAACTCAGATAAAATTTCGAGGAGAAATAGCCATTTTCAACATTTCAGTTTAAGACATACATTTTCAACCCCGTTTAATCAAAGTATGATTAAAAATTCTAATATAATGTTATATTTACTTATACAATTTTTACATTCACAATTAAATTTTATTGGTTACAATAACACAAAAGCACTTCAATTCTATTAACGCAGGGCTCAAAACTTATGCAACACAATTTACACAGCTTTAAAGTCCATTCGAATTACATTTTTGTACAAATCTCTTTGTGTATTAATTTTTTAAAATACATCTCTTGTGTAATTTTTCAAATTACGAACACTTTTAGGTTTCCAAATATGTAATTTGTCCCTCAGTACTTCCAAAATGCAGGAAAACACATTACGTTCAAGTTCAGTGAACGTGCTGGGCTATCAATTGAACCTCTCCGGTTAATCTATTCCTCAGGAAATGTTTCAGTAAAATACTGACAAATACCATGATTATAATGAACATGATTGTAATAAGACAAACGATACAAGAACCAATTTTACCTACTTTTGGGCTAGCCCATATATATCTATATCTATAAAAGTGACGAGGGAGGACGCTGTGTAAGTATTTGTTTGTTTGATAGATTCGACTTAGCGGCTTCAATTTGCGTTCTAGCTCGACGGGAGTTGCGCTAAGATGTAGATCAAAATTTTAGAACGCTAAGGACACCTTGAAATTTTTCAGATAGAAAATATATATAATCACCCCCACTAAGTCAGGGATCAGTTTATGTATAGATTATAATATAGAATCGATCACCACACGTTATATTATCTATATCTATATATGTTGCCCCTCCCCCTCCCATCCTAATCCAATAGAGATATTCTACATTGTTATCTATATCTATAAAAGTGACGAGGGTGGATATTGTGTAAGTATTTGCTATGTAAATTCATCATATGTTTTTTATTCTTATTATTCCTCAAACTACCCGAGTGAAACCGGGCTAAACTGCTAGTATATATATATATATATATATATATATATATATATATATCAGTATACCTGCGCAAATATATATATATATATATATATGTATATATATATAAGTATACCTAGTGAGCCAACAAACCTACCAAGGTTTAACCTTAGTGGATCGTCAGGGAACGCTGGCGATCCACTTAGGTGAAACCTTGGTAGGGTTGTTGGTTCAGTAGGTATACTTTACTTATTCTGCCCTGCTTTAGTATTGAGCACTTTTTATTAATTGATTAATCGTCTCGGGTTTTTTCTTTGGGCTACGTGCTGACTCGGTCCGAATCCCTTTGGCTGATGTTCATTTTTTATTTTTTTTATTTTTTTTAATCATATCACCCCAAGCAAGGCGGTAACGCCACTGATGTGCAGGGGGCTACATAAGAGTGAGAAGATTAGAAAAGAGAAAATCTGAAACCACATCTTAAACAGGAAACAAGGGATGAGCCTCTTTAACTGTTCAATAGACGTGGGTGGAGCGTGAACCGGGCGATAGTTTAGTCTATCTACTCCAATTGAAAAAAAAAAACAGTGAGAAGATTAGAAAAGAGAAAAACCGGAAACCGCATCCTAAACAGGAAACAAGGGATGAGCCTCTTCACCTGTTCAATAAACGTGGGTGGAGTGTGAACCGGGCGATATTTTAGCTTTTTCCTTTTTTACAACCATTTTTTCCTTCCACGTAGATACGCGGAGGGTTTTTCGAAAGGAGTATAGTTATAAGTTTGTGTTTATATATATATATATATATATATATATATATATTAAATCCAAAAGGATGATCAGATAGGCAGATCACCCCCCCCAAAAAAAACGATCCTGTTAGTATAAATTTCATTAGTATTAAAATTGATCAAGTTGGAGGAATTCCTCGTAGAAATGTCTATCCATCGGATTCTAAATTTAGAAATTTTTCGTTTTATTTTATAAATATATATATATTGGCGGTAAAAATCCAGGAAGGATTTGTAAAATCCGGGATAAGGTTGGTAAATAATCCAGAAGAATCCTAGGAATATCGTTAAAATATTAAAACTGATCCAATAGAGAGCTCAATGCAAACCAATTCAATTTACAGTGCAGATATTTTGTTTATTTATCTGTAAATTCAGGTAAAATTCAGTGGGGAAATAGCCAGATTCAACATGTCATTTTAAGACATACATTCTTCGACCTCTTATAAACAGATATATATATATGAGAGAGAAAGAGAGATGTGTGTGTGTGTGTGTGTGTGTGTGTGTGTGTGTGTTTTGAACGGATGCCTCTTCTTTATCACAACGTTTCAACATCTCTACCCTTCAGTCTACTTCTTCCTGTCTGAATTTCAGAATTGTTGTTTGGTGCTTGATTTATTTAACGGCATATCAACTCCTTATGGGTCATTTGATGCCGAAATGTAATTTTCTTGGGAGCTTAGAAGTAATAAAAATATAATATATGTTATTCTGCTTTCACAATTTAATACATGACAGATAATATTCAGACTTTCTTTTTTCATATATACGTTTGTGTTGATATGATTACTAACGGCGTTGATGCGTGTTTAATGTTATATTTTGGAATAGAATTTGATTTAAGACATTGTCCGATTATTGTCATGAAAGAGTTCTATCATATTGGTTGTTTGGTTAATTTTGTTTAGTGGCATAAATATTATTTAATATTATTTAAATATTTTGAACACATATTTAATTAAATACATTTTGAAAATAATTATATGTTTTCAACCACTGAATAAAATGTATTTTTGTTCATTTTGCTCTAAAAATGTAAATAGAAAAATACGTTTTTAAAAATCCTTTTATCCCACGCAAGGATTAAAATCCACTAAGACGCAAGAAGTTAATGAGTTTTTTGTTTTATTTTTATAATCTTATCGCCCTAAGCAAGGCATTTTACTGCCACTGTTTTGCAGGGGTTATATAGGAGGAAAGTTATGAGAATGAGTGACAGGTTATAGGGGGTATCAGGAAGTGGGTAAGTGAAAGACTATTGTTGAGAGTAGAGTGAACGGAGAAAGGAGCATGAGAGAGAGAGAGAGAGAGAGAGAGAGAGAGAGAGGATGCAGGTTAGTGAGATAGGAGATGACTATTGACTTTTTATATAATCATATCGCCCCAAGCAAGGCATTTGACTGCCACTGTTTTGTACGGGTTATATAGGAGGAAAGTTATGAGAAAGAGTGACAGGTTATAGGGGGTGTCAGGAAGTGTGTAAGAGAAGGATGTGAATGTGATGAGCGTGGAGTGGACGGAGAAAGGAGTATGAGAGAGAGGATGCTGGTTAGTAAGATTGGAGATGACTATTGATTTTACATTTAAATTCTTGGAGATTGTAGCTGTCGGGGAAGCAAGTAAATGGAACGGAAGTGCGAGAAAAGGAGCTTCTGGAGTAGAATCTGCGTTTACAATTTATTGGTTGGGACCTAGTTGCTAATCTTGTCGCTCGAGTAAATTCATATTTAGGTGGTACCAGTGAACTAAGTTCATCGGAGCAGAAGCCATGAAAGTATTTGTAGAAGAGACATGAGTGTTAGAAAAAAAAACTCTATTAAGGAGAGAGGACAATAAAAGAATCAGAATAAGGACACAGAAGAAACGAATGAAATTGCGTTTAAATTTTTCAAGATCAAAGTTAACCCTCTAGGGCCATTCGAATCATATTAGTGGGGGATCTGTTTATTACTTCATAACAATATAGAACTGATCCCCCACTTTATGCCCAGTAGAAACCTGAACCCTCTAGGGCCATACGTATCATATTTGATACAGTATGAAAACAAGCCTTGAAAGAAATATTTTCCCGAAAATTTTTTTTAAGAGAAATATTTTATAAATTTCAGATGAAAGCAGTACTGACTGCTCAGTCAATGAATACCAAATGTTTCCTTATAGGGAAATACCAAATGTTTCCTTATAGGGAAATACTGTATCAAATATGATACGAATGGCCCTAGAGGGTTAAGTAGTAATTAGTGGGGGATCTGTTTATTACTTCATAACAATATAGAACTGATCCCCCACTTTATGCCCAGTAGAAGCCTTAACCCTCTAGGGCCATTCGTATCATATTTGATACAGTATGAAAACAAGCCTTGAAAGAAATATTTTCCTGAAAAATTTTTTAAGAGAAATACTTTATAAATTTCAAATGAAAGCAGTACTGACTGCTCAGTCAATGAATACCAAATGTTTCCTTATTAGGAAATACCAAATGTTTCCTTATAGGGAAATACTGTATCAAATATGATACGAATGGCCCTAGAGGGTTAACAGGAAAACAAGAAGCCAGAAGAAACTTCCACAAGCTTGAAGAAGAAATTGTTAGCCTAGAACTTACGGTTACAGTTAGAAATTTCAACTGTTGCATGATGAAACCTAACCGCCAATCTAGTACTGCGCGTAAGTTAATAAAGTCTAGGTACCAGTGAGAAAAATTAATTACAATAATTTCCATGAAAGTATTTATGGGAAGTTTTACACAGGGAAGCTACGTTACAGCAGTAGCAAATGAACAAAAGTCGAGATACCAGGTCAGGATCAATATTATTGCTGATTCGGCTTTGTATCTTATCAAGAATCTCGTAATATATAGTAGGAGCAATACTGAAAGCAAAAACGAATGATAGACTTATAAATATGTAAGATAAATTCTGACGAGAAAAATTATCTAGTCTGAAACAACTTAGTTGTAGACTTAGCAATTGACTCAATATTCTCTTTTCATTTTATGTCAACCAAAAATAATGGTATAAACAAGCTACTAATTTTAGACTCTGCAAAAAAAATATAATAATAATTAGGAAAGAACTTCCCATCAGTACTAGAAAGAGCTATAACATTTAAAAGAAATGGGAAATCTAATATTCTGAAAAACTCTTTTAAGAAAAATATCTGACTTATTTTAACCGGAAGTGGCATTAACTGTTTGGTCAATACCAAATGTTTACTGCATAGAAAAAAGCAAATCTCACTACATGTCTTACCAATCTATATATTTAGCCTGTACGACGTTATTCTAAAATTTTGGGGGAAAACCTTCTATTCGTAGACATGAAAAGAAGAAAAATCTTGATATGAATAATTTTAAAATAACTGACATATGTATGCAACAATTTTCTTAGATTAATAGGTAAAATATGGCTTCAAACGAATAAATTCTATAAATCCTAAAGAAGACGATACATAATCAAAGTTTGGTGTGATAAAATCACAGTGAACTTTACCAAATAGGATTGAGTTGTTTTTACGGTTTATCAACCGTTTGTAGGTTATTTAAGGCTGTAATATATTTTGATCTGTAAGAAAAATTTATCTGTGCAAGTAAATCGTACATTAACAATTTCTCAAGAATAACAATGTAAATCTATAAAACAAAGTGGAACAGAGAGCAAAGATGAGGAGAAAAAGTATCTTCACCGTAAAGTCAGTCAGTTAAGTGCCATACGTGATACACGCTTGGGCAATCATGTCTCAAAAGAGATATGACTGACTGGGCAGAAGATTATCCCGTAGCAGGTTGCCATTGCTTTCTGCGGTAGACTGGTAGCCAGCGAAGGTTATAGAACCCAATCTGTCCTGTTATTTGACTGATAGCCAGATGGATAAGAAACGTATTATTTAGTAATTAGTGGGGGATCAGTTTATTACTTCGTAACAATAGAAAACCAATCCTCCACTTTATACCCAGTAGAAGCCTTAACCATGTTTTCATCTATCATATTTAGTCAGTCAGTCAGTTAAGTGCCATACGTGATACACGCTTTGGGCGACCATGTCTCGAAAGAGACATCACTGACTGGGCAGAAGATTATCCCGCAGTAGGTTGCCATTGCTTTCTGCGGTAGACTGGTTGCCGACCAAGGCTATAGAACACAATCTGTCCTGCTATTTAACCCATAACTGGAAGGAAAAGACGGATTAATGCCTTTCCCAAGGGTATTTGCGCGTAAGTGAATACAATGAATTCAACTGGAATTCGAACGCGGCTCCCCGATTTCTTGTTCTGAGCCGATATCCAGTGCACCACAACGCACACCCCACCGTAAAGTAGTGAACCAAAATGCATAGCACACACACACACACACACACAGATAGACAGAGAGAGAAAAAATACTAATTAATCATCGCTTCTCGCTCTTCAGAACCAATCGAGAACAGAACGTATAAATACATAGACAACGACTGAGAGGAGGAAGATGAATACCAACGGATTTTATTTGGTGTAGGGATTCTATCAGTCTATTTAGAGATTTTTTAATAGCACGAACCTCCAGTACTCAAGCAAACATTTCAAGACCGTTTTTCTTCCTCGTCTTTGGTGTCGCTGTTGTTATCGCTGTTGCTGTTTTCAGACATAAATCCTACTATTGAACGCATAACTGGAGAAGGTGTATTCATAACTTTCCTAACCGCATTTGCCTGTATCTGAATGCAATGAATTCTATTGAAAATCGAACTCGGCACTCCGATTTCTAATCTGAGTCGCTATCCATTTTACCGCCCACACATTGGCTTTACCAAATAATATAAATCACAACACTTGAACAATTCTAAGACCAAGAATAGCACAAATTGTTTACTCATGTAACTAAAAAAAAAGGAAAAAGAAAATGTTATCATCAAGCTGCTAACTTTCCAAAATCTACTAACATCCATTGGTCATAGAAAACGATGAAATTTAATGGAGTTGAGAAGTTCAATTTTCAGAAAAAAATGATTTTATCTAAATCTAAACTTATTTATAAATGGAACTTTGTCTGTGTGTATGTGTGTGTGTGTGTATGTGTGTCCGTTACCTATAGACTCCGAAAGGGCTGAACCGATTTTCTTGAAAATTTACACAATTGTACTATAAGCGTCTGCGAGTGTTCTTAGCTAGGGTTTGTGTCGAGGTACCCCCTGATAAATATCGAAAATCGATAATCGAAAAATCGGGTTATAGAAGGAATGATCCGATTTTAATAAAATTTGATACACTCATAGACAAAGACGTAAGAAAAGACATTCAGAAGTTTCAAGGTTCCTGTTCTTAAAATAGTGCAGAAAATCGATAATATATATATATATATATATATATATATATATATATATATATATAAGGCAATATGTTTGGGTGTGTGTGTCTGTTTATCTGTCTGTATGTCCTTTATACAAATCCACAATTTTTTCCGATTCTCACCAAACTTCACACAAATATTCTTTCGGCTGAGTCTGAGCTCCAGGAGCATGAATTAGTTTTAAAGCTGTCATTACACCCGAGCAACACCGGGTTATACTGCTAGTATAATTAAAATGACAGTAACACAAATTGTTTGGTTAGTGAATGGCGAATGTTTTTTGTCTGGAAACAGCTAATTTCATAATTGTCATTATTATTGAAAAAAACAAAGAAAGAAAGAAGGGCAACAGCGCGATTGAATTGTTAAAATAAAATAAAGAAAAAAGAAAAAGAAAGAAAAAGCTTGCAATAAGATTGGAACTCGCTTCTCCATATTTATTCATTTGCTTGCTTCCCTGATAGTTAAATCTCTAAAAGTTTAAATGCAACGTCAGTTGTCATGTTCTATCTCCTTGATTCTATCCTTCTCTGATACCTTTCTTCGACACCCCTTTCCCTCTCATTATAAACCCCAGCGCACCAATGGCGGTCCTGCCTTGCTTGGGGTGAACTGATCATAAAAAATAAAAAATTAAAATTTTTTTAAGACCATGACGTGCTGAAATCTTAACCACCCACCTTCTATAGAGATTGACAATACTTTTTCCAAAATTGTATTTTAAACAAAGGCCTTATCAGTCTAATCAATTTTAAAAAATGCAATCTCTTTTTAGCCTCCATACCAGTGATACCAAAAATACCAGTTTACAGATTCTGGCATTAAAAAAGTTTGAGTGGATCACGAATTTAAGAAGCGAAAAGATGAATAAACAAATTATCTAAAGTTTTTTTTTTTATTATTTTGCCTTAAGACGTGACGTCATATTTGATAATGAATTTTGCTCGGAACTGGAATGTATGCTGCTAATGATTTGTAAATAACAACTATTAGGAGTGTCTGGGGGCTAGACTATCAACCAAGTATGAAAATAAATGAAGGAAAAACAAAGCAGAAATTGTCAGAGAGAGGGAGTTATAAAAAAAGAAAAAGAGAAGGGTATTAATAGATAGAAAGTAATATAAAAACAAAGAGAAGTAGTTGAAGGTAGAGTGAGAGAAATAGATAGAACCAAGGAAACATAGAGAAAGAAAATTAACGATAGAGAGACAAAGGAACAGAGAGGGAGATAGAATAAAAGAAATGTTGAAAAATAGAGAAAAGAAAAACAAGATGCACAGAGAAATGGAGATGGAGAGCCTGAGTTAAACAGAAATAAAAAGCGACAGAAAGAAAAAAGGAAATAGAGAGGGGAAAGGGAATAGATAGAGACAGAAAATAGAAAAAGATAGAAACGACGAAAGAAAGAAAAAAAAAGAAAGATTTTTTTAAAAAACATTTTGTTTATAACAACGGTAAGGAAACTGATCTCCCGCATTTATTTGGCATTTTGGGTACCTTTTGCTGATGAATTTAAATACCTAGGAAGTGTCCTAACTGAAGATGGAAAGTGCGACACGGAGATCCGAAGGCGAATTGGCATGGCAAAGGACGCGTTCCAGAAGATGAGCAAAATACTTACACACAGGAAAATCTCACTGGAAACAAAGAAAAGAGTGCTGGACTGCTACGTGATGTCAGTTCTTCAATACGGCAGCGAATGCTGGACAATATCATCGAAAATGAGGACAAAACTGGAAGCAGCGGAAATGTGGTTCTACAGAAGGATGCTGCGGTTATCATGGACTGAGCATGCAAGCAACGATGAGGTTTTGGAAAGAATGGCACCAAAGAGGAAATTGATACTGAGCACCAGGAAGAGACAACTGAAGTTCCTGGGACACGCAATGAGGAAGGAGAGCCTGGAGAACCTGATATTGACTGGCCAAATAGAAGGAAAGAGAGACAGAGGAAGGTAGCGGATAACATATTTGCAGGGCCTGATCAGGTGGTTGACGGAACGGGGGTTGACAGGAGTAACGGGAACAAACATACTAGGAGCCACAAGGGATAGAGAGACGTGGAGAACCATGATCGCCTACGTCCTGAAAGGACAGGGCACATAGAAGAAGAAGTAGAAGAAGGAAACTGATACTTAACATCAGGAAAAGAGAGCTGAAGTTTTTGGTACATGTTTGTGGTGCAGTGGATATCGACTCGGAACGACAAATCGAGGAGCAGAGTTCAAATTCCAGTTGAATTCCTTGCATTCACTTACGCGCAAATACCCTTGGGAAAGGTATTAACCCGTCTCTTCCCTCCAGTTAGGGGTTAATTAATAGGACAGATTGGGTTCTATAGCCTTGGCTGGCAACCAGTCTACCGCAGAAAGCAATGGAAACCTACTGCGGGATAATCTTCTGTCCACTCAGTCATGTCTCTTTCGAGATATGATCGCCATAGCGTGTTTCACGTATGGAACTCAAGTGAGTGAGGAAGGACGGCTTAGGGAATCTGATGCTCACGGGACAAGTAGATGGCAAGAGAGACAAGGAAAAGCAACGTGTGACATACTTGATGGACTATAGCAGATGGATGGCGGATCGGAGTTCGAGTGTTATAAGAGGAGATGGTTTGTAATGAGCTACAAGAGACAGGGAGATGTGGAGAGACATGATCGCGTATGTCCTGAAGGAACACTGCATATAAAAGAAGACTGGAAACTAAAAAGATACTTATATTTAACGCTAACAAGGTACAATTGAAATCTCCAATAAACATCATGAGGAAAGAATGCTTGGAAAATTTGATACACACATTATAGATTGAAGACAATATGGATAGAAGAAACGGCTTTTAACCTTCAGTGAATGGATGGCGGGGCAGAGTTTGGAAGAGATGGCGCAAAGATAAAATTCATTGAAGAGCTACGAATGTCAAGAAGTTGCGGAGAGATATAATCGCCAAATTTCTAAAGGTAGACAGCATATAGATGACTTACATTTAATGAAACAACTTTACTACGGATAGCAGTGCGGCTAAGTAAATAAAAAATCATAAAATTAAGCAAAAATCAAGAAATATGTTATTTTATATTGTATTTTACCAATTTTACTAGTTTAATTCCCTTGCATCGATTAGACCAAGAACAAAACAATTTATATATCTGGAGTAATAATATAGTAAGAGAAAGTAGAAAGAAAGGGGTACATATGAACTTCAAGAAAACGGAATGCGTGGTAATCAGTAAAAAGAGGAGCCGAAAATGGCAAATCCAAGTACAGGAAACTAAAATAATAAGGTAGAAATATTTAAATACCTGTAAGGATGCTACGGATATCGTGGACTGAGCATACAAGCAACGACGAAGTGTTAGAAAGAATGGCAACAAAAAGGAAATTGATGCTGAGCATCAGGAAGAGACAACTGAAGTTCCTGGGACATGCAATGAGGAAGGAGAGCCTGGAGAACCTGATACTGACTGGCCAGATAGAAGGAAGGAGAGACAAAGGAAGGCAGCGGATAACATATCTGCAGAGTCTGATCAGGTGGATGACGGAACGGGGGTTGCCAGGAGCAACAGGAGCAAACATACTAAGAGCAACAAGGGATAGGGAGACGTGGAGATCCATGATCGCCTACGTCCTGAAGGGACAGGGCACATAGAAGAAGAAGGGATCCTAACCGATTTCTCTATTACCAATGTGTGGGAGTTGTGGGGAAAAAGACCTCCTATAGGAAGTAGTTACAGAAAGAAGAAAAGAAAGGGCTACATGTAAAATAAAAGAAAACGGAATGCGTGGTAATCAGTAAAAAGAGGAGCCGAAAAAGGCAAATCCAAGTAAGGGAGACTAAAATAATCAGGTAGAAAACTTTAAATATCTGGGAGGTATCCTAACAGATTCATTATTACCAATGTTTGGGAGTTGTGGGAAAAAAGACCTCTTATTGGAAGTAGATACAGAAAGGAGAAAGAAAGGGCTACATGTAAAATTAAAGAAAACAGAATGCGTGGTAATCAGTAAAAAGAGGAGCCGAAAATGGCAAATCCAACTAAGGGACACTAAAATAATCAGGTAGAAAAAATTAAATACCGGGGAGGTATCCTAACAGATTTCTCTATTACCAATGCTTGGGAGTAGTGGGATAAAAGACCTCCGATAGAAAGTAGTAACAGCAAATAGAAAGAAACGGGGACATATTAACTACAAGAAAATGGAATGCGTGGTAATCAGTAAAAAGAGGAGCCCAAAATGGCAAATCAAAGTAAGGAAGACTAAAATAATCAGGTAGAAAAATTTAAATACCGGGGAGGTATCCTAACAGATTTCTCTTTTACCAATGTTTGGGAGTTGTGGGAAAAAAAAGGCCTCCTATAGGAAAGAGTTACAGAAATTTGAAAGGAAGGGCTACATGCAAAATAAAAGAAAACGGAATGCGTGGTAATCAGTAAAAAGAGGAGCCGAAAATGGCAAATCCAACTAAGGGAGACCAAAATAATCAGGTAGAAAAATTTAAATACCGAAGAGGTATCCTAACAGATTTCTCTTTTACCAATGTTTGGGAGTTGTGGGAAAAAAAAGACCTCCTATAGGAAAGAGTTACAGAAATTTGAAAGGAAGGGCTACATGCAAAATAAAAGAAAACGGAATGCGTGGTAATCAGTAAAAAGAGGAGCCGAAAATGGCAAATCCAACTAAGGGAGACCAAAATAATTAGGTAGAAAAATTTAAATACCGAAGAGGTATCCTAACAGATTTCTCTTTTACCAATGTTTGGGAGTTGTGGGAAAAAAGACCTCCTATAGGAAGGAGTTACAGAAAGTAGAAAGAAAGGGCTACATGTAAAATTAAAGAAAACGGAATGCGTGGTAATCAGTAAAAAGAGGAGCCGAAAATGGCAAATCCAACTAAGGGAGACTAAAATAATCAGGTTGAAAAATTTAAATACTGGGATGTGTCCTGACAGATTTCTCTATTACCAATGTTTGGGGGTAGTGGGATTAAAAGACCTCCGCTAGAAAGTAGTAACAGCAAATAGAAAGAAAGGGGGACATATTAACTACAAGAAAATTGACTGCGTGGTAATCAGTAAAAAGGGGAACTCAACATGGCAAATCCAAGTAAGGGACACTAAAATAATCAGGTAGAAAAATTTAAATACCGGGGACGTATCCTAACAGATTTCTCTTTTACCAATGTTTGGGAGTTGTGGGAAAAAAGACCTCCTATAGGAAGGAGTTACAGAAAGTAGAAAGAAAGGGCTACATGTAAAATTAAAGAAAACGGAATGCGTGGTAATCAGTAAAAACAAGAGCCGAAAATGTCATATTCAAGTAAGGGAGACTAAAATAATCAAGTAGAAAAATTTAAATACCTGGGAGGTATCCTAACAGATTTCTCTATTACCAATGTTTGGGACTTGTGGGAAAAAGACCTCCTATAGGAAGTAGATACAGAAAAGAGAAAGAAAGGGCTACATGTAAAATTGAAGAATGCGGAATGCGTAGTAATCAGTAAAAAGAGGAGTCGAAGATGGCAAATCCAAGTAAGGGAGAATAAATCAATCAGGTAGAAAAATTTAAATACCGGAAAGGTATCCTAACAGATTTCTCTATTACCAATGTTTTGGATTTGGGGGAAAATAAACCTTTTATGGTAAGTAGTTAAAGAAAGGAGAAAGAAAGGGCTACATGTAAAATTAAAGAAAACGGAATGCGTGGTAATCAGTAAAAAGAGGAGCCCAAAATGGCAAATCCAACTAAGGGAGACTAAAATAATCAGGTAGAAAAATTTAAATACCTGGGTGATATCCTAACAGATTTCTCTATTACCAATGTTTGGGAGTTGTGGGAAAAAAGACCTCCTATAGGAAAGAGTTACAGAAATTAGAAAGGAAGTGCTACATGTAAAATAAAAGAAAACGGAATGCGTGGTAATCAGTAAAAAAAAGGCGCCGAAAATGGCAAATCCAAGTAAGGGAGACTAAAATCATGTAGGTACAGAAATTTAAATTCTGGAATGTGTTTTATTGGAGTACAGAAAATGAAACAATGTGATCTAAAGGCGTATTGATATGACCAAGTATGCATTTCAGAAACTGAGCAGAGAGACAGGAAGATTTAGCTGGAAACAAAGAAAAATGAGTGAGTGAGTGAGTGAGTGAGTGAGTGAGTGAGTGAGTGATTTTTGTTTAACCGCATATCAACACCTCTGTGGGTCATTTAATGCCAAAAAAGTTGGGATTTTAAGATATTTTTTTAATGTTCCGATATAGTGAAAAGGTTAATTTAATCAACTTTTAATGTAAATTTTGTTTTTTTTTCTTTTTTATTTTAGAAAACTGAAAACTTATTCTAGTTTTGTATTCAAAAATGTTTTGCTGGGATTTTTTCCTTCAAGTATGCGTTGTTGTAATAATTTTTTTTTTAAAAAATGTATATTTTTCTATAACAGTCTATTTTTATGTATACATATTTTTATATAAGCATTTTTATACTTTCATAGTTTTTTTGACTCCTGTTTGGGGTCAACTATTTGCCCGTAGCTATAACCCTAACAGGTGCTACCAGTTCGAGTCAGGGTGGAACTGGGAGCAACAATAATTAAGAGGTGGTTCCATGCTCCTCACAACCTCCCAATCAGAGGCCTTGCGGCCGGATACAGTTTAACGTCATGCCCATGACCAGGAAACAAAGAAGGTAGTACTGGATTATATCTGTCCTTCAGTTTGGCAGCGAATGTTGGACAATTTCATCAAAGATGAAAGAAAGACTTTGAGCAGTTAAAATGTGGTTCTACAGAATGATGCTGAGGATGCTATGGACAGAACGTGTGAACAACGACGAGGTTTTGAGGAGTATGAACACGAAAATAAACTGATAATAAGAATAAGATCGCTGAATTTTCTGGGGCATGTCGGGAGAAAAGAAGGGATGGAGTATCTAATGCTCACGAGACGGATAGAGAGAAGGTGAGACAAGGGAAATCACCGCGTGATATCGTTGAAGAACTTGAGCAGATGGATACCGGGGAGAAGTTTGAGCGGCATAACAGGAGTTGAATTGTTTAGGAGCTACAAGTCATAGGAAAATGTGAAGGGCCATGAACGCCTACATTCTGAAAAGACACAGCACATAGAAGAAGAAGACCGGTGAAAATCATAAATACAAAATCATGCGCAAGAAGGTATACTCGGTTAAGAGAAAATAAAATTGCAACCTTCTGAATATGTTTCAGTTTAATCAAGAGTAAATGTCCGTTTAATGTTATTAAATTCCTGTAAATAGTGACATTTATAGATCAATGACTAAGTTACAAATTAAGGGACATAAAGTTATTAAATTCCTGTAAATAGTGACACTTATAGATCAACGTCTAAGTTAAAAATTAAGGGGCGTAATGTCATTAAATTCCTCTAAATAATGACATTTATAGATCAATGTCTAAGTTACAAATTAAGGGGCATAAAGTTATTAAACGCCTGTAAATAGTGACATTTATAGATCAATGCCTAAGTAACAAATTAAGAAGCCTAATGTTATTAAATTCCTGTAAATAGTCACATTTATAGATCAATGCCTAAGTTACAAATTAAGGGGTCTAATGTTATTAAATTCCTGTAAATAGTGACACTTATAGATCAATGCCTAAGTTACAAATTAAGGGACACAAAATTGTTAAATTCCTGTAAGTAGTGACACTTATAGATCAACGTCTAAGTTAAACATTAAGGGGCGTAATGTCATTAAATTCCTCTAAATAATGACATTTACAGATCAATGCCTAAGTTACAAATTAAGGGGCCTAATGTTATTAAATTCCTGTAAATAGTGACATTTATAGATCAATGCCTAAGTTACAAATTAAGGGTCATAAAGTTATTAAATTCCTCTAAATAATGACATTTATAGATCAATGCCTAAGTTACAAATTAAGGGGCCTAATGTTATTAAATTCCTGTAAATAGTGACATTTATAGATCAATGACTAAGTTACAAATTAAGGGGCGTAATGTTATTAAATTCCTGTAAATAATGACATTTTTATATCAATGCCTAAGATCAACGTCTAAGTTAAAAATTAAGGGGCGTAATGTCATTAAATTCCTCTAAATAATGACATTTTTATATCAATGCCTAATTTACAAATTAAAGGGCGTATCAACGGTGCACGCACCCCATATTAATACACTGCTAACAGTTCTGGCCAAAGGTTCAAAACTACCCCAATTTTAAAAAAATGAACAAAAATCTCAATAGCATAAAAATTAAAGTCAATAGTAACTACTTTCTTCTTCTCCTTCTTTAAGTGCCGTGTCTTTTCAAGACGTAGGCGATCATGGACCTCCATTTCCCTATCCCTTGTTTACTCGTAATATTTTTTTCTTCTTGGTTTCTATCCCAAACCCCGTTTTTGCCATGGATCTGCTCAAGCCCATCAAGTAGGTCTCGCTGCTTTTCCCTGTTTCTTATTCTCTCTATCCGTCCTGTGAGTATTAGGCTCTCCAAACCCTCCTTCCTCAGACAGTCAGTTAGTTAAGTGCCATACGTGATACACGCTTTGGGCGATCATGTCTCGAAAGAGACATGACTGACTGAGCAGAAGATTATCCCGCAATAGGTTTCCATTGCTTTCTGCGGTAGACTGGTCTGGTTGCCAGCCAAGACTATAGAAACTAATCTGTCCTGTTATTTAACCCATAACTGGATGGAAGAGACAGATTAATACTTTTCCCAAGAGTAAGTGAATGCAAGGAATTCAACTGAAATTCGAACTCAGCTCCCCGACTTGTCGTTCCGAGTCGATATTCACTGCACCACAACGTACATACGTGCCCCAAAAGCCCGAGTTTTCTTTTCCTGATGCCAATTATAAGTTTCCTTTTCGTTTGTATTCTCTCCAAAGCCTCGTCGTTGCTCAAATGTTAAGTCCATGTTATCCTCAGCATCCTTCTGTAGAACCAGATTTCTGTTGCTTCGAGTCTCTCCTTCATCTTTGAGGAGATCATCTAATATTCGCATCCACATAAGAGGACAGATATCACATAACAGTCCAGTATTCTTTTCTTAGTTGCTAATGAAATCTTCCCGTCTCTCAATCATCTGCTTCGCCTTTCAAATGCGTTTTTGGCCATACCAATCCGCCTTTGTGGCGCAGTGGATATCGGCTCGGAACGAGAAATCGGGGAACTGAGTTCGAATTCCAGTTGAATTCCTTGCATTCATTTATGCACAATTACCCTTGGGAAAGGTATTAATCCGTCTCTTCCCTCCAGTTATGGGTTAAATAATAGGACAGATTGGGTTCTATAGCCTTGGTCGGCAACCAGTCTACCGCAGAAAGCAATGGCAACCTACTGCTGGATAATCTTCTGTCCATTCAGTCATGTCTCTTTCGAGACATGATCGCCCAAGCGTGTATCACGTATGGCATTTAACTGACTGACTTAGTCCGCCTTCCGATATCAGTGCCGCACTTTCCATCTTCTGTCAAAATGCTTCACAGGTATTTAAATTTATGTACCTGTTTGATTATAGTGTCCTCGACATGTAATGTATCAAACTGTTTGATTCATTTATTGATTCGTTTTTACGGTTTATCAACCCACTGCAGTTTATTCAAAAATGTTTTTATATTGTAATATTTTTAGATAAAAATGGTTTCATGATACAAGTCTTACTAATTAACTCATACCTGATGTTCTCACTTCTTTCTTTTGTCCTGTATTTTCTTTCCTCCATTGTTATTAATTATTAAACTTCTCTCTCAGTCCCTTCCCAATGTACATAATGGACATCATAATTTAATTCTTTCGTATTTTATGTGATTTTTTGTTTGTTTGTTTGTTTGTTTTTTGTAACAGGTTAATAGAAAAAATAAAGTAAGTTTGAAGCAGAAAAATGTACAGTAATTTTTAGCAACACACTTTTCCGGTTACATTTGTTACCATAACTCACACCCCTGAAGATGACATCGGAAAGAGGTTGAAAGTACTTGGGTACCTTAAGAAATGAATGAAAATAACATGTCATCGTTACATCACATTTATGACATCTTTTGATCGTAATACGCGAAAGATTATCTGTGAGTATGAACGTATTTTATTAAAAATAAGCAAACATAGTGTTTGCAATTTATTTAATCTGACATGTTTAAAAGGTTAATAGAAGTCTGGCCTGAACTCTTTCCATTTCTAATGAACAAAAGTAGGATGTAAGTTGATAACTCTGACCACTTTATGTTAGCTGTTGATATTTCATTGCCAGTCATCTATTAAACAGGAACCCCCTAACCATAACACTTCTTTCTGTTATCAGTATGCTGATTGGAACCCATTCCGTAATTTTCTTCGTGTCGCCACATCGACTGACAACTTCAACCTCCCACTGATTTTTCTTCTTGGGTCTAAACCAGTATGGACGCTTTCATCCCACCTCGGAAATAGCTGGTGAAACTTCAATCCTCTCCACGGTTCTCACCAGCATACTCAGCCACTATAGCACACGAGAAACAGTATTCTGGGCTATACCAGTGTGACAGATGCCTATTCGTTACTGTGAATGAGATCTTGAACAAGCAAATTCCCTGTTTGCCGAGAGAATTAGGCACCGCATAGCCTCTAACAACTTTGGATCTCGTGATCAATGACGACGCTTAAATAGAGTATTAAATAAGTGCAAGGTCTCTATTCCCCTTTATTTAATCAATTTGAGGAATTAACATCCTCTTCTGATAAAGCTTAATGCTTTGCGCACAAATTCTCCACAAACTCTACTCTTGACTCATCTGGAGTATCCCTGCTGAACTTTCCACTTAGAAATAAGTTTCTTGGGTGATATCTTCCATGACTTCTGCTGTCATCTCTAACTTAGATCCCCACAAAGCATGTGAACCCGATGGTATCCCTGTAATAATCAGTAAGAAGTATACTTCTGAACTGGCTCCTGTTTCCCTAAACTCTGTAATAATTGCCTCAATGACGCCCGCTTTCCTGACTGCTGGACGTCATCATGTGCTAACACAGCAGATGATGACATTTTTAAGAATCTGGTGAGTCGTCTGACCCTTCCAAATATCGGCCTATTAGACATCTACCTCCTTTCAGGAATGTCCTAGAGGCCCTAATCAATGTGGAATTCCTTCATCATCTATCCTCGCAGACGTTTCTCTCAGACAAGTGTTACGGCTTTCGTTTCTCCAGGTAAACTGCTGATGTACTGAGGATAATTGCGGAAGAAGTCTGTTATTCTCCAGATATAAGCAATGAAATCCAGGCTGCAACATCTCGAAAGCCTTTGACATGGTTTGAAATAAAGGACTTCTCCACAAACTGAAAAGTTACGGTGTCACCAGATTTATTTTTGAATTGATCTTTTTCCTATCAAATCGTGAAATGGAAGTTTTCTCGAACGGTCACTTGTCTAGATTCTTTCGTACTAAAATAGGTTAGATCCAAGACACCATCCTACACTGTTTTCAATTTTCGTTAATGACCTTTCTGATGAGGTCATCTCTCAACTTGGCATCTACGCTGTTGCAAGACGATTTACTACTGCTTTGAAAGTAACGCCCGTCAGTCTGATAAGGTCAAAATCGCAGCTGATGTTAAAAACAACTCCAAGATCGTCGTTAACTGGGGCAAGAGATGGCTTGCCTCTTTAACGCCTCAAAAACTCAACGTCTCTCCAGTAATCATCTGAGGGACGACACTTTGACTTCCATCAGCCTGACTGATGCTAACTGTCGTGGACCCGGTTAAGAGCCCAGCAAGAAATAATACAAACACCAAAATAGGAAATAACGATATATATATATATAACTATATATATATATATATGTATGTATACATAACTATATATATATATACATAACTATATATATATATATAGACATAACTATATATATATAACTGTATATATATATATATATATATATATATATATTTATATACATAACTCTCTCACTCTCTCTCTCTATATATATACATAACTCTCTCTCTCTCTCTCTCTCTCTCTCTCTCTCTCTACATATATATATAATAATAAAATAATAAAGTACCTTCCTACTTTTCCTTTTGGATTAAAGTTATTTAATTAAATATATATATATATATATATATATATATATATATATATATATATATATATATACAGTTTTTTCTATACATATTAAGACAGTATACGTGGATTATCATTATGCTATATATATATATTAAACACAGCAAAATACAAATACGTGGAACTGTGTTAGTAGAACGAATAAATACGGGTTAGGTAGTAATACTAGAATTGGGACTCGCAATGGTCGTGCGGTAGTAGTCTTAGCTATCTCTGCCTATCGTTCTCCGCTGATCTCTTACTGAGCTCTCACTCTCTCCTTATCTCCCCTCTTATGAGGGGAAGTATATATAGTTGTAGGAAGAGTTCAATCCGTTGTAATGGGTGATGCCACTATGACACTAACCTCCTAGAAAATGACTCGTTTCGCTTTCTCGGGCTAACTTCTAACTGCTAAAT
Organism: Ascarosepion bandense; assembly: GCA_037127315.1. Taxonomy (NCBI): domain Eukaryota; kingdom Metazoa; phylum Mollusca; class Cephalopoda; order Sepiida; family Sepiidae; genus Ascarosepion; species Ascarosepion bandense. The sequence continues at coordinate 1,002,079 of JBBBDQ010001716.1, read as the reverse complement.
CGAGCATTCATCCATGTTTAGAATATTGCCGCTACATATGGTTGGTTTCCTTGCTATTTACCTTGAGTCCCTTGATAAGGTACAAAGAAGAACCAGCAATATTATTGGTCCCGATCTGTCGGCTCGGCTTCAGTCCCTTACCCACCGCCGTAAGGTTGTCTCTCTGAGTATTTTCGATAAATATTTTTATGCTAATTGTTCGGATGAGTTCTTTGTTTTGGCACCTATACATTATGAATATAAGCGCAATACTAGACTAGCGTAAAAAATCTCATCAATATATATATATATATATATATATATATATATATATATATATATATATATAGTTGGGTATATGTAGTCGTAATTTCCATGTTAACAGTTTATTTTCTCGCACCTCTCACATATGAAACTCCCGTCTGGCTCTATGCATCCAGTCAACTTTAATCTTCAAAAATTTAAATGTAGTGCTAATCGCTATCTACTGTCCTTCTGATTACTCTTTTCTCTTTCTGTTTACTATTAATGTTTCTGATCCTAATTCTTGCACACCTTTTAATCGCTCGCGTCTTAGAGGCTTTACTACCTTGCTTGGGGCGATACTGGTTTTAAAAAGTCTCTCCGATTAAGAACACCACCCACACCTTCAAGCTTACAGCACTTTCTATTCTCAAGCGAGTACCCATCTAGGCAATGAACAGGATCGACGTTGCTTAATTTCGTTGACCATACGAGTTTCAGTGTAATGTGATTGTAAGCAATCAAATTTAATAAAAGCAGTTTATTTTCTGTTTTATTTCAATATAGACAAATATTCTGTACGACCCCTTTCGCTATTTTATCCATAAAAATATGAAGAGGTGCCCTGGTCATGTGACTGACATTATTCTGCTGAAGATCCAGTGATCCGAACGTCAGTGATAGCATCCACAATAGCCGTGGCATTGGTTGGCTGCTTGTCTGCAAACGTATGGCCGGTGCCGACTTAGCACCAGCCAAGCTCAACACCGGGACAACTCAGCACCAGAAAAACAATTTTTTTCATACCGAATAAAATTAATTTATAAATGAATAAAATATTAGTAGTGAATACTTTTCTGCAAATAAGGCATTTGAAAAAGTATTATGCAAAATAGGAATAAGTTTTTTTTGTTTTTAGAATTTTTTATAAATGAATTCGTAAATTATTAAATTAGTTTTTATAAAAAAAATTTAGAAAAATAAATGAAATTACGATTTACTTTATTAAAAATTATTAAAACACTCTTTTTGTTTTGCATTTTTTTTATTTACGCTATTAAAAAATAATTAAAAACAAATGTTTATTTAATTCTTTTTATATTAATTTACTCTATTAAAACATAAATTTCTTAATTACATATTTTATTAAAATAATTATTTAAAAAAAAATGCCGTGCACTGAATTCGCCTCCCCGGCCCGATGTAATCAGTCAGTTAAGTGCCATACGTCATACACGATTTGGGCAATCATGTCTCGAAAGAAACATGACTGACTAGGCAGAAGATTATCCTGCAATAGGTTTCCATTGCTTTCTGCGCTAGACTTGTTGCCGACCAAGGCTACAGAACCCAATTTGTCCTGTTATTTAACCCATAACTGGCGGGAAGAGACGGATTAATACCTTTCCCAGGGGTACTTGTGCGTAAGTGAATGCAAGGGAAATTCGAACTCAGTATGCCGATCTCTCGTTCCGAGTCTATATCCACTGCACCACAACGCACATCCTTGCACCACAACGCACAGTTCCTTGATAAATCGACCATAGTGAGATTCGAATAATTGGGTACCCAAGGAGGGCCGACTGTGTATATGTGTCTGTGTGACGATTTTGACAACCATGTCTTTACGATATCTTAATATGACGAAAACCTAGAAGCGAAATACCCGAAGCGAAGATCGAACTCACTCACATTACATCTAAGCTTCTCAGTCGTCCTTTCTCGCTATTTACCGAACTCTATCCCCTCTCTTGTGATCATCCTTAATTTCGCTCTGTTTAAAACAAAATAGCCGACAGCCCCGAATCGGAATTTTCACGAGTTTCTATTACGACTTCATCCGCTGTTAGCGATTCACTCGATACATGATAAAAGCCAAACCCATACCACTGGCATCAATCACAGCCCCTCCAGTGTCCATCGCTTCAATCTCAACCTTTCGGCTTCTCCCTGCAGTGCAACTTAAAGTGATCTGAATTGTCATTACTTGCCGACTAGGTAGGGTTACGCTTATTTAACCGGCAGGCGATTAGCATAACAGGCAAGGAATGGTCGACGACAGGTCACATACTCCTACACCCCATGACCACGCATCAATTTAGTGACTCAGTCCGCTGGCTATGAAGCAAAAAGACCCTATGAATGCACCTACCTTGAGCCCCGAGTACGGAAACTATCGATTATCGCCAAAAGCAACATACTTCCCGCTCTGTTATATCCCGTCTGTACGTATTTAACCCTTCGGCAATGTCCGGACATTTCCGGTTAAGAAAGTGAACACTGGTGAACATAATGAATTTACGTGGCACTAAAATGCGTTTAAGAGAAAGAAGAGAGAATACAAATTTCTTTCTTTCTCTTTCTCTTTGCCCGGACTATATATATATATATATATTGACAAAGTGGATTGTGCACGCAAACGCTCCTACAGAGAGTCAAAAAATAAAAGTATGGTCATGACAAAATATTTAATATTTTTATTACTGGTGAATTCTAAAATAAAATATTTCTAATAATGACATTAACTTAATAAACAGTTTTATACTATTTCTCACCCAATACAAGGCCCAAGAGCCACTTAGGCTAGAGGTTACAGAATGATGTTCTTCTAAGTGCGTAAAAAGCGGAAGTAAGAACTGCTTATCGTGAACATTTGTACGAGAGATGAAGGTTGATCATAGACATGCCGAATTTAAAATTGTTGTGATCGTGGAAGCATCCTCTCGGGGGTATGTTCCACAAAGCGTCTGTTTTCAGGAAGAAGCTGTCTGAGTGAAATTTCCTCCTTATAAAATGACTATATGGGGAATACGGATGAGTCGACCTTGTGTACGCGGCATAAAACCAGTGAAATTTAAGATGAAAGAAAGATGAGTCAAAAGTTCATTGTTAAACGAATGTTCAGAACTGTTGAATTCTCGTTCTTTTTTTGTGTGTGCACATGTTTACTTTCAAGTAATATCCTGTGAGATTCAAGATCTGACAAAATGGCTAATAAGACTCGCTTATGTTCTCATAACAAAAGTGGGGACTGTACATTCCTCATTTTGTTGTGCGAAATTTTAGCAGTATCTAACGCTCCTGTTATCCCAATGGTTCTTAACTTTTTTTTTTGTTTTTTTGGCAGTGCCCCACCTAAGTATTTCTAACATTCCGCTACTCCCCTACAGTGACATATTATGCAAAATGCGAACCATTTAATGTGAAGAAAGCCTAAAAATCCACTAACATGGTCTAAAGAAACTCCTAAAGAACATGGCGTGTAGGAAAGAGACAAATTAAAGAACGAAAGAATAGTTGTAAGACTACGGAAGAAGCTACGTAGAAATTGTTAAAAAGTAAGATGAATTAATATTAAAATACTAATACTACTACTAGTACTACTACTACTACTACTAATAATAATAATAATAAAAGAGGATTTAATGCTAATAAAGAGAGAGAGAGAGAGTAGAATATTGAAAAATCAGTGAATTGTGAACACAGCAAATAAAGTTTAAAACGTATATCCGTCCGTGCATGGAGTACTGCTGCCATTTATGGTCAGGTGCCCCTGCCGTTCTCCTCAGTGTTCTTGACAAGCTCCAAAGGAGAGTCTGTAATGTGATAGGTACTGATCTGGCGACTCGACTGCAGCCACTTCCCCATCGTCGAAATGTGGCCTCCCTTTGTCTCTTCTATAAATACTTTCATAGCTTCTGCTCGGATGAGCTTAAGTCACTGATGCCTCCTCAACAGGTGTTTACTCGAGAAACCAGACTGGCAACTGGGTCCCACCCATTCACAGTCAGGTTAGCCAAATGCAGACGACAATTCTACTCCTGCAGCTTCCTCTCTCGCACTTCGCGCCTTTGGAACTCACTACCGTATTCTTGCTTTCCTGACGGCTACAACCTCCAGAAATTTAAATGCAAAGTCAATACTCATCTACTAACCACTGGCCTCTAGCTCTCTCCCCTCCCCTGTATAACCTTCCCTTTCTCTCCACCTATGTATCTGTCATCGCACCTGCTTTTTCAGCTTTCTATTGTTCCTTTCTAACTAGTTTGTACTCCTCACTCTTTTCTAATTAATCTTTTTACATTTATGTAACCCCCTGCACATCAGTGGCGTTTCCGCCTTGCTCGGGGTGAAATGATTAAAAAAAAATATTAGCTGGACATTTGTTTGACCTAATCCATTCGTTCTTTTCAAATCGCGTTATGACGGTAGTATTGAACGGGCGTGCCTCTAGAAACTATTGTACGAACGCGGATGTCCCTCAATGCTCTATCCCAGATCTTACGCTTTTTCTGCTCTTCATCAACAATCTCCCTGACATAATCAGATCAAAAGCAGGCGTCTACGCTGACGACACCACCATTTACTCCCGCCTCGAAATCTGCCGAGGCTGTCAAAGCAAACTTAGCTTCTGATCATGAAAAGGACCTCCAATCTATGGTGGACTGGACTCGGGGGAGAAATAGCTTATAAGTTTAAAAACGAAGCTGCTATCCTTTAACCACCATAGACAACCGCTTCTACCTACCCCCCATCAGCATGGATCAAACTAGTCTCCCTGAAATCAAAACACTGCGCCTCCTCGGCCTAACTTTATCAGCAGACCTCAAGGGGAATGACTACATGGAATCCATTGCTAAATCTGGTTCCCAGCGTAGGGCCAGGAAGTTTTTCTCATCTGAATCTAATCTGCATACAATATAAATCTGCCATCCACCCGTGTATTAAATGCTGCTGTTACATCTGGTCGGGTGCCCCTGCTATTCTTCTCGAGGTTCATGACAAAATCCACCGGAGAAACTGCAATGTAATTGATCACGACCTGGTAGCTCAACTTCAGTCACTTTCTCGCCAATGTAATGTGGATTCCCTCTGTCTATTCTACAAATACTTTTACGGCTTCTGCTCCGATGAGCTTAGCTCCCTGGTGCTCCCCACTGCATGAATTTAGTAGAGCTAATGACCAGGTCCCACCGTCTTACAGCGAAACTGATCAAATGTAACCGCATCTTCTACGCAATCGGCTTCTTTTACTCCCACTTCCCGCTTGTGGGATTTCCATTTCCTATTGTTGTTTCCCTGAGAGATACAATCTCCAAAAATTTAAATGCAGTGTCAATTGCCATCTCTTATCTCTTTGAATTGCATCCTTTCCCTGACAACTCTTGTATCATGTTCTTCTTTCTTTCAACTCTACTTTCATGCAGCCCATTTCACACCAGGGATCTCATCTTTCTCTTAACCATTCTGTGACACTCCTGTAACTTGTTCCTCTTTCTTATCACTCACCACTTATGTAACCTCCTGCGCACCAGTGGTATATATATATATATATATATATATATGTAAATATTTTCTCAAATTAGTAGACAAACATGTAATAACAGCAATCCTCTACGAAAAATTCTTAATAGGAACACTCTAAAAATCAGCTACTCTTGTACCCCAAAAATGGACAACATTATAAATTCTCATAATAGGCAAATTCTAAAGAATTTATATAATAACGACTCTGGGTCCGGAATTTTAAATGAATGCAGTTGTACCTCCGTGGATACCTGCCCGGTGGAGGTCAAATGTAAATCCACCCAGGTAATTTATGAAGCTCACATTTCACCATCCAACAACAAGAAAAATTACCGGACTTATATTGCTATGTCCGCGGGGCCTTTTAAGCAAATATATTACAATCACAGGTATTATTTTTCGAACCCGGGTCAGAAATACCAGACAGCCCTTTCACGGAGATTCTGGAAAATGAAGGAAGAAGGGCTGGAACCTGTACTTCGTTGGAGAATTTTCGTGATAGGTGCGATCTGTGTCTGCAAAAAAAAAAAAAAAAAATAATAATAATAATAATACTAATATTAAAGTACCCAAACCAGCACCTACTCTTGAATTTAAGAAAAGAATTCATTAGTAAGTGTCGCCATAAGGCGAAATTTGTGAACATTTAATATTTAAGTTATAAATTCAGTTTTTAGAAGAGAATATATAAATTAATTTTTTATCGATTAATTAATTAAATTTTTAAATGTGAATTTTGATACCCCTCTACCTTCCTCTTCCTTTCTCCTATTAATATCTACCTTTTAAGAAATAAGGATACTTAGACTAGCTTAACCCCCAATTTTTCCTGCATGTATATATATTTTCCCCGCACCTCAAATATTTTTAAAACTTTTTTCATAACTTTTTTAATATATTTTATAATTTTTATAAATTTTATTTTATTTTAATTTAAATCTAGGTTTATAATTATTTAAATTAATTTAATTAAATTTAAATAAATTATATGTCAGTTTTTCTCCAAATAATTTTTTCTAAAAATCTTTTTTCTAATAATTTCATATTCATTTAAAAACGCTAGTTTTGTTAACACATCCCTAGCGTCTCTACGTGTATGAATTTTTTCTTTTCTTTATTTATCTTTCTTTTTCTTCCTTTTCTTTCCTTTTCCCTTTTCTTTCCTTTTCTTTCCCTTTTGTTTTAGCCCTCTTCCCATTCAAACGCCACTTCTTTCTTTCCTTTTCCCTTTTTAGAGCTAGGTATAGCCAAATTTTTAAATTTTTCACTTACAACTCAAGCTAAAAGTAATTTTGTCCAAAATCTAAAAATAGACATTAATACCACCTATCCGGTTTTTTTCTGTGACGTAAATGTTTTGAAATTTTTTAACTTCCGCCGGTAATATCATTTTATTTTGAGTATAAGTTGCCGAAGATGCGTGAAATTTCTCTTAGGGATTTCATGTAGAAATGATCATAGAACGGTTTTGAATTTCGAAATTTATTTTATTTTATAATTGGCTCTGTAATTTAAATATTAATTACATTGAGCCCTCCACCTGTATCATTTTTTAATATTAAAATATTAATATTAATTAGGATCGGGTCTTTGGGACTTGCCTTCCTGCTTTTCCTTTTGGATTAAAGTTTATATATATATATATATCCGCAGACACCCCTGTTTTGCTGTGTCACTGTTTATCAGTACAGTTAAACATCCGATTGCTTTCAGCCGAAATTGAAACCCTATCGATTTGACATCAGTCAGATATTTTACTTCTAAGCTTTCGGCACACGACAGAAGAAGGCAGATTTTAGTTTGTTATATACACAATGTAAACAAACGCCAGTAGCTAAGAATGTTCAATTCATTGCCGAAGAACGATGTGTAAGCACCAGTCATTAGCTATTGTTTATAAAATCTACCATTTCAAAAGACAGTAATAGTAAGCAGTCTGTTTGAAAAGAAAATTTCTAGGTAAATAATCAAAGTGGATCGTAGTAATATTTTTTTTTAATCATTTCACCCCGAGCAAGGCGGAAACGCCACTGATGTACAGGGGGCTACATAAATGTAAAAAGATTAATTAGAAAAGAGTGAGGAGTACAAACTAGTTAGAAAGGAACAATAGAAAGCTGAAAAAGCAGGTGCGATGACAGATACATAGGTGGAGAGAAAGGGAAGGATATACGGGGGTGGGGAGAGAGCTAGAGTCCAGTGGTTAATAGATGAGTATTGACATTGCATTTAAATTTCTGGAGGTTGTAGCCGTCAGGAAAGCAAGAATACGGGAGCGAGTTCCACAGGGGGGAAGTGCGAGAGAAGAAGCTGCAGGAGTAGAATTGTCGTCTGCATTTAGCTAACCTGACTGTGAATGGGTGAGACCCAGATGCCAGTCTGGTTGCACGTAATACTAAGATTATTAAATATTAAAAATGATCCAAAAAAAGAGCTCAGTTTATTTACTTACAGAGTAAATATTTATTAAACAACACATTTCGAATCACGTTATCTGGGGAATAGTCTATTTCAGCAGACGAAAATATTAATTGTCAGTCATGTCAACCTCGGTGTGGACTGAGTTCGTGTCAGAAGTACAAGTTTCGCTCAGACAAAAGGCAAGAGACAATGGTCAGGAGAGGGTGGAAATTTAAAGGGAAGAATTTATGTAAAAAGTTATAAAAGCTATATATATATTCGGATTTTATTTTGATACTTTTTCGTGTTGAAAGGTGAATATTTTTTCCCAATTATGCATAAATCAGAGGTTATAACATGTCTTTGCAAAATCGAATTATATCGTTCTTTTTCGTGATTCCTTTGACCTGAATCAAATCTCCAGCCTTTTTGGGAATCTCAAAAATCCCCTGAGGCGTTAAAGATGAAAACAAAATATAATATTTCTCATACAAAATATTCATTTTGGTCATAAAAAAAACCGGAGTGAAACTGTCAAATAAAACCAAATGCGGTGTAGTTACTGAAATTTTATCTTTTACTTATCTAATTTTAAGATGCTTTTTAAAGAAATGCAGAGTGACCATATACCTTTTGCCCATATATATATATATATATATATATATATATATATATATATATATATATAAAACTTTGAACAATTGGTATATTATCAGGTAAATTCCGATAGAGACGAACTTGAAAGAACTCAATGGTAAATTCATTTAATTTAACAGAGTAATATAATTTAGAAATTTTTTAGATATAATACAATTTCATGAGTAATACATATTTCACCACACAATGATGACATTCTTGCGGCTCGTCAGACCCAAATGATACAACAGTTAATCTTCAAAATTTTGAAAATTAACTGTTGTATCATTTGGGTCTGACGAGCCGCAAGAAGGTCATCATTGTGTGGTGAAATATGTATTACCCATGAATTTGTAGTATATCTAATTTTTTTCTAAATTATATATATATATATATATATATATATATATATATATATATATATATATATATATATATAAACTTAAAATGATTGCTTATTTACTTGTTTTAGTATCTCATCTAGCTTACAATTCACCCACCGCGAGGTGGATCATGTGTCCAGAATGCGTCCCAATCGTCTCTCGCGTATGATTTTGCTTGGAGAACTCACTCGCAGCAGAATCCCAAGACGACGCTTCAAGGATCAGTTTAAAAGATTCCTAACACAGATCAACATCGACGCTGAGACCTGGGAAACCAATGCTGCATAATGGCGTAGGACCATCGAAATGGGTACCGAAATTTTTTAATTCAACCGTAAACATGAAGGGGATCTTGGACGTGCTGTCTACGTGTGGCGGGGTATGCCCGACTCACCCATCGGCGTCTACTAGCCACAATACTTTGTGACTCCTGCCCACGACACTTCAATGGTAGGCTAGGCCTTCAGAGTCACTTACGTCGTCGTCATCAGAGGGGAGAAAGGGAATAAGGAAAAGAGGATGACGATCTCGATGATCAGATGCAAGCGGGTGCTGACTTATGTATATATTGCATATTTTGGCCGCTATCTCTCTTTTATACAGGTTTCATTAAAAATGACAGTCGAGGAATTATGGTTACGTTTTATGTACTTTTTTTTCGGTACATAACACATACATACACACTACTGTACAAACATATACAACACTACATACATTCTGTTACACGTAAAATGACACCTATCCTTGAACATGGCTAAAAATATAGCCAAAAGCGCTCAAGTAAACACAATTTGGACACTTTTTATATAACTTCAAAAACAAATTGTAAGATCACATGAAGAACTGCATAAATTACTTAACCATTAATCATTAACCATTACTTGTCTGTCATCATACACTACCGGCAACAATTATTAGGCGACCTGAGTTTTTCTTAAAAGAAATGATGTAGTTCATACTATTTTTAGTATTTATTGCCAAATGAAAATAGAATGGTTCTTTTGTTATTACTGCTTTGCAAAATTTTACAAGGCAAGGAAATAAAGATGGACTCGTCCGAATCACCCTAAATTTTCTTCCATTTTTCATTGATGAAATTGCAATATAGATAATTATTAAGTATTTATAAATTCATTTGATGCACATGTTATTGTGCAGTATAAAAAAAGAACCATTCTATTTTCATTTAGAATTATAAACTTGGCAATAAATACTAAAACATAGTATGAAATACATCATTTTTTAAAACACTAGGGTGGCGTAATAATTATGGCCGGTAGTGTATATATATATATATATATATATATATATATATATATATATATACACTACCGGCGATAATTATTAGGCTACCCCAACGTTTTTTAAAAGAAATGATGTAGTTCATACTATTTTTAGTATTTATTGCCAAATGAAAATAGAATGGTTCTTTTGTTATGATTACTTTGCAAAATTTTACACAGCAAGGAAGTAAAGATGAACTCGTCCGAATCACCCTAAATTTTCTTCATTCTTTCATTAATGAAACTGCAATATAGATAATTACTAAATATTTATGAATTCATTTGATGCACATGTTATTGTGCAGTATTAACAAAAGAACCATTCTATTTTCATTTACAATTATTCTCTTGGCAATAAATACTAAAAAATAGTCTGAAATACATCATTTTTTAAAACACTAGGGTGGGCTAATAGTGTGATGTCAAGATTTTATATTTTTAATTTTCGTGTTGTTTTTTTTTCCATTTTGTCGAATGCACAATAAAGTAGATTCTGTTGGGAAATGTCAGGAAGAGAAAATCTACCATGGCGCAATTCACTTTTCCAGAAATTTGGAAACAGCATACTGTAGAAGGGATCTGCGTTGTAGTGCAGTACATATCGGCTTGGAACGAGAAATCGGGGAGCCGAGTTCGAATTCCAGTTGAATTCTCTGCATTCAGTTTTGCAGAAATACCCTTGGGAAAGGTATTAATCAGCCTCTTCCCTCCAGTTATAGGTAAAATAACAGGACAGATTTGGTTCTTTAGCCTTTGTTGGCAACCAGTCTACCGCAGAAAATAATGACAACCTACTGCGGGATAATCATCTGGCCAGTTAGTCATGTCTCTTTCGAGACATGATCACCCAAGCGTTGTTTCGCGTATGGGACTTAACTGACTGACTGAGCATAAAATGGGGGATTAGTTTTCTATTGTCATGAAGTAATAAAATGATCATTCTGGAATTAGTAAATATTAATATTACCGGAAATGAATACAATTAAAGCTTTACTGCGGGAATATCTCCTGATTAAGTCACTCATGTCTCTTTCGAGACATGATCGCTCAAGCGTGTATCACATATGGCACTTAACAGACTGACTGATACTGTAAAGCTTTGCATACGAGCTGAAAACTCGAATTCGATTATTTTCGAGTGTTTGGGTTTCAATATATAAATTGTTTGGTTCGTGAATGAAGAGTCATAGATATGTTTTATATTCAAAACACGGTGAGCACATTGTGGCCGTGTTCCTACTTGATATTGCTGAGTGTTGGCCTTTTCTTTTTTATCATAAGTTTATTATTTATATATTCAGTTAAAAAACAAATAACATTCCTCCTTGATAATGGCTAAAAGTATAGCCGAAATCACTTAGAGCAAGAAAACTCACGTTACATCTCTATTAGGTCTCATTTAAATATACAGGGAAACCAATTAAACTCTATCCGTAACATGCAGTAATGAACTCAGTTCTCCCGGTGGCTGGCGTGTCTATACACCGCATATTTATAAGACGCTAAAATTTTCCTTCTCTCATTTCATGCGCTTAGGGAATAGGCACTCCGACTGACACCAAATCGGTTGAGTTTCAATCCCGGCTGGAAGCAAATAGATGACTAGGAACACTGATGAGCTGTGATACAGCGAAACAGGCTTGTATGTGGATGACTATATATATATATATATATATATATATATATATATATATATATACTAGCAGTATTGCCCTGCGTTGCTCGGGTATAATGAAAGCTTTAAAACCAATCCATGGTCCTGGAGCTCAGACACTTTGGACGTTGGCACGAAAGACTAAAAAGCAATAGTTGTTTCCAGTTAAAGTGAAACCGTAGACTGAATGGATTTAAGTCAAATTTTGATTTCCTGGTATCCATATCAAAAACTTTTTCTCGTCGTAAACTGAATTTTGAAGGCTAAATAAGTCCTCTGAGTAAATGGTATCACGGCTGAGACTAAGAACTACAATTATACCTATTTACTATCGATCAATTAAGCTACCTATCTCTACCATTTCAATTCTATCTATCTCATTCTATTAATCTCTCTCTTTCTCTCTTTCTCTCTCTCTCTCTCTCTCTCTCTCTATCTATCTATCTATCTAACTATCTATCTATCTATTACTTTTCAGTAATGAATTGAGTTCTGCCGGTGACTGGCGTGTGTATACACCGCATATATATGATAGGCTAAAATTTCCCCTCTCTCATTTCATGCGCCTATGGCTTAGGGAATAGGCACTCCGACTGACACCAAATCGGTTGAGTTTCGATTCCAGCTGGAAGCAAATAGATGACTAGCCACACTGATGAGCTGTGATACAACGAAACAGGCTTGTATATGGATGACTCATATATATATATGCATGCATGCATGCATGCATGTGTGTGTGAAGAATTTACCATTTATATTACATAGCAAATTACGCAATTCTTATTTTGGTTAACCGCGTTACTTTGAACGAATAGTTCACTAATTTTGCCAATGTAAAACAATCTTAGTTGGCAATAATTAAGAGATAGTGACAAAAAACACAGTTGATTATTTCCGGCTAAGTTGTTTAAATAATGAACTGATTATTGTTTGTGTCATGCAAAAATAATTGTAAGTTAAAACTCAGCACCCGCTCGTATCTGATCATTGGGATCGTCATCCTTTTTTTCGTATTTCCTTTCTCCCATCTGATGAAGGTGATGGCTCTGAAGGTCCAGTCTACTCTTGAAGTGTCGTGAACAGGAGTTACAAATACTGTGACTAGTAGACGCCGATGGGCGAGTCGGGCATACCCCCCCACCACACACAGAACGTCCAAGATCCTCTTCGTGTTGACGGTTGAATTCAAAAGTTTCGGTACCACTTTGGAGGGTCCTACGCCAGGAAGGTCGATTATGCAGCATTGGTTTCCCAGGTCTCAGCGTCGATGTTGACCTGTGTTAGGAATCTTTTAAACTGATCCTTGAAGCGTCATCTTGGGCTTCCGCATGACTACTTGCTGCGAGATTGGGACTCATCTTGGACACGTGATCCACCACGCAGGGACGAATTGTAAGCTATATGATGTCGTAAAAAAGTAACCAAGCAATCGTTTTAAGTAATCAAGCACTTGTTTAAAGTTCTCTACATATGTGCCCTTAAATTATCAGTAAGCAGCATGAGTACTTTTTATCTTGCTTACAAGAAATGGCCATGTGCCATACTTTATTTCAAATAATATCTACGGATTCACCTAGCATGGATTCCCTTACATCTGTGTAAATACAGGGGGGGAGAGAAAATGAATACAGGAAACGATGCACAGGCTTGTGCGTCTTCACTCATCTGTCTGGCTATTGTGGAATATAATTGTATAAACATCGGTATTAATGTTCATTAGTGTGTCGCTGATTCGTTTAGCCTGGCGCACTCGTAAAGAGATGAGACACTATCTCTCATATATACATGCGTTAATCAAGTTTGTTCTTGTCTCTTCCCGCGTGTTTGAAGCCTGACTGAAGCCGCAAGACATCGCATTAATAAGTACACCCTCATCGCCACACCACCTTCGCCGGTGTTGATCGCACGATCCACGCGAACACACACTTCGCATTTCTAAAGAAGGGAGATAAGCCATTGACAAAGTGAGGCTTCGATTAGACACACACACACACACACACACACACACACACACACACACACACACACACACACACACACACACTAAATAAAAAATAAATAAAAATATAAATAAAAAAATAAGTCCACACTTAATTATACCAACGTTTTATTACACCAGGATGGTTATTTATTTGTTTTGCCTCTTCTAGGGTAAAAATTACCTGAAACTTCGCTCATCAGAAATTTACATGAGAACGAGAAATGTATTCTGTATTTTCCTGGAAAGGCTAATATATAAACCAAATTATAAGATAAAACACACACACACACACACACACACACACGTATATTTGTTTGAAAATGATTTTTAATAGAAACTCGTATTTTAGTAGAAACTTTCTTTTCATTAAACAGTATATATATATATATATATATATATTGATTGTTTAATTACTTAGTTTTTGGTCATAATAAAATTAGACCAGTGCATTTTGTATTAAAAAGTGTTCAATACAATTATATTTTAGAACTTTTGAATATTTTCCATTCGTAAACGAGTTATTACGCGACCTGGGTTTCTACCATCAGTGGTGTGTTCAGGAGATGTACAATAACTGATTTTACCGTTTACCGTCTTTTCTAAAAACGCTCATTTAACGGTGTTTTTTTTTTTCTTAAACGCTCACGTGGGAGGGAATTTTTGAACGCGCAATTTTCTAAATTACAAGAAGTGATAACGTTTTTATCCATGGTTGTATGAACATAATAGGTATTTTTAGTATGGTTACACTAAGTCATAATTTCTGTTCTTTCATTCAATAGTTCATTTTTATTTGGGAATCGCATAATCTCTAACTTTTCTTCCTGGCACAGTCTACATATTTTGCCACCGTAATAAGGCTTGGACATGGAGAAGCCCAGGATGTGACACAAAAAAACAGATAGACTACATAACCATTAAAGCAGATTCAGAAATGCAGTGGTTCAAAGCAAAGCCTATCCAGGTGCTGACTGTGGAAGCGACCACGTCCCAGTCATCTGCAAATTAAAAGTGAAACTCCGGAGATGAAAGAAGCCTAATGTAGCACCAAAACTGATATACAACGCACTTGTGGATGACCTCAAACTACAGAAAGAATACACTAATAGCGTGAAAACCAAATACGAAGAACAAACTAGGAAAGGACGCTCAAAATGGGACGCGCTAAAGGAAGCAATACTGACATCAGCAAACAACATTGACCCAAAGGAAAATTGGCGCAGAAAGAAAAAAGAATGGATTACGGAAGAGATGATATCAAGACATGGAATGGAGTACAGGGAACTACACAAGGAAATAGGAAGAAAATGTAGGCAGGCTAAAGAGAAATGGCCCAATGACAAATGTGCAGAAGTAGAGAGATTGAGCAGGAATAATAAAGCAGACATGCATAAGGAAATAAAAGAACTGACAGGACAAAAAACCTGCTCTTCAACAGGATGTACAAAATCTAAGGATGGAACAATCATTTTGGAGAATTAAGAAATACTCCAACAATGGGAAGAATATATAAAAGATCTTTTCCACGACAAAATAGAGATCGAGAGAGAGCAACCGATAATACACAAAGATGAGGACGGACCCGAAATATTAATGTCTGAAGTGGAATTTGCAGTAGCCAAACTGAATAGAAACAAACCAGCGGGACCAGACGGTATAGTCATAGAGCTGCTGATAGACCTGGAAGAATTTGGTATAGAAAAAATTACTGAAATAATAAATGAAATTTACAGTAGTGAAGTTATACCAGATGACCTCAGCCAGTCAATCTTCATAGCACTACCTAAGAAGCCAGGAGCAAACGAGTGCGAACTCCACAGAACCGTCAGTTTAATGAGTCATTTAACAAAACTGATCGTCCGAATCCTGATGAATAGAGCAAGAAGCAGAATCAGGCCAGAGATAGGACAAGAACAGTGTGGTTTCGTTAAAGCCACGGGAACAAGGAATGCAATATTTATGATTACGATGCTCTCCGAAAGGGCAATACAAATGAAGAAGGACTTATACCTGTGCTTCATTGATTATGCGAAGGCGTTTGACAAAATACGCCCCAAAGAACTGATGGAGATGCTCTGCAGCCTGGACATATTTGGAAAAGATTTGAGAGTAATAAATAATCTTTAATGGCAGAAAACCGCTTGCATACGGACAGGTAATGAACTGAGTAGATATACAAAGATAGAAAGGGGCGTAAGACAGGGATGTGTCTTTTCACCGAATCTGTTCAACTTGTACAGCGAGAATATTTTGAGGACCCTAGAAGTTATGCCTAGATTCGTAATCGGAGGCCACAAGCTAAACAACCTTAGGTACGCAGATGATACAGTGCTGATAGCAGACACAGAAAGGAAACTACAAAACCTCCTACAGAAGGTAGAAGAAATGACTAGAAATGACTAGAAATAAACTGCACGAAAACCGAATGCATGATCATGAGTAAAAAGGTCAACCCAGTATGCAAATACACGTCGGGGATACCAGAATCAAGCAGGTACAAAAATTTAAATACCTGGGAAGCGTTATAGCAGAAGACGGAAAGTGCGGCACAGATATCTGAAGGCGAATTAGCATGGCGAAAGAAGCATTCCAGAATTTGAGTAAAGTATTAAGAAACAGGACAATTTCGCTAGATACTAGGAAGGGAGTACTGGATTGCTACGTGCTGTCCGTTCTTCAATATGGCAATGAATGCTGGACAATACCATCAAAGATGAAGGAAAAACTTGAAGCAACTGAAATGTGGTTCTATAGAAGGATGCTGTGAATATCATGGATCGAGCATGTGAGCAATGATGAGGTCTTTGGAATGAGGGAAACAAAAAGGAAATTAATACTGAGCATCAGGAAGAGACAGCTGAAGTTCCTGGGACACGCACTGAGGAAGGAGGGCCTGGAGAATCTGATACTAACAGGCCAGATAGAGGTAAAAAGAGACAGGGAAAAGCAACGGATTTGAAGGACCTAATGAGGTGGATGACGGAACGAGGATTGCATGGTGTAACAGGAGAAGGCGTGCGCAGAGCCACCAGGGATAGGGATAAGTGGAAGGCCATGATCGCCTACGTCCTGAAGGGACAAGGCACATAGAAGAAAAAGAATAAGGCTTGGCTGCTTTCACTATACTCCACGTTAAGTCTGTTTTTTTTTTCATATTTTGATTTCAATTTCCACACGTAGCTAGCCGATTTTGTACAGTTTTTAAGATTTCTAATTTGAATAAAGACTTGTGATTGAACCACTTGGTCTTAAAGATGCCTTTGGCTGATCCCAAATATATATATATATATATATATATATATATATATACGGTCTCTGATTGTGAGAGAATACAAGAAAAATACACTATTAAGGAAAGAGAAGAATAAAATAAAAAGACAACAGGATTAAGAAGACAGAAAATGAGATCGGCATTGCATTTACATTTCCGAAGATAAAATTTGACTAGAAGCAAGAAACCGGAAGTGAGTTCCAAAAGGGAGAATTGCAATTGAAGAAACACTTCTTTCTTTTTTTTAATCATATCACCCCGAGCAAGGCGGTAACACCACTGATGCGCAGGGGGCTACGTAAGAGTGAAGAGATTGGAAAAGAAAAAACCGGAAACTACATCCTAAACAGGGATGAGCTTCTACAACTGTTCAATAGACGTGGGTGGAGTGTGAACAGGGCGACAGTTTAGTCTATCTACTCCGATTGGAAAAAAAAAGGAGTGAAAAGATTGGAAAAGAGAAAACCGGAAACCACATCCTAAACAGGGAACAAGGGATGAGCCTCTACACATGTTCAATAGACGTGGGTGGAGTGTGAACCGGACGATAGTTTAGTCTATCTACTCCAATTGAAAAAAAAAAAAAGAAAAATGAAAAGATTGGAAAAGAGAAAACCGGAAACCACATCCTAAGCAGGGAACAAGGGATGAGCCTCTACACATGTTCAATAGACGTGGGTGGAGTGTGAACCGGGCGATATTTTAGTCCATCTACTCCAATTGAAAAAAAAAAAGAAAAATGAAAAGATTGGAAAAGAGAAAACCGGAAACCACATCCTAAACAGGGAACAAGGGATGAGCCTCTACACATGTTCAATAGACGTGGGTGGAGTGTGAACCGGGCGATAGTTTAGTCTATCTACTCCAATTGAAAAAAATAGAAAGAAAAATGAAAAGATTGGAAAAGAGAAAACCGGAAACCACATCCTAAACAGGGAACAAGGGATGAGCCTCTACACCTGTTCAATAGACGTGGGTGGAGTGTGAACCGGGTGATACAAAAGAAAATGAGAGCGGAAGACTGGTCTTCAATTTGTCTTATCTTAAAATTAGCTAACCACAATTACCGACCCAAGCATACACCGTATTCCTTGCATTAAAACAACTCATTATTACTTACCATTCTTACTACAACCATCAACCTTAAGACTAACTAGTTCCTGCGGATCTGTACAATTTTTCTATAGGTGTGGTGAATAAAAATATTCTTTAAAAGATTAAACCCCAAATACTTAAACATCGCCAAATCTTTTTAAGTGGTTACATATATCAACACGTTAAAAAAGGTCAGCCCAACACAGTAAAAAGAGGTTAGCTCAAAATGATAAGTCAACTCATTATTTAACAATTAAGAAGACTTAAGCGCGCTAAAAAGCAATGAACACAATAGAAGCATTAAAAAGCAATTAACCACCTGCAGAAACTACGGCACACTAAAAAGAGGTCAACACAACAAAAAGCAATAAAAAGCAATTTACTATCTGTAGAACGATTCGCATACAAAATTCTTAAATTGCACAAAGCTCCATACAAAATAAGAAAATGATCGGGAACAGCAGAGAAGGAAAAGTCCTGCGGAGTAAAGCCATTAAAATAGTGCCTTCACAAAACTTCGAAGTCGACATAACTCTGCTCAGTTAAGTTATATATATATATATATATATATATATATATATATATATATATATGAAATGATTTGTTTCAAAATTATTTTTGATCGGTACTCATATTTAGGATATGCGTTGTGGTGCATTGGATATCGGCTCAGAACGAGAAATCGGGGAGCCGAGTTCGAATTCCAGCCGAATTCATTGCATTCACTGACGCTCAAACACCCTTGGGAAAGGTATTAATCCGCATATTCCTTCCAGTTATGGGTTAAATAACAGGACAGATTGGGTTCTATAGCCTTGGCTGGCAATCGGTCTACCGCAGAAAGCAATGGCAACCTAATACGGGATAATCTTCTGCCCAGTCAGTCATGTCTCTTTCGAGACATGATCGCCCAAGCGTGTATCACGTATGGCACTTAACTGACTGACTGACTGACTGACTCAGATTTAAGTAGATATTCTGTTTATAATCAAGGAGTATTATTTATTATATCTACCGACTTGATTATTTAAGATAAATTTTTGTTACGAAAATATGTGTCATTCGGTAGGATTCGAATCTTCGACCCTGTCCACATAGGGAAAGCCACTAATTGATCTGGCGTGTCTTAGACCTCTCAACGATGAATGACCAACTGTCTAAAGGAAGTCAATTCAAGCTTATATAACACAATTTTCGATTCATCGTAATAACCATATCTGCTCTGAAATATATCGGAATGTCAACAAATGTAAACAGGTTATGAAAATTCACGAAGATTAACGAAACTGGTTATAAACAACCAACAATTTGAAATGGTCTGTTTGAACATTTTTTTTTATCGATATTCGCATTAAAGTAAATATTCTGTTTATAATCGCAGGTTCGAATCTTGCAGAATGACACACATTTTCGTAAGAAAATTTATCGTAGATAATTAGGCCGGCAGAAATAAATATATAATACTGTTTGATTATAAACAGAATATCTACTTAAATACGAATATCGATCAAAAATAATATTCAAATAAATTTCAAATTGTTAGTTTGTTTATAACCATTTCGTTAATCTTCGTTAATTTCCGGAACTTGTTGACATTCCGATACATTTCAGGGCAGATATGGTTATTACGATTAATCGAAAATTGTGTTATCTAGGCTTGATTTAACTTCGTTTAGACTGGTGGCCATTCGTGGTCGAGAGGTCTCAGATGTGCCAGACCACATGGTGGCTTCCCCTATGTGGACAGGTGTCGTAGGTTCGAATTCTGCCGAATGACACACATTTTCGTAACAAAAATTTATCGTAAATAATCAGACAAGTAGAAATAAATATAAAATACTGTTTGATTATCAACAGAATATTTACTTAAATATGAGTATCGATTGAAATAATGTTCAAACAAATCTTTCTAATTGTCTGTTGTTTATAACCAGTTTTGTTAATTTCCGTTATATATATATATATTAATGTAAAGATGCAAACGGAAAAGTATTCATAGCCGATACGGTTTGTCATCTGAGGGACTTTTTTTGTTGATGAACCTGTTTTCATACAAAAGGAAGGATGTGATCCGTTTATCAAGGCTTTTAAATTTTTGACCTCCACATGTTTTGATTCACTTTTCAACAACCTGATAAACATTCACGAACGTTCTTAAATTTAAGGGCCTTGATTAACCAAAACTAATGACACCCTTGGGGAACAAAACAAATTGCCTTGAGAAGAAAAACCGTCGACTCAGAATAGGTTTTCAACTTGTCTCTTTTTGTTCTTTTTGTTTATCTACAGATACATTCTATCCCAAAAATATCTACATATTTTGCACTTTATGACAAAAATTATACTTGCCAAAAATTAAAATCTTACATTTGCTTTGAAAAAGTCCTTCAGAGGACGAAATGCGTCGGCTAAGGATAGCTTTTCATCTTGTCTCTTTTTGTTCATTTTGTTTATCTACAGATACATTCTATCTAAAAAATATCTACATATTTTGTACTTTATGACAAAAACATTCTCATTCTTGTAAAAAATTAAATCTTACATTTGCCTTAAAAAAGTTCTACGGAGGACGAAATGCGTCAGCTAAGAAAAGCTTTTCCTCTTGTCTCTTTTTATTAATTTTCTTTCTCTACAGATACATTCTATCTAAAAAAAATATCTACATATCTTGCACTTTGTGACAAAAACATGCTTGCCAAAATGCCTTTCTACAAGTAAATTACTGAAAAAGAAACAATTTTGGCTCTAAGCATCATCACAATCTAAAACTATATATATATATATATATATATATATATATATATATATATATATATATATGTCTGTATGTGTGTGTGTGTATTATGCCGAAAGTCACATATTTTTATTAATGCTATTGAATACTCAGTGCGTTAGACATAAATTTAAAACGTTAAAAAAAACAGGTATATCTTTCTACTCAAAAGCGTGTGTCCATTAAATATAACGTTCAATATAATAAGAAAAACGTTGGATTAAAATAGAATCCAATAATTCTTGAAAAAACTATTTATGCTTCAAATAGATAAAATACAGTTAGTTAATATGGGCTTTGAGGGAGCCCAAGGAGAAATGTGTATTTCTTAAATCGGGTAACTGAACCTTGTTTATCGGTGAAAACATTCCGTGGCCCAGTGACCACTCTGACCTTGACTGTGGCTTCTCCTATAAGGCTTCTCAACCCTGCTGCTAGGGAGTTTTTCTTTATTAAATTTCCAGCATGTACAGACCGCTACAATGTGGCTTCTACTCCGCTAAAAGATGGATGTCGATGCAAACACAGGCATTCACTCAATATCAAAGTCTTCTGCTGACAATGTAAAGATGTTTCTTCGCGTTTGGGTTTACAGCTACGCCCTTATTTTATTTTGTTTGATGTTTTTTAGCACTATTTTGACATTAAACGTTCTTTTGCAGTTTGTTTGTATGATTGGCTTTTGAGGGGATTCATAGTGGAAACCACT
This sequence comes from Ascarosepion bandense, assembly GCA_037127315.1. Lineage (NCBI taxonomy): Eukaryota > Metazoa > Mollusca > Cephalopoda > Sepiida > Sepiidae > Ascarosepion > Ascarosepion bandense. The sequence goes on along the minus strand of JBBBDQ010001716.1, from coordinate 980,365 downwards.
CTGCACATATACAAATCTACCATCCGCCCTTGCATTGACTACTGCTGTCATATCTGATCGGGTGCTCCTGCTATCCACCTAGGGGTCCTTGACAAAATCCATCGGAGAATCTCTAATGTGATCGATCCCGACTTGGCAGCTTGGATACAGTCACTTTCTCACCGGTGCAATGTGGCTTCCCTGTGTCTTTTCTACAAATATGATGTGGATCCGATAGTGGGGCCACGAAAGAATAACTTGGACAACGGATAATAGGTTTAACATATTGTATTTAACAAGGAAAAATATAACTACAAGAGTGGCAGTAAGCCACGCGTATCTGGCGGGCTGCTCCCGAACTACTACCCTGAGAGTATAAACCTTATGGTTTAAATAATGACTGGAAGAGTCCATAAGTGTCAGTGGGTACGCGCCCACAATACCCCCTCCCCAAGCTTTTTACCTGTAAAAAGGTTCACCCAGTCCTTTTGCTGTATTATGTGACTCCAGTTCCTGCAGGAAATTAATTTTGTATTTTGTAGCTTGGGGGTAATCCGTTTGTTGACTCTTCAAATCTTTTGTTGTCGTCCGTTCATTTTTTTTATTTGTGTGCAAATCGCCTTCTTTACTAATAATTATTTGTTGTCGACTGTGAATGTTTTTTTTTTCTGCAAACTGCCTTCTTAATTTATTTGGTGTCGGCTGTTAATTTCCATTTTGCATGCAAATTTCTGGCAATATTAGTCTTTTTTTTTTAGTTACCGTCAAGTTTTTTTCTTTATTGAAAAAAATTTTAGTTTCATTTAAGTTTTCTTTTTCTTTTTTCTTTTTCTTTTTTTCTTTTTTTTCTTTTTTTTTTCTTTTTTTTTTCATTTTTTTCTTTTTGCGTTCCATTTTTTCTTTCTTAATTTCGTTTTTTTTTTTGCTGGAAACAAATATTTAGTTACTTTTTTTATTCTTTCTGCGAGGAATTTGCTTTTGATTTTCCTGCTGACACGAGAGAGATAATTGAAATTTTTTTTTAGATATACAGCGTAGAGTGGTATTTAAATTAAAAAAAAAACTTTTCCCAACACTGAGGGGAAAAAGAAAAAAACAGATATTCTTTTTTTTTCTTCTGAAATATAGTTTCTTCTTTAAAAAAATAAAAACTCCGAGTGGGGGAATTTTTTTTTATTTGTGTGGAAAAAGAAGTCTTTTCCACCTGCCAGAAGAGATTGAGTTTATTTTTTATAGGGCGACAAACTGTACAAAAGGAAAATTTTAATTTTTGAAAAAGAAAATTTTTAAGTTTTTCGCTTTCAATTCTTCCATTTAGGTTGTATCTCGTAATAAATTACTTTTAATAGTGAAAACCTATCTGGTTTTCATTTCTATCTCTCATAGTATTGTAGGGTTTGCAATGAATTGCTCTGTAAATTCGAATCTTTTTCCTCATTTATGCTCGTAGTGCATTTCTTTTATTTTTATCGCTCTCATTTGATAATTTATTGACTCGTAGTCTGACTTGGCGGTTTTTAATGTCGTGGCGCTTTTTTTCAGTTATAACACGCGTTGTTGTCAGGTAACTCCTTAATTTGTGTTCTATTGTTCATCACTAGCCGATAACGGTGATACTGACTAGAGTCGCCAGTTTATGTGGAACCGGAAAAAAGCCATAACAAAAAAAATCTCTAGGTTGTTAGTTATGTGAAGTATCCCTACTGTAAATTTTTATGTAAATTTGTATTCCTCGTTACTCTGTTAATTTATGTGGGACGATATTACGGCCACGAAAAAGATTTGTCTGATGTATCCCATCTAATAGGGTTTGCATTGGAGCAGTCGTCTTCGGATGACTGCTCTGTAACCCTATAACACTGTCAGCTCTCTGCTTCCGAGCAGAGAGCACAAACCCAGTCGTGGTTCCGCCGAAGGGTAGACCCACGACTTGGTAAAAATAGACAGACATATTTTTGGCCCGGCTATATGGCCGGGAATTCCCACATTAAAATGACCATGTGTCACATCCGGGCTTGCGTGGGAAGCCTAGTAAATACAGTATCCCATCTAATAGCACACTTCCTTGACCGTAATGGTGTGTGACGGTATTTACGGTAACTTTGTACTTTGCGTATTTGTCGGCAATTGCTGTGGTACGAATGACCAAGAAAGAAGGTTTGTTTATGTAGTAATAACCATTTTTAACCCCGTAGATTTTAAAGTATTCCAGAAGAACGACAATTTCTTCTGAGGGAGAGTAAAATTCCTTGAGTTTTTACGGCATTAAATGTAATTTTATCTAATTACACTTATGCTAAGCGTGCACGATATTTTTTTCTCGCTGGTGACGAGGAGCAAAACAAAATGAATTATTATTTGAAAAAAATCTACTTACATATTTTAATTTCTCTGCTTAGCTTTGATTTTACAACCTTGGATAGATTTGAGGCTGGGCTTTTCTCAAATTTATCCGTTTGTCCGAATGCTTAAATGGTGCGATTTTTGTTGTTCGAGACTTGATTATAAGAGTTGTCATATGAAATTTTCCGCACTTAGAGAAAAGACTATTTTTCTTTTCTTTTTTTTTTCTTTGGTTCGACGCCGTATTTTCGTTTGTTGAAGTTTCCAGATTTGAGAGTGGATATCCATTTTGTAATTCGAAATTTTTAGTCGTCAGTTGATTTTGGAGGGTATCCCTATTTATAAGCTTGAATCCTCAGTTACGGGCTGATGTGGCAATGTTAACTCGAATATTCGTTCGCTAGTTGATGTGATGGGGACATCCTCGACGCTAATTTGATGTGGTAATGTTGTAACCTTGAAAATGGGCCGCGAAAGTAGGTTTATTGAGGTGGGGTATCCCTTGGTATGTACGAACATCTTCGTCGCCAATTTGATGTGGGACACCCTCGTCGCCAATTTGATGTTGATCCGATAGTGGGACCACGAAAGAATAACACGGATAACGGATAATAGGTTTAACATATTGTATTTAACAAGGAAAATATAACTACAAGTATGACAGTAAGCCTCGCCTACCTGGCGAGCTGCTCCCGAACTACTGCCCCAAGAGTATAAACCTTATGGTTTAAATAATGACTGAAATAGTTCATAAGTGTCAGTGGGTACGCGCTCACAACAAAATACTTTCACGGATTCTGCTCCGATGAACAGCTCACTGCTACCCCCTATACATGAATTTACTCGAAACACAATGTTAGGAACTAGGTCCCACCTTTTTACTGTAAAACCAATAAAATGGAAAACGCAAATTCTACTGCATTAGCTTCTTCTCTATATATAATTACCTTCCGTTTACTTGCGATCCCGACAGCTACAATTTTCAAGAATTAAAATGTAAAGTCAATAATCAACTCCTATCTTACTAACTTGCATCCACACACACACACACTCTCTCTCTCTCTCTCTCTCTCTCTCTCTCTCATTCTCTTTTCTCGTTCCACTCCACTCCACTCTCACCAGGATTCTCATCCTTCCCATATCCACTTCCTGATACTCCCTATAACCTGTCACCCTGTCACTCTTATTATCCTCTTCTTATTTTGCTTCTTCCATTTCTTATTGTTCTGATTCTTCATCCTGTCCTTTTTAAATTTTACTTGTCCTCATCATCTTCTTCCGATTTTTCTTCTTCCTCTTCTTTTCTTTCTTCTTCTTATTGCTCTTCTTTATTCTCTTCTTCCACCTATTCTTCTTTATCTTCTTCTTCTTCCTCCTTTTCCTTTTTATCTTCTTCCACTTTTTCTTCTTCCCCTTCCTCTTTTTCTTTGTCTCATTATTTTTCCTCTTATATTTGTTCTTCTATTTTCCTTCCCTGCTTCTTCCTCATCTATGTCCTCCTCCTCCTCTTCTTCTTCGTCTTCTAATACCACTACTAATACCGCTACCTATTCTTTTTCCTTCTCATCTTATTCTCTTTTATATTCACACCTTCTTCTTCTTCTTCTTGTTCATTTTCTTCGTCTTCTTTTTTTTCTTCTTCTACCTCGTCTTCTTTTTATCTGCTTCTTTCTCTTCTTTATCCTCCTTCTTCTTCTTTTCGTTCCCCTTTATTCTTTCTCTTTTATTTTCCTCCTCTCTTTTTTATCTTCTTTTTCATTTCTTCTTCTTCTTCTTCTTCTTCTTCTTCTTCTTCGCCTTTTTTCTCTTTTTCTTCTTCTTCTTTTTCTATTTCTGGTGATTCTTCTTCTTTTTCTTCTTCCTTCAAGTATTCTTCTTCTTAATCTTTTTCTTTTTCTTGCTCTACTTCTTTTGTATTCACCTTTTCCTCTTAATCATCTTCTATTTTTTCTACTTCCTCTTCCCCATCATGTTCCTTCTTTTTTTATTCTTTTCCCATCTTATACTTCCTCTTTTAGTTCTTTTTCTATTTTTCTCTCATCTTCTTCCTCCTTTTCTTCTTTTCTTCTTTCTTCTCCCGTTCTTCTTTTTATTTTATTCCTTCCTCTTCATCTCCTCCCGCTTCTTCTGCCTTTTCCTTTTCTTTTTATGTTAATTCTTCCACTACATATTATGACGTTTTTAAATAATTGCAGCGAAATAAGCAAAAAAAAAAAAAAAGAAATTTACTGGTGAAAAATTAACCTATTAGAATAGAAAATACGGTAGCATTTATCTAGTTCAGAAGTAAAACCGTGAGACCTAGTTGCCAATCTAGTAATACGATTATATTAATGTAGTCGAGGCATGAAATATAAATGTTCATCAGAACAATTGCCATAAAAATATTTACATAAAAGACAGAGGGAACCCACGCCACCGGGTTGGGGAAGTGACTGAAGTCTAGATGGCAGGTCAGGATCGATTATATTACAGACGATTTTGTCAAGAATCTCGAGATGTACAGAAGGAGTAACAAATCAGACATGGCGGCAATATTCAATGCACAAACGAATGGTAGCTTCCTAAAAGTGCAAGACGGATTCTGACAAGAGAAAGATTGTCTGGTATGAGACAGTAAACCGACTTTCCTAGCAGTAGAACTATCATTTAATTCAATATAATCACTCCACTTTATGTCAATGAAAGCATAAACCAAAAGAAAAATGCAGAGTTACTTCCCTAGGGATGATTATCAGCTCTGCTGATGAAAGGCAGAAAAGATTCTTGGCAAACCTGGATGAACTTGCCCGCAATAAAATGATGTTTCAAAAGGACAGTTTTTCCCATGACACCGCTTTTTTCTTTAAGTATCGTCATTCTTCGGCAATATTTATTGTTTTAAAAAGCACTGATTAGAATTGTATTAAAACCTAAACATGTGATGATGTGTCAAAAAGACATTTTTTCCCATGACACCGCTATTTTTTTAAGTATCGTCATTCTTCGGCAATGTTTATTGTTTTAAAAAGCACTGATTAGAATTATATTAAAACCTAAACATGTGATGATATGTCAAAAAGACATTTTTTCCCATGACACCGCTATTTTTTCAAGTATCGTCATTCTTCGGCAATGTTTATTGTTTTAAAAAGCACTGATTAGAATTGTATTAAAACCTAAACATGTGATGATATGTCAAAAAGACATTTTTTCTCATGACACCGCTATTTTTTTAAGTACCTTCATTCTTCGGCGATGTTTATTGTTTTAAAAATTACTGATTAGAATTGTAACAAAACCTAAACATATGATGAAAGTGAATTCATACATTCTTGAGAATAGACAACAAAACTAATAGACGCTATTGACTTATTAATTATTTATAAGAAAATTTTTATATTTACAATATTCTATAAACGCATACAGTTAAAACTAAGTCGATGCAATGTTTCTCATTTAACAAATTATAAATGAATAAATGTGAAAACCATCTTTATTTGTAAATTTAGAAACATTTACTAAATTATAAAATATATGAAACAACCTTAAGGACATCCTTATTTACTTTTATAAAGTTCGAATCAGTTGAAAATTAGCCATTGTTTTACCAACCATTAAAAAAAAATAATGTAATTAATGTAAATAAACAGTCTAATAAATGAATAGTGTTTATTATTTTTGCAATCAATTTTCAAGAATGAAAATATATAAATTCACTTTCATATTTTTAAACTTTATTACAATTCTAATAATTAGGATCTGCTTTGACGCAATTACCTTTATGAAATAGTTACTAACCTCATACCCAAACTTGAATTCAGACTTGTCTTTCTCCTAGACTGGTTGCCAACCAAGCCTGAAAACAACTATTTAACGATTAGAGAAAAGAGATAGAATCATACTCCTCCCAACTGATACTGAAGCAAATGTAATAAATTCGACTAAAATTCGAACTCGACTCGCTGATTTCCCATCCGAGCCTTTAATCATTACAACACCTGAACATCCCTAGAAGAAGAGAACCGCATCTTTATTCGCGCATCTGGAGAAAGCCGTGAATGGTAGGTAAGCGTCTTCAGTTAATATTAGATTTATTTCGATATGCAGATGTCTATGGAAGTCTTTGTTGAGTATAAATTCATATCTACTTATGACGATGACGACTATAATGAAAACTGTACGGTTCAGCTAACTGAATAATTAATCCTAACCAATTTATTGCCCATATAATTGCCAAATGATTAGGTGATAATCAACAGACCAAATAACGACTTGTTGGCTATCTATCCACTACAGAGCGATAACCAAATCAATATGAAAGATGACAAGGAAAGGATTTAGTAATAATAACACGAGCCAAGCATTTAGCAAATAATTTTTATCTCTTCAATTCATACATTCATAAATGTTAGCATGTTTCTATATCTTGCCTCCGTGCTTGTAAACTACAATGGTGTTCGGAAAATAGTGGTCCAGCGTTTTCTTTAACTGGCATGAATTACTTTAAATGTTTTTCTTAATAGAGATCTCATATAGATAAAGCGAAACACTACTGTCTGCGGATGACTACTTACGATTTCGCCCATTGATTGAGCACTCTGGGGAAGTGGTAAATTTTAAAAAAACAATATCTACTCACCACTATTTAAGCCTCGTTCTTCAGCAATGAATTGAATACTCTTGGCTACTGGCGTTTGTTTACGTTGTGCATATAACAAGCTAAAACCCGCCTACCTGTACCGTACACTGCTGGCTTAGAGGTAGAAACCAACTGATCAATCGGGTTTCAATACCGGCTAGAAAGTAACCGGATGTCTAAGCGTACTAATGAGCTGTGATACAGTGAAACAGGACTGTCTGTGGATATACAGTAATGTGCAAAAGTATTAGGAAAAGAACTATTTTATCTTTTATGAGGCATCAAAATAAAGTTTAAAATCACCCCTGTCCTAACACTTTAGCATACTACCGGTAGTGTGCAAAAGTATTAGAACAGAGGTGAAAAAACCTCACTGAAATTCAAATACAGGGTGAAAAGCCAAGTAAATTGCTAATAAATTTTCATTATTTAAAACTAGAGGTAAAAGAAATGTATTAAAAAGAAGTTATATTTAATTTTTCCTATTTTATGTTAAACAAGTTAATTTGAAACTACTCATTCTACTATCCATGGATATAACTGACTTTTTTCTTATTCCCCCCTCTCGAATTGATAAATCTAATGTTACTTCGCAAGACACACTTTGGGAACAAATACAAGCTGCTCGGCAGGAGATACCATTAGATACATTGAAGAAGCTCGTGATGTCAATACCTGACAGAATGAAGGCTGTGATCAAAGCGAAATGGCATTATACTAAATATTAAATTTATTTTGTAACAAGTACTTTTTTCTTATTAAAGCATTTGTTGAGTAAATCAAATAAAATTACTTTAAATAAATTGTTTATTTTCTGTCAATATGACTCATAAAAGATAAAACAGTTCTTGTCCTAATACTTTTGCATAGTACTGTATATATATATATATATATATATATATATATATATATACCGGTTAGATTTTAATTTTATACACAAGATATCCCTTTAAGTTTATTTCTACCTGGATAAAGCAGGTTCTTAGAGCCTGTAGAAATAGCTATTCCCCAAATGTAAATTTTTAATTTACATCTTATATGTTACGGAAATTAACGAAACGACAATTTGAAATAGTTTGTTTGAACATTAATTTTGATCGATACTTGGATTTAAGTAGATATTTTGTTCATAATCAAACAGTATTATATATTTATTTCTACCGGCCTAATTATTTACGATACATTCTTGTATGTGTGTAATTCTGCAGGATTCGAAACTGCGACCTCTATCCACGTAGCCATCACGTGATCTGGCGCATCTTAGGCGATCAGTCTAAACGAAGTCAAATTATAACAGTTTTCGTTTGAATTTAATTTATATTTGGTTATCTTTAAAAAAAATTTAAAAAAGACACGTATAAACATGGATGAATTTAAATCTATTATGCTCATTTTTTTTAAATTCCAACTTGAACAGAAAAAACAACGGGAACTTACATGGCAAAAAAAGCAACTTGAAATTCAAAAGCTAGCTGAAAAAGAACGGTTTGAATTTCAAAAGCAAACTGAAGTCAGACATCAGAAACTCAAAGAAATTCGACTTCAAACTCAACAAGAGCAAAGAATCTTGTTTAAAGTGGCAAACAAGGGATAAATTAGTGAAAACAAAAATACGTTCTAAGAAAACACGATTTGGGGTGGAATACACACTTTTACATATTCTCCGGACGAGGATATAATGTTCGCCTCCTATTTTAAAAGATTCAAGGATTTCTACTCCACAGATTGCATAAATTAATCAGATTCTAAGAAAATTCGCTTTCTTCTTCGAAAACTGGGTATCGCAGAGCACACCAAATATATGAATTATATTTTAGCCCGTAAAACAAGCGTATTAACATTCACTGAAGCGGTGAAACTTCTTACAGAACTTTTAGTCCTAAAATTTCACTCTTTCATACGAGATAGAAATGTATGAATTTAACCAGAAAACATAGTGAAGATTTCACTACGTTCACGTCGGTCGTGAACAAGCATTGCGAGGACTTCAAATTGTCAGAATTGAGTGTAAAGAATTTCAAGTGTCTGTTCAGGTACTCATTTCAGCCAAAGACACTCAAATTAGACGCAGAGTTCTAAATAGATTAGAAAATAAGCCATACATTACTCTCCAACAAATAGCGGAGGACTGTCAGTGATTCGTAAGCGTACGCCAAGATTAAAGAAATATTGAGGAATCTGGCATAGCTCACATAAGAAAAATACGCAGAAGGAAAAAAGAAAATTGATTCTCTCTTAAATCAAACCAATCAAAAAAGAAACGAGACAACTTGATCCCTAACCCGTGCTTCGGTTGCGGATTATTACGTTGGTGTAAAGACTGCCCTTACCGGAATAAAAAAATGCCTAAATTGTAGCCGTATCGAGCACAAGCGCCCACATTGTCGAGAGAGAAAAAAGGTTAATAGCTATGTAAAAAACAAAAGCAGATGAACAAGACGGATTAAACATTAGGAAGTGTGTGCAAGTACAAATCCTAAATAAAAATATTAAACTGCAGTTGGATTCTGGTTCAGATTTAACAGTCATAAATCTACACACTTGGAAAAAGTTGAGAAGACCAACCTTGCTAAGAACTAATGTAATAGCCAGGTCCGTGACAGGGAAGAAAATCAAGTTTACAGAACTTATCACGATTGTAACTGTAACATTTCAGGAAAATACATTAAAACTAAAGACATTTGGATTGAAAATACAGACAATTTATTTGGCACCGACTGGATAGAAATTTAAGTTGTGAGCCATGCCAATTAATTCATTATGCCAAAAACTAGAAAACCTTATTAAAAAAAAACTTAAAAGAGTTTTCCTTTTTTTTCTTTCTTGTGGGCCTTAGTCGATGTAACAAGATAATGCCAAAATTAGAGTTAAAAGATGACATCCAGCCAGTGTTTCAGAAAAAAAACGTAAGGTGCTTTTTGCTTCCTTACAAAAAATAAATGACGAACTCGGCAGACTAGAAAGAATCGGCGCCGTGTCGAAAATTGTGAACAGTCAATGATTTTTACCGACCATATATATTAAGAAAAAGTCAAATGAGTTCCTGGTTTGCGCCGATTTCTCGATGGGTTTTTATGACTCAGACTCCCAGTAATCTTTATCTAGACCTGATTAAATTTTCGTGAAACTAAATGGGGGAAAAATTGTTCAAAAATCGACTTCAGTGATACGTATCTGCAAATATCGGTGGCTGGAAAATGTTCTTAGTTGCTATGCATCAACACCCATCGTGAGTTGTACAGTTATTGGTCCGTTTATTAGAGCTATCTGTTAAAATAAACCACTATCTGTCTGCAAACTGCTACTTATTTATAGTTTGGAAGAGTTCATTTGTGCATGGGTAAATTACCATAATACCCGATTCCTAAGTATCAACTCCGCGGGGGTTTTAATATATATATATTTTTTTTGGATTAACAACGAGAAAGTCAGTCATTTTCATTTTTCTTTTGAAACAGCACTGTTCTGGGTATTGGCATGTCAAAAGTATCGTAAATGACATCCATTACGTCTTTCTCTTCAGGACCACTATCAGCATCGTCAAACAGGCATTTCCTGATTTACTTTAAACGTTTTTTGTGAGTAAAATGGAAGCCTTTAATTATGTGGACCATATTTTCTACCCTTTTTGCCATTGTCCCCATTTTGTAGAAAGATTTATCACCCTGAAACATCCGGAGAAAAAAAAAACTTTCTCTCCAGGTTGATAGCGTTTTGTAGGTACCGTGTTTTTTCGTCCAAATTTTGTTTATTTGGGAAGAAGCTTGTAGAACAGACACGCGCACATTACCTCGGCATGGGGTGATGGTGACGGAGTGTTGTCGTTGGGCGTTATTCTATATACCGGAAGGAACTGTTGTAGGCTTTTTCTGTAGATGTGCTCCTAGCTTTCTTCAGAGCTCTTTTCAGCGTGTCTACGAAGCGCTCGGCCTATCGGTTGGACCTTCGGTGACATGGAGCGATCATGATATAATCCTTAAAATCACCAGAGGTAAATTGCGTCTCATTGTTTGACACTAAACAATCGACTACCCCAAATTTGGCGAGCAGTTCATGTAGGAAATTGATTTTTTCACTTCTGTAGTGGGATTTCTACATCTAATAACTCCGGGCCACTCAGAATAACTATCTGCTCTAGCTGATGGGAGAGGTGATAAATTGATATAATTCCAATTTGTGCGAAATCGAATGCAGCGACCCCGACACAACAGTCCCAATTTCCACTTTGATAACCACCACGCTTCGGACACAGCTATATAGATGACTGGCAAATTATATCTGCTCTTCTATTCTTGTCTGTCCTCTTCGCTTATGAAGATTCGAAATTAAAAAGATGAATGGGATAAAATTTCTAAAACTTTCAGGGAAATGAAATTTACTAAATGGAACAAGAATTCGAAACACGAACGTGCTACTGGGGAAAAGAGAAAAAAGATAGGCAAAAAGAAATGGTTTAGCCTAATACCGAACGAGCGGTGTTTAAATATCCTGAGGAGAAAAATAAAAAGAATCAAATAAATATTAATGGGGAAAAAAAAAGAAGTTATGGCGGAATAAGTACGAACGTAAGCGCGGGGATATGAACAATGAACAAGAAGGACAAAGGAAAAGCAGACGACATTTGCGAAGGCGGAAAACTGTGACTGGCAGAAGCGGGCAACCTAAGTAGGCCAAAAGAAATGACACACACACACACACACACACACACACACACACACACACACACACACACATATATAGATATATATATATATGTCACGTATTTTTGCTATATTGTATATAAATTTTTGACGTACATGTTTGTTTTTTTCTTTTCTGTTCTTCCTAAACTTGATGGATGTGGGTCGAACATTGACAGACCAAATCAGATGAAAGAAAAACAATAAAGAAAAAAGAACACAAATTCTCCTCCCACAAAAAAAAAGAAAAATTAGAAAAAACAAATATGGCTGACCCACTCAACGTACAAATTTATGCATGCTTGTATTCACACTCATATACGAATACGCTCATTTATTTATGCGTCTTATAGAAATGTACACAAACACGCGCAAACACACACACACTCATATAAACATATGTGTGTGTATGTGTATTTGTGTGTGTATGCGTGATCGTGGTTGTGCACATTTCTAACCAACTTTCAAAAATCTGACCACATCTGAGCATATATAAGAGATTATTTTAGGAATCGATTCACATTTAGGTCGGGAAATTTTCAGCAATCTCGTGCATGCATAAACATGTATGACAATATATATATATATATATATATATATATATATATATATATATATATAAGAAAAATTAACATAGACCCGTTATTTCATGGTGAATCGGATGTTTATGCCTACTTCAGGCGAACCATCCTCAGCTCCCGTCTTTATTTAATAAAGGATTTTACACAATTCGTATAAAATCCTTTGTTAAATAAAGACGGAAGCTGAAGATGGTTCGCCTGAAGTAGGCCTACACTTCCGATTCACCATGAAATAACGGGTCTATCTTAATTTTTCTTATATTTGCTCTATATGTATTTCTATGCATATATGTTTAGAGCTCTCTTAGAGAGTTATCCTACCACTGTATGTGCAAGATACTCATTTGGATTCTTCTATACCCACACTACATGCTGATATATATATATATATATATATATATATATATATATATATATATATTCATTTTTAAACGAGTTATTTCGCTATTTCGTTTAAAAATGAAAAATATTCAAAAGTTCTATGTAATTGTATAGAACACTTTTAATACAAATGTGTACTGGGACCAAAAACTAAATATATATATATATATATATATATATATATATATATATATATAAATAATATATATATAAATTTTAATAACAGTAACCCTCTATGGAAGATTTTTAATAGGTACACCCTTATTCTTGCTCCCCGAATATGGACTGCCTTATTAGTTCCCATAATATGAGTATTCTGGTGAACTTGCGCAATGCTGAATCCAGGTCCGGAATTCTAAACAAATGCAGCTGTAATTCTGTGGACGCCTGTTCGGTGGAGGGAAAATGCAAATCCACCCAGGTGATTTATGAAGCCAGCATTTCTCCATCTAAAAAAAAAAAACGACTTCCGGACCTATATCGGTATGTCCGCTGGTCCTTTCAAACAAAGACTGTATAACCACAGGTACTCCTTTTTGAACCCCGGTTAGAGGTACCAAACAGCCCTTTCGCGGGCATTCTGGAAAATGAAAGAGGAAGGGCTGGATCCTGAAATTAGCTGGAAACTGATAGGTTCAGCCCGTATTCCGAGGAACCTTCGTGATAGGTGCTGTCTATGTTTACTGGAAAAAATTTCAAAATTAAAATACCCCCACCAACACCGGTTACTGAATCTTAAGAGGGAATTCATCAGTAAGTGCCGCCACAAGGGAAATTTTTCGAATACTTAAATTTTGAATTTAAATCCCCGTTGACTAGATGTTAGAATATAAATTAAAAGGATTCAATTTGAATTTTACTCTTAATTTTACCCTAACGTTAACTTTAAAAAGTATTTTAACCTCCCCTACCTTCCTATCCCAAGCTCTTTTAATTGCCTATCTTTAGAAAATATGGATTCTTTTACTAAACCCCTTTTTCCTTGGTTAACACATATATGTATATATATAGATATATTTTTTCTCTAATATTTTTTTCTCTAATATTTTTCTCTAATAATTTTTAAACTGATAACTTCCTGTAATTGGCATTTAGCTCGATTCTACCTAAAAGGTTTAATCAAATAAACTTAAATAAAAATTTTAAAAATCTTAAATTGAAACCCATTCCTCCTCGCCTAAATACACCTCTTCAAACAGCCCAAAATCTTAACCTTAAAAAAGTGATTTAACTCATTTAGTTGTCTATCTTTATAAAATATGCACTCCTATTCCCCCCCTTCCTAAATATACCGTTTCAACACCCTGTAACCCCACGACTACCAGCTCTGTTCTTTTCTACTTTGTGACCGTTGTTAACCTAAAATCACTCCACACTCTACCCCAGGGCCTTCGCCATTTGGAAAAAACAATGTCGCTGACGTGACGTAGAATCTCTATTAGAGATCTTATGTCGAAATGTACATCCGACACCTTTGAATTTTGAAAATTTTCTCTAATGCATATATATATATATATATATATATATTGCGATGGACAATATCGTATGCAAATAACAATCAACAAAACCGTTTAAAACTTAAACTTCAATATATATATATATATATATATATATATATATATATATATATGAAACAAAAATTTCGATATTTAAATCCGTTCAATAGCCATTTCTACAAAAGAACGAAACGAAAATTTTATTTACTCAAATTCAAATGTATTATAAGATTTTATACCGGCGGAATTAAAAAAAAAATCAATCCACTGGAAAATAGAATGGGGTGGGCTTAACTATTTTGAAAATTAAGGAAGTAAAAAGAGGAAAGCAGACAGATACCTATGTCTCTGACTAGAAGACATACCCCTCCTCCATAAGCGAGTCAAGAGTTCAAAAGCCAAAATACAGCCATCTCAGAGGGACAAAAGCGACCGGTAGAACGAAAGGAAAAAGGAAAAAAGGAAAAAAGAAATTTTTTTTTTCCTTTAGAAACAAAAGAAAACTGTTACCCTCAATGTTGAAAAAACACACTGAAAAACTTACCAAAGAGATACTATTTAAACAAAATGACTGGGACAAATTTTATAAAAAGATTTGGACATACGCATTCGAACACAAATCCTATATATATATATATATATATATATATATATATATATATATCCAACGTGTGCATAACTTAATTACATGGCTTCGTATAAAGATGACGATAAATGAGAAAAATGGTTGTCAATTGCTGAAACCTGATGACGAGTGAACTGAACAATTACAAGAGTGCTGAAAATATAACATCAGTTAGCTAGAGGAATAAATTTTATTACTGTTAATCAGTAATACTGAGCCTCAGGAAGAGACAGCTGGTGTTCCTGGGACATGCAGTGAGGAAGGAGGGCTTGGAGAACTTGATACTGACAGGCCAGATAGAGGGAAAAAGTGACAGGGGAAGGCAGCGGATAACCTATTTGAAGGACCTAATCAGGTGGATGAGGGAACGAAGGTTGCATGGTGTAACAGGAGAAGGCGTGCTAATTGGCTAGAATTATTTGAAATAGAGAATTAACCGATAAATTATTTTTGTGGAAAAGTTAATTGCTCTTGACAGAAAAGGATTACGGTTTAAAATTTTCAGTGAGCAAGCAAAAAAAAAAAATTAATTCAAGAATATTTTCCCGGACGATTTGCGAAAATGTACAAAGTTAAAGGCATTTTTAAAATTTAAATAAAAGCAATTTGCCTTTTATTGCGTTGGACTCGATTAACACCGAACTAGATAGGTTAGAAAATCGCAGAGCTATTTAAAAAATATATTATTTAGAATGGACAAAAATTTAACAAGATTCGTTTATTGGCAGATTTTTCAACTAAGTTGAATGAGTGCTTCTTCCCACATGAATATCTCCTCTCAAACCCAGTAAATTAAATGGTAAATATTTTGTTTTATAAATTGACCTGTCTAAAGCATATCTTCAACTGAAGTGAATGAGAATTGTCTTGGATATTTGCTTATTAATTGTGAGAAATATATTCACATAGCTTAGCGCTTAAGCAGTGAAAGGAAATTATCAAACATAACAAGACATACCTGGTATAGAAAAAACAATTTATTTGTCTTGCAAAAATATGCTGAATTTTGCTGCTACAGTGTAGCTTGGTATAGTCTCTTTTCTCTGCTTAGCTTGGTATAGTATCCTCCGTCTAGGAGTGGGATGAAAAAGACACAAGGAACTGCGATCCGCGACGTACAGGAACTTTCTTCTGGGTCAGCTTCTTTCACAGTTTCTTATCTTGGTATAAGATGATAGTGCTTAGAGAATTTTTCTCGAGGAAGGCAAGGCTTTGCCCATAGGGTATCCTTTTTAAGGTAAGAAGGGTAACAAGAGATTTTCTCTGTTACAAAGTTGTGGCATTAGCCTAAAAGATTACAAAGAATTGGTAAGATGGTCTCGATATAGCGAGACAAGCGGGCGCTAATTTAGGCCCTGCTGCAACAAAAATCCGGAGCGGCACAATACGTCCGATACTGTTCGTGCTAGCTGAAAAAAGGAGAGAACAAAACCATCGTGTAAAAAAAACATAAAACCTCTGGTAAAGCCCGCCTAAAGTTTAAAACGAGGTTCGGGTTAAATCAGCCAATCAGGAGACCCGTTACATCTGTAAATTTCCGACATAATACACTTAAATGATTCTATAAGTTTAGAAGATTGCACTTCGGTGTAAAAGTAGCAGCAGGTGTTTTCCAGAAAATAGTGGGCACTATATTAGATGCACTAGACGGCACTAGACGGCACTAGACGGCACTAGACGGCACTATAGCTTGCATAGCTTGCATAGATGACATACTTATTAAGAAAGCTACGAAAATACAGCACACAAAACTTATTAAACAAGTATTTCAGAGACTACAGGATTCAAAATCAGTGAACAGAAACATTAATTCTTTATAAAATAAGATTAAATATTTAGATCAGATAATCGACGAAAAAAGGCCAGATCCAGCTAGAGCAACGGCTGTCGAAGACAAGCTTTCCCCGACAAATTTGGTAACCCAACAATCATTTCTTGGATTGACAAATTATTGTAATATTTATGTGTCAGATATGTACAAACTGTTGGTAAATTTTGCCATAATTTATGGATAAAGCGCAGGGATCAGATTATGTATTGATTATAATAGAGAATCAATCACCCGAATGTATATTATATAGCAACAACAGTCCATGCTGGTCACAAAGTAAGGGATCAGTTTATGTATTGATTATAATAGAGAATCAATCACCCGAATGTATATTATATAGTAACAACAGTCCATGATGGTCACAAAGTAAGGGATCAGTTTATGTATTGATTATAATAGAGAATCAATCTCCCGAATGTATATTATATAGTAACAACAGTCCCTGATGGTCACAAAATCGGGGATCAGTTTATGTATTGATTATAATAGATAATCAATCTCCCGAATGTATATTACATAGTAACAACAGTCCATGATGGTCATAAAGTCAGGTATTGAAGGTAATGTTGACAATGTTCCTGGATATAGAGTATCCTCTTGGCATCTGCTGACCAGAATCCACAACAATTAACTATATTCTGGTTTAAAAAAGGTCCCCACGCATTGTGCAAACAGACTACAGCGTTTAATAGGATTTTATTGAACATGCATTTGGAGAAAAAGTTTCTATCGACTAAAGAATTGGGCTATATGCGTGACTCTTCAGAAATGAATTGAGTTCTCTCGGTGACTGGCGCCTGTATACACTGCTTATATACAAGACGTTAAAATATCCCTTCTCTGATGCCATGCGCCGATGGCTTAGGGAGTAGAGACTCCGACTGACACCAAATCGGTCGCGTTTCGATCCCGGCAAGAAGTAAGTGGACATGTCTAGCCACACTGATGAGCTGTGATACAGCGAAACGGGTTTGTATGTGGATGACTAATATATATATATATATATATATATATGCAGTGTTTCAATCCTGGGTTAAAAGCAATCGGAGTCTAACCGTACTGATGAGGTGTGATACAGCGAAACAGATCTGTCTGCGGTTGAGTATTAACGCTCACACACGCTGAGTGAGCACTCTGGAAGAATGGCAGACTTTGAAAAACAGTAGCTACCCTGGCATGTACGCATCGCTCATTCAATAATGAATTAGAGCACTCTGGCTATTGGGCGTGTATAATGATAATATAGCTAAAAAGTCTGCCTTCTTCTACCGAGTGCCCATAGCCCAAAGGTAGAATCGCCGACTGACGCCAATTCGGTCGGGTTTCAATCCTGGGTTAAAAGCAATCGGAGTCTAACCGTACTGATGAACTGTGATACAGATAAACAGATCTGACTGCGGATGACTATATATATATATATATATATATATAATGAATAACATGAATACAAGTGTATTATGACGGTAGGGGCGAAATGTGTTCATTAATGACTGTTTTATTGTGAAAACATTGACTTCCATCATAAATTTGTCGTTATATATATATATATATATATATATATATATATATATATATATATATATATGTATACTAGCAGTATAGCCTGGCGTTGCTCGGGTGTAATGAAAGCTTTAAAACTAATCCATGGTCCTGGAGCTCAAACTCTTTGGACGTTGGCACGAAAGACTAAAAAGCAATAGTTATTTCCAGTTAAATTGAAACCGTAGACGGAAAGAAAAATGAATGGATTAAGTCCAATTTTGATTTCCTAGTATCGATATCAAATAAGTCTCAGCTATGATACCACTTACTCAGAGGACTTATTTAGCCTTCAAAATTCAGTTAACGACGAAAAAACTTATTTGATATCCATACCAGGAAATCAAAATTTGACTTACATCCATTCATTTTTCTTTCAGTCTACTGTTTCGCTTTAACTGGAAACAACTATTGCTTTTTAGTCTTTCGTGCCAGTTCCAAAGAGTCTCAGCTCAGGGTATACTGCTAGTATATATATATATATATATATATATATATATATATATATATACTAGCAGTATAATTATGAATTAAATGGTCATTGCTACATGGAAATTTCTTATTTCGAGATAGAATCTCGTCATCAGTCAATATATTAAACTCTACAATATTTATTCTATTGAGCACTGTTTATATAAAAAAATTAAATGCCAGGGACAGAAATTCGTAAAACCTTGGATCCCCTTTGCCGGTATATATATATATATATATATATATATACGGAGTGCGATGACTAAATTGTCTCTATTTTATATTTTTTATTAAGCGCATGAGTTGATTATGGAAGCATTCACCAACTTAAGCAAAAAGACCGCCCAGAAGAGTTGCGGGAGATTCCGAAATCGTCTGAAGGCCGTGGTTGAAGCCAAGAGTGATTTTATTGAATAACCTAACTCTTCAATATTTAAAGATAGTTTTGCGTGTAATTTTGGTAAATGTTAAAACGATTTCCAGTTCTCGTCTTGATGGAAGCAGAGGCAAGGGTCTTAAATGCTGATTTCCATGACAAAACAAGCACTTCCGGTTTTGAATATCGGTGCAAAACAGCTTATTGAAATATTTTAATTTCCTCTTGTAACTGACCCTGTGGTGAGCTAAGCGAGACTTATACGATGTTAATAATATAATCTTTTAGTTCCGAATAAAGAAACTAAAATTGACGAGGAGAGTGAAACGGACAACCGAGTGTGAAACACTTAAGCTAAATGAACATTTGTCAAAAAGGAGACATAAAGTGGTTTTAATCGGCTCCAAGGAAGATGTGGGGCGATATTAAGTGTTTCGTGGGTGGTGTGGGGATACAAGTGTGGAGAATTTAAGAATAATTACAACAAACTCAATCAATACACTTGAATAGCTATTACCAAAATAAAACAAATAAATAAATTTAGTGCAAATGACATTTAAGAAAAATATAGTCACGAAGGACACGTTTCAGATTCTCAAAACCGCGGATAATATCGAACTTGATGTACGCTATGTTTTTTGGAGAAAAATGTGATATATAAAATTTAATATATCAGAAAAATGATTCGTAATAGAATAACAAAGTGAAAAAAATGTCTATGTAACGCGCTTCTTCCTCTTATTGGACTTCATCAGGGTAGAATAAGTGATGAAATTAATTATATGTAGTAGAGAATGGAGAGATATGAACGGAAGTCGGTTCTAATTATGCATCGATGGGAATCGTAAATTTTTTTAAACTTAATCCATGTGAAAATAATTTTGATTAAAATAGAATGTAATTTACGAAAGCAAAATTAAATAGAAAGTGCACTGATCTCTGAATGGTTGTAGGTAAGTATTTCGTCGAGGTCCTTAAAACATTTCGCTTTACTTAAGACATTTTCTACTAGTACAATAAGAAATATATAATAATGAACACCAGTGATAAAGAAGAAATATTTACTTTTTTGCCGTTGAAGCAGATGTTCACACGTCACTAGACGCCGTTCGACGTCTCTCAGCTTCAGCCTTGCTTTTTAATCATTCCTAAAGATTATAAACGTTTCGAAACTGTTGAGTGATCAACTTCTAATGATTCTGTAAGTTTTGCTTGCGCCTGACATGAGTCTTGGTGAAGTAATATCTGCAATTTTTCCTCTTCAAACGTTTTGAAACTGTTGAGTAATCAACTCCTCATGATTCTCTAAGTTCAGCTTGCGCCTGACATGAGTCTTGGTGAAGTAATATCTGCAATTGTTTCTCTTCAAACGTTTTGAAACTGTTGCGTGATCAACTCCTAATGATTCTGCAAATACAGCTTGCGCCTGACATGAGTCTTCATGAATTAATGCCTGCAATTCTTCGTCATCAAACATTTTCGGTGCACCACAGTGTTCTTTATCTTCAACATCAAAATCCTTATTTTTGAAGCGTCTTAACCAAACTCTACATGTTGTTTCCGACAGAGTATGGTTGCCGTAAGTCTCAACAAGAATTCTCTGTGTGTCATTTGCAGATTTCTTTGGTATAAAGTAGTGTAGTAAAATACCCCGTAAATACACTTTCTTTGGCACGAAATCAGATATGTTAAACGCAATGAAAAACAAAATTGTTTACATTTCAGCGAAATAACATAGAATGAATTTCAAACTTGCTTATAGTACTTCCTTATAGATGTGTTACCATCTGAAACTACACGCACGCAGTTCTGGGAACGCCATCTGTTCAAAAACAGAACTTATTCGATATCCTAATATATATATATATATATATATATATATATATATATATATATATATATATATCACTAATTCAGTAATGAATTAGAGTACTCTGGCAACTGGCGTATGATACATGATACGCTAAAAGTCTGCCGCCTTCCACCGGGCGCCCATAACTCCGAGGTAGAATCGGCGATAGACCCCAATTCGGTTGGGTTTCAATACTGGGTTAGAAGCAATCGGATGTCTAACCGTACTGATGAGTTGTGATACAGCGAAACAGATCTGTCTGTGTATATATATATATATATATATATATATATCCAAGTGAATAAGGAACGATTATTTAAGGAAATATTAACAACGTTCAAAACATTAATTATAGTTTAGAACATGTAAAATTTATAATCTACTACAAAGTGTACATCTTGTTTCGACATTGAAAGGACAATGTCTCATCAGGTAGTGTTCCTATCCCAAACAAACAGGAGTACTTCCAAAATTTGGTCCTAAAGACGGAAGACCTCATAAGACACATTACCTGATGAAACATTGTCCTTTCAATGTCAAAACAAATGTACACTTTGTAGTAGATTATAATTTTTACATGTTCTAAAGTATAATATATATATATATATATATATATATATATATATATAGAGAGAGAGAGAGAGAGAGAGAGAAGGAGAGAAAGAGAATGTTAATTTTTCTGTCGAACTTTCATCGGTGCTTCCGAAACTCTATAAATTTCAAGGAAGGCTCTTCTGGCTTCTTACATTCTAGTCAAGTTTAATCTTCAAAATTTTTAAACGAAATGTAATGGCTAACTACCCTCTATAAATCGTCCAAGACACCCTTTCTGCCTTCGATCAGTATGGTTGATACTGACCTCCCGGAGAGTGACTCATTTCACCTTTTAGTGTAAGCATTTTTTCATTAACATCTAATGGAAAGATTATATTGAATCAGTTGCTAGGTCTGCTGCTAGGTTGAGTGAGTGACATTTGCTTAACGGCATATCATTCTCTGTGGGTCATTTAATGCCAAAAAGGTGTTGTTTTAAGGGTTAACTATTTGGCCATAGCTGGGACCGTAACCGGTGCTACCACTCCGGGTCAGGGTGGACTTGGGAACAACAGTAATTAAGAGGTGGTTCCATGCTCCTCACCACCTCCCAATCTGAGGTCTTGCTGCCGGATGCAGTTTACCGACATTCCCTGGACTTTGCAGCTAGGAGATTCCCTGTCGTGCAAATGACCGGAATCTATATTACGCATTTATAAGTCTAGCATTCGTCCCTGCTTTGAATATTATTGCCACAAATGGTCTGGTGCTCCTGTTATTTATTTAGAGATCTCTGATAGAATCTAAAGTATCTGCAATATCGTCGGTCCTTATCTAGCATCTCGGCTTCAGTCACTTTCCTTAATGTAGCGTCACTGCGCCTTTTAGTGTTAACCGTTCTGATGAGCGTTTTTGGGAGGGTTCCACGACTTCACACAAGACAAGTTTTCTCGCTCAAAACTTTACATATTTATAAGTCTACCATGCTTTGAATAATGTTTCCAGATATGGTGCAATGCACCTTCTAGATATTAAGAGATTTTTCATAAAAGCCAAAGAAGAATCTGCAGTGTTATTGGTCCTGATTTGGCACCTCAGTGTTAGTCACTTTCTTTTTGACAAGTCTGATGTTTCTGCTATGTACCTAGAGATTCTTGATAAAAGCCAAAATTAGAATATGCAATGTTATTGGTCCATAATTGGCACCTTGGTTTTCTTTACTTTCTTAATAACAAGTCTGTTGTTTCTGCTATATATCCAAAGATTCTTGATAAAAGCCAAAATTAGAATATGCAATGTTATCACGGTTTCAATCACTTTTTCATCGCCATAATGTAATGTCTCTCTGCTAGTTCTCTAAATACTTCCATGGTATTTATTTTAGTGAACTTTTCTTTTATGGTACCCAGAATCTATGAATTAAAGTGCAGTACTAGATTGGCGGCAAGGTCTCACAGGTTTACAGTTAAAATGGCTTGTGCTATTTTCACAGGTTCTTCTCTTGCACCTGTCGCTTGTGAAAGTCGCTTCCTGCTTCTTGTTTCCCGGTCAATTTTGATCTTCAAAATTTCCATTCAGTATCGGTAATTATCGTCTGCAAAGTTAATTCTCTTTCTTTTACTTTCTTCTCTCCTTAATAATGTTTTTCATTTACTCGTACTCTTTCCCACTCAGTAACCCCTTTGTGTTTTAGTGGCTTTATTGCCTTGCTTGAGATGAATTGTTTAAAAGAATTATTGCATTGTTCAATTCTCTTTGAAAACCTATTTATCACGAGACTAACGAAAACTTTAACTGAATAATGTTTCTGTTAAGTGATCAGCAGTTAATATTGTGTTAATATATATATATATATATATTTATATATATATATATATATATATAAATTAAAAAAGGATTAATTCAATGATGTTGAATGACCATTTCGATATGAAGATCCCCACGGGGGATAACACATCACCTCAGCAACAGAAAAATCCTTTCAGAAACTGGAGAAAAATCAGTCTAATTTTCCTTTTCAAATAGATTTGCAAAGAAATTAAAAAAAGAAAATAAAAAAGAAAAAAGAAAAAAAGAAAAGAAAAAAGATAAAACAAAACAAAATCAAATAAACAAGAAAAGAAACAATAGACATTGTCTGGGTTCACAAAAGAAGGAAAGAGAATTGTAACTAAAAATTAACAGACAGCCGTGTTGAAATTGATGTAAGGTTAAGCAACACGGAAAAAAGTGGGAGATAAGAGAGATAAAGGAAGGAAGGGAGGGAAAAAGAAAAGAAAAGAAAGAAAAATATTTTTTTATATTTTTTTATATTTGCTCTGTAATATTTTATTACATGGAGCTCTCTTCCTGTATCATTTTTTAATATTAAAAATTTTTTTTAATATTAATTTGAATCGGGTTTTGGGAATTTACCTTCCTGCTTTTTTCCCTTGGATTAAAGTATCTGAATTAAAATATATATATATATATATATATATATATATATATATATATATGATATGATATTAGTGGTATAAAGTAATATATATCTATTCCACGGTTTGGTAATCTTTACTTTTTATAAGGTGCACAGATACAGATGTTGATCATTTATAGAAGAATAGTTATTATTAGTGTTATAATAATAACATAATATGTTATAATAATGTTATATTTTATAACATAGTGTTAGTATATAATATGTTATATACTGTTAATATATAGCATATTATATAGTGTTACGGAAAATACCGAAGATTAACGAAATTGTTTTTTAGCAACCGACGTATTTAATTTATTTGTTTGAACATTACTTTTACTCGATACTCGTAATTTAGTAAATATCCTGTTTTTAATCAAACACAATATTTATATATTTTTTCTACCAATAAATGTTTTTACGAAAATGTGTATAATTCGGCAGGATTCGAATCTTTGACTTCTATCAACATAAGGCAAGCCAGCAATTGATCTGGTGCGTCTGAGACCGCTCGACCACAAATGATCTCGTGGTCTAATGGAAGTCAAATCAGATTTTATAGAAATAAGTAAATTTCTGTTCTTTTTAGCTCTATGTACGTTTTGTCTTTTTTTATATCTCCCCTATCCCTTGTTCTGGCAAGCATTTACGCAATATAAGTAGGTCATTCATTGCCTTCCTTTGTGTCTCTGGCCTTCCATAAGCTCAGTGAGTGTCAACTTCTCCAAGTCCTCTTTTCATTATATGGCCTAAAAGTTTCAGTTGTCTCTGATTCAAAGTGTCATTTTTTGTTTGCATTTTGGCACTCTGTAATTCAGTACATTGTGTTGCGGTGGATCTCGGCTCAGAACGAGAAATCGGAGAACAGAGTTCGAATTCCTTTTGAAATCGTTTTTATTCACTTACGCACAAATACCGTTAGGGAAAGCATTAATCCGTCTCTTCTACTTCCAGCTATGAAGGCTATAGAACTCAATCTGTTCTGCTATTTATAGCAGAACAGATTGAGTTCTATAGCCTTGGTTGACAACCAATCTACCGCATAAAGTAATGGCAAACTACTTCGAGAAAATCTTCTGCTCAGTCTCTCTTTTTCGAGGCATGATCGCCCAAGCGTGTATCACGTATGGCACTTAACTAACTGATTAAGTATTTAGTTTAAAAAAAAAAATAAGAAGAAAACAACGACATGGAATTTTCTAATGGGGCTTAAATAAAATCTTTCACCGGCCATTGAACTAAACCAAGTTTATGGTTTTAAAAAAATTATAAAGAAAAAATACACAAGTTCATGGAAAAGAGCAAAACGCGGTGGTCGTTTCCTGTCATGTCTTGCACGAAAAGGTTAGCGAAAATATTAAATTGGTAAAACATTAAAAAAAAAAGGCAGCCACCATTATAAAGACGAGATGAACGCGACTACAGGAAGGAACTGGAGTCGTCAAGAGGAAATCGGACTTAGGAATTTTGTATTGATCTTCACAGTTGCCCACGTTTGCGAATTTGTCGAGATCATTTCGAAAAGAAATCGTATATTTAGCAGACAAAGAAGATCAATCACTCCATTCGGTAACTTCATAGAATTAACTCATGCTTTTTCGTAGAAAGCATTTCTTTAAAATCCGTCTTGATTTGTTTCTTTCTTTCGCTTTATTCCTTTTGATTGGAACATGTTTTTCTCTTCAATTATTTTTTCTCTTGTATTCCAGTTCACCCTATATTCTTTCTTTTGCTAACATTTGTTCTGTGTCCAATCATTATGTTCCTTAACCTTTTCTTTCATTTTTCTCGTTGTTTTTTCTGCCTGTATCTCTCTCTCTCTCTCTCTCTCTATATATATATATATATATATATATATATATATATAAATATATATATAAACTTATTTATAAATGGAACTTTGTGTGTGTCTGTGTCTGTCTGTGTGTCCGTTACCTATAGACTCCGAAACTGCTGAACCGGTTTTCTTGAAAATTTACACAGTTGTACTATAAACGACTGCGAGTATTCTTAGCTAGATCTTGTGTCAAGGTACCCCCGATAAATATCGAAAATCGATAATCAAAAAATTCGGGTTATAGAAGGAGTGGTCTGATTTTAATCTAATTTGATACACTCATAGATAAATACATAAGAAACGATATTCAGAAGTTTCAAGGTTGCAGTTCTTACAATAGTGCAGAAAATCGATAATATATATACATATATATGTAAAATATATGTAAAAAATATATTATATATATAAAAGGCAAGATGCTTGTGTGTGCGTCTGTTTATCTGTCTGTATGTCCTTTATACAGACCCACAATTTTTATCCGATTCTCACCAAACTTCACACAAATATTCTTTAGGCTGAGTCTGAGCTCCAGGACCATGGATTAGTTTTAAAGCTTTCATTACACCCAAGTAACGCCGGGCTATATTCTAGTTTATATATGTGTGTGTGTATGTATGTGTGTGTTAGAAATTTTTACCATGAATAAAGTTATAGAATTTACTCGCAGACTTTCTCTAAAAACAAAACCAACATAAATGAGTAATCTTGAAGACATGACAATAATCATCAGCATTAGTTATGAATAACAATAAAAACGAAAATTGGGAAAGGCCGGTTTCCTCTTACGACTTTCTTGAATCCTCAGGTGACATATATGAATGGCTACAGAAATAGTTGCCCTTAATCAAAAGATTATATTATAAATAGGAACTGATAGTCGCTATGCAATGTTAATTCCTATTTCCTCACTGAATGTCTGTCTTTGTCTCTCTTACACACACACACACACACACACACACACACACACATACATATATATATATATATATATATATATATATATATATATATTAATGCAGGTTTCATTGAATAATATAGACAAGTTTTGTCTATTAATTTTGTGTAGGATCCGTTCGTACCGTCTGATATACTTGATGGTGATATCGTTGAAAGACAACAAAAAATCACAGTAATTGTTGATTTTTTTTATCAGGTCTAAGCTTTCGGCTCACATAAGCCATTATCAAAGAATAAATATTAACACACAGTAAACATAGAACATTTAAGTTATTAACAATAAAGAGAATTAAATTGAAAATACAAGTCCATCCCTATCGTGGCGGATAGCCGAAGACAGCAAGCTAGTAGAATTTTTCTTAAGATGTTCGGATTAATTTTGAGTGGGGGTAATGAAGGATTACTGTAGACATTTCTTATAATTATATCAATAGTTTCACTGACGGGTACATTAGTAAAAAGGTTTTCCACATCAAGTGAAGCTTTCGGCTCACAACCAATGTAGTGTACCAATTTACATGCCCATTCAGAGATTGCATCTCTGATACTAATCAAAAACCTAGTACATATATTGGTTTTACTACAACCACGCTCTCCCGTAGACTTACATGTCATCTTTCTGATCAGAGAACTATTAAACAACATTTCTCTGAAAAACATAAACATGTCGGTAATATCAGACAGATTTTGGTCAACAATACGGTGATCCTTACTCATACACACAGTAAGAGGAACCTGCAGATATTGGAGGCCATGTACATCAAATCAAAACAACCTACACTCAATAAAATCAATTTAAAACAGGAAATAACATATTACATTGCATTTGACTAGATGGTTTTGTTGTCATTTCGCGCTATCCCGCGGTGTGACGTCATAAAACCGCATCGCAAACTTAAGAACTGCGTTTATTATTTTTGGTAACTATTGCCGTTGCCAAGCGGAGTTTTATGTCAACACAAAATAAAATCGTCGGTGATGGTGGATTTTATAATATTTCAGTTTAAACAACCTCTCTGAAGATGGCTCATGTGAGCCGAAAGCTTAGAAGAAAACCAATAAATAATTATCCAAATGTTGGAGAATTTTTGTCTTTATTTTCAACTGAAATTAAAGCAAAAATACGACGTTTAGAACGACTCATGATTAAACATAATAGACATTCATTGTCTCTTATATTTAATAGCATATGTTTAGAAAATTACTTGCTGCCTCGATATACTAAATATATATATATATATTATGGACTCTCCCATCGATTTCGATGTATGAGGGTCTAACCTTAGTAAAACATCCACACAGAGATTTGTTTATAGTGGTGAAGGCATTGTGTAGTACCATCCACACTTTTTGGAACCGCTGATAACAAATAATCGGTGCAGAAATCTGCCACAGATCACATGAACAGCAGACCTCAATTATTTAACTCATAATTGGAGGGAACGGACGGATTAATACCTTTTCCCAAGGGTACTAGTGCGCAAGTGAATGCAGTGTGCTCGACTGAAATTGGAACCCGGCTCACCGATTTCCCCCTCCAAGCCGACATCCACCGCACATCCGTGAACGCAAACAGCACCTGGTATAGCCAAGTGGTCATCCACCTAAGTACTGACCAGGCTCAACTTCGGTGATCGAGCGGGAACCGGTGTATTCAACGTGACATGACCGTTATATATATATATATATATATATATATATATATATATATATATGTAATGAGCAACAATCCCTATTTTATACATTTTTCATTAAAAACGACTGACAAGTTACTGCGGTTAGGTTTTTTATTTAATTTTTCTTGCTCTTGTAATTTCTCTTTTTGCTCGTCATAAATTCTGCAAAAATTGTCTGAATGTTCTCTACGTCTGACAGCTTTCGGTGATACTTTCAGCCATTATCAAGGATACTTTTATTTTGATCTTTAACTGAATGTATGGATTGTTTTATGCACGTTTCTAGAATTATAAGAATGTATTTTTCTCCAAACATGGTCAGCACATACATACATTTACTTGAGATCTGTAGTGTCACGCAAACCAAATCTTTAGTGTTCCTCAGACCAAATAGATGTTCTAAATATGGAGTCTAATTGACAATGTTACCGTTCAGCGTAACAGGAAGAAACGCGTGGTCTGGGCGCCAGTGATACTACTTACTTTTGAGATAATGAAAATTACACGCCAGATTTGTTTCTTAATGACCTGTTAGAGCTCGATCAGATGAGAGATCAGGTGCAAGGTTTCGATATTCTTGAATTCTGTTATGGTTTTCTTTGACGGAATAATTTTAGAGATCTCTGTAGGAAGTGTACACCACCATTTTAGCCCCGTGTCTGACGAAGATGATACTAATGACTATTTGAGGGTTTAGCTAAAAACCAATCGTTAACAACCTATTATTTTAGTAAATTTTCTGTACATAATTTTCTCCTTATGCCAGACTTTCTTCTCATGCAGCCGCTTGCTCTGGCATATTTCTAGATTGTTCAAACCCCATAGATTAAGCTCGTTGCTTGTTCTGCTACTATGGTGAGCAGACCTTCATTCCAATTTCTGGAAGATCGTGAATAGTATGGTGCGATCAACTGCTTGAAAAAATCCTGTCCGCTCATTACCTCGGTCACAATGTCTTGTGGGTTGATGCTAGCAAAACCAGTTTCACTGACAAGGTTTGAGGTACAATCTTCATACATTTCTCAAATGGGCTGCACTTGAAAGAAAGGTTTATTAATCTTAGCCTTTCCAAAACGAAATTAATCTTTATTAATTGTCTGTTCCTGGGTATGACCGTAAACTGCATCCGGCAGCATGACCTCTGATTGAGAGGTTGTGAGGAGCATGGAATCATCTCTTAATTGCTGTTGTTCCCAGGTCCATCTTGAACCCGAGTGGTAGAACCTGTTAGGGACCCAGCTATGGGAAAATATTTAACCCCCAAACTGGGGTCAAAATACAATGAAAGTATAAAAATAGAACTTTATAGAAAAATATGCATTTTTGAATTAAAAATGTAAAAATGTAATATGTAAAAATGTAAAAATTATGTAAAATATGTAAAAATTATGTAAAATATGTAAAATTATGTAAAATATGTAAAATTATGTAAAATATGTAAAAAATATGTAAAAATGTAAAATGTAAAAATTAAAAATGTAAAAATATTACCAACAATAGTTTTGAAGAAAAAAAGATTACCATAAAACATTTTTAAAGAAAAAAATGATTACCAGCAATACATTTTTGAATACAAAACTAGAAGACATTTTTAGTTTCTAAAATAAACAAATTCATCAAAATCTGACTAAATCAACCTACTCATTATAACCGAACATTAAAAAAACAATGCCTTAAAACTTCACCTTTTTGGCATTACATAACCCACAAAGGTATTGATATGCCGTTAAACAAAACACAAACACAAACACAAACACAAACACAGACACAAACACAAACACAAACACAAACACAAACACAGACACAAACACAAACACAAACACAAACACAGACACAAACACAAACACAAACACAAACACAGACACAGACACAAACACAAACACAAACACAAACACAAACACAAACACAAACTTATAATTCGTCTGAGGGGACCGTTTATATCTTTATTCACCATGGCTGATGCTAACCTCTGAAAAAAGTGAGTCGTTGCGCCATTTTGTGCCACTGTTTTCCTCTGACATCAAATAAAAAGATTATATTGAGTCAATTACTAAGTCACTCTGTCGGGCTCGACAGTTTTTCTCGCACGAATCTACCTTACATATTTATAAGTCTACCATTCGTCATCGCTTCGAATATTGCTTCCACGTATGGTCGGGTGCTCCCGCTATTTATCTAGAATTCCTTGCTAAAACTCAAAAAAGTATCTGCCATGTTACTGATCTTGACTTGGAATCTCTGTTTCACTCACCTTCCCACCGCCATAATATAGTTTCCCCTGTACATTTTCTTTAAACGCTTCCATGGAAACTGTTCTGATGAACTTTGCTCAATGTTACTGGTGTGGATCCGGGCGAGGAACCCCACAAAATAATGAAAAACAAAACAGATATTTGAGATAGAAAAATAGTTTTATATTGAACGTAATATACAAACTTAAACGCAGGTTAGTAATCCAGGAATACGATTAGTAAGGAATATATATATATATATACAAGTCTTTGAAGTGAAGCCGTACTGGAAATAGTATATCCGGGTAACATTATTCTGACTGAGTGGAACTCAGAGCTATTATGACTCCTGACGCGGTATTCTCTGTGTAACTTCGGTATCTCTCGGTAACTTACGGATCAGTCACTGTTCTCTAACGGATCTGTCCGTACTCATCTGTAAGTTACTATGGCAGGAGTATATGTACACTGAAGTCGAGTCCATTATCACAGAAAAAGGGGAGATCCCACAACAGTTACCTAGACTTTATGAATTTAAGTGCAGAGCTATTATATTTACTGTAAAAGCTCATTATTTTACAGTTGAAATAACTCAATGCAACCGTAATTCCTCTGCTGATAGTTTCTTCTCTCTCACTTCTCGCTTGTAGAAATCTTTTCCGGCTTCTTGTTTTCCAATCAAGTTCAATCTTTAAAAATGTAAATGCAATATCAATCTTTATCTTCTGGATTCTTAAGTCCTGTTCTTTTATTTTTCTCACTCTTTAATAATGCTTTTCTTTTTCTTATATTCTTTCACGCTGCGTCTTGGTGGCTTTGTACCCTTGCTTGAAATGGAAATGATTAAAAAATAAAAGTAAGCTCTTTGGTCAATTGACCGTGGGGAGATTCGAAACTGACGTTCTAACCAT
Organism: Ascarosepion bandense; assembly: GCA_037127315.1. Lineage (NCBI taxonomy): Eukaryota > Metazoa > Mollusca > Cephalopoda > Sepiida > Sepiidae > Ascarosepion > Ascarosepion bandense. Next base: position 948,984 of record JBBBDQ010001716.1, on the reverse strand, counting down.
TAAGCTATGATTATTATTATTACACGCTCGTAGCATTCCGACTCTTTCTTTCTTTCTTCCTTTCTGTCTGATTGTCACCCGACCAACAGCCTTTGAAAACCAAGCACAGATCTCAGAACCAATATCTCAAACCATATTAACAGTGATTGGCATTTCTAACCTGAGTACTTTCCTCTTGCCGACCCACGGCAAAACGTCTAATTTCTCCACCGCTCTTTGAAGATGGTCTCACAACAATAGCATCTGAGAGGTTTGTGCACTCGATGACTGGGTCGGTATTTGTGAAGCTCTGCCAAATTATTCCTGATGTACGGAAAGGTGATCGGACGAAATACAAGCACCGGCCTCTGCACTTAGAAAGCATTTTCCCGCGAGAAGTAAAATCTTCAATATGTTGGTTAGCCGATAAGCATAATGCAGTAATTGCACTGTAAAAACAAAGAATAAAGAAAATAGTTTGATTTCTAATGACAAACTGTGTATTTCAGATGACTGATAAGAATGGCTGAAAATTCAGTCAAGAAATATATAGTAAATTATTTATTATTAACTACCAGTATAGCCCGGCGTTGCTCGGGTGTAATGAAAGCTTTAAAACTAATCCATGGTCCTGGAGCTCAGACACTTTGGACATTGGCACGAAAGACTAAAAAGCAATATCGGAGGTATCGATTTCCGATATCGGGGAAAATGAGTCGTCTGAGAAGATCTACTAATGTTTAAATCTAAAAACTATAATTTTACCAAGTTAGAGCAGATTCTGCAGCAAGAACCACGATAAAAGGGCTAAAATCCTTATCTTGATCAGAACTCATTGGATATCGGCTGTATCGAGTTCCAATATCGTAGAGAAATTGGAAAAAAATAAGTCGCCCATGACCTGACCAGAAGCCTAAAGAATATGTGTGTGAAGTTTGGTGAGAAACGGATAAAAATTGTGGATTTGTATAAAGGACATACAGACAGATAAACAGACACACACACAAACATATTGCCTTTTATATATATATTATCGATTTTCTGCACTATTGTAAGAACTGCAACCTTGAAACTTCTGAATATCGTTTCTTATGTCTTTGTCTATGAGTGTATCAAATTTGATTAAAATCAGACCACTACTTCTACAACCCGATTTTTTCGATTATCGATTTTCGGTATTTATCGGGTTATCTCGACACAAAACCTAGCTAAGAACACTCGCAGACGCTTATAGTACAACTGTGTAAATTTTCAAGAAAATCGGTTCAGCCGTTTCGGAGTCTATAGGTAACGGACACACACACACACACACACACACACACACACAGACAAAGTTCTATTTATAAATAAGTTTAGATGAATACAATGTCAATCGTTATATTCTGTCATCCTAATAAGTTTGAATTTTGGGCAGTAAGGGTAGAATTCCTAGATCGTCCCAAGCTAAGTGAATAGAAGCAGTCTCAGTCTAAGATGAGGATAATTTTATATACCACTGGACTCTTCCGTTGTTTTCGACGTATGAGGTTCCAGAAACTTAGTTCTCAGAAGCGAACAGCTAGGCTACTCGAACGTATGATTCGAAGATAATGATAAAGGCTTGTTGCAAAAGGCTTTTTGAATGATTAGAATACAGTCAGCTGATGCATATAATGTACTACAAGATTCTCAATCAACTCTCCTCGGGTTTTGAATTCTGACTTGTCCTACGCTGGTTTCAACCTTTGTAACGAAGTATATCTTTTTATTTACCTGTAGCTGTGCGAAAAAATTATTTGCATACACTACCGGCCACAATTATTAGGCTACCTCAGTTTTTAAAAAGAAATGATGTATTTCATACTATTTTAGTATTTATTGTCAAATGAAAATAGAATAGTTCTTTCGTTATTATTACTTTGCAAAAATTTGCAAGGCAAAGAAACAAAGATGAATTCGTCCGAATCACCCTAAATTTGCTTCATTCTTTCATTGATGAAACAGCATCATAGGGAATTATTAAATATTTATAAATTCATTTGATGCACATGTTATTGTGTAATATGAACAAAAGAATCATTCTATTTTCATTTACAATTATTCACTTGTCAATGAATACTAAAAAATAAATACATCATTTTTTTAAACATTGGGTTGCCTAATAATTTTGGCCGGTAGTGTGTATATATAAAAATATATATATTCTTAGTATTTATTGCCAAGTGGATAATTCTAAACGGAAATAGAATGTTTTTTTGAGTATAATTACTTTGCAAAATTTTACAAGGCAATGAAGCAAAGATGAACTTGTCCGAATCACCCTAAATTTTCTTCATTCTTTCATTGATGAAACTGCAATATTGGTAATTATTAAATATTTATAAATTTATTTGATGCACATGTTATTGTGCAGTATTAACAAAAGAACCATTCTATTTTCATTTACAAATGTTCACTTGGCAATGAATACTGAAAAATAGTATGAAATACATCATGTTTTTAACCATTGTGGTGGCCTAATAATTATGACCGGTAGTGTATATGTGAACGCAACAAACTCGAATGGAATTAGAACTTCGGCCGACAGATTCCTTAATCTAATGCTCCATTCATTATTCCACCGTGTCTCCAATTGATTCAGTGAAATGATTTTAAAAATGAATGTAGGTATAGCTGGTCGATGAAATTAATAAATAGATAATTTAATAATAATAATAATAATAATAATAATAATAATAATAACAATTATATGGGACTTTGTAATAGATTCAGTCAGATCAATCAAATCTAATCGCCAAGACATCGTGATCAAAGACCATGAAAACAGTTTGCTTTTTTTATTGGCTTGACAGTCTCTGCAGATTGTAATGTAGCTTTGAAAATCTTCGAAAAACTATCAAAATACAATGGTCTTCAAGTGGAAGTCTTAAAAATGTGGCAATGCGAAATCAATAATTCCAGTTGTAATTGAAGCCCTTGGGTTGATTATAAATGGTTTCAAAGGTCTCATTGAAGGGATTCCTGATAGCCCATGCCTTAAAGAAATACAAAACATTGAACTCAGAAATACAGCCCGCACTTTACGAAGAAACTTTATCTATGCAAAATTTGTGTTATTTTTTCTTTTTTTTTTTTTGTAAAATTTATCGTTAGAAAATATCATGAAGCCATTTCTGATTTTGGTCTATGGTTGGAACCAAGAACAAAATGTTTACACAAAACAAAATAGGAGAACAATGAGAAAAATGTTAAAATAATTAAATCTTCGAACATACCAGTGCCCTTTCACAGCGGTGAAGCACTATACCTACACAATCTATCTATCTATCTATCTATCTATCTGTCTATCTATCTATCTATCTATCTATCTCAGTCTGTTCACATCTATCTATCTATCTATCTATCTATCTATCTATCTATCTATCTATCTAGTCTGTTCACATCTATCTATCTATCTATCTATCTATCTATCTATCTATCTATCTATCTATCTATCTATCTATCTCAGTCTGTTCATATCTATCTATCTATCTATCTATCTATCTATCTATCTATCTCAGTCTGTTCATATCTATCTATCTATCTATCTATCTATCTATCTATCTATCTATCTATCTATCTATCTCAGTCTGTTCATATCTATCTATCTATCTATCTATCTATCTATCTATCTATCTATCTATCTATCATATCTATCTATCTCAGTCTGTTCATATCTATCTATCTATCTATCTATCTATCTATCTATCTATCTCAGTCTGTTCTATCTATCTATCTATCTATCTATCTATCTATCTATCTATCTCAGTCTGTTCATATCTATCTATCTATCTATCTATCTATCTATCTATCTATCTATCTCAGTCTGTTCACATCTATCTATCTATCTATCTATCTATCTCAGTCTGTTCATATCTATCTATCTATCTATCTATCTATCTATCTATCTATCTATCTATCTATCTATCTCAGTCTGTTCACATCTATCTATCTATCTATCTATCTATCTCATCTATCTCAGTCTGTTCACAATCTATCTATCTATCTATCTATCTATCTATCTATCTATCTATCTATCTATCTATACGTGTGTTGTTTAAACTTTGCTATAATTATCAGTCTCTGAGAGCGTATTTCGGTATAAACTGTGTAGACATAGAAAACAACAGAAACTAGCTATATATATATATATATATATATATATATATTTTAATCGTATCACCCCGAGAAAGGCGGTAATGCCACTGATGTGCAGGGGGCTACGTAATAGTGAAAAGATCGGAAAAGAGAAAGCCGGAAACCACATCATAAGCAGGAAACAAGGGATGAGCCTCTTAACCTGTTCAATAGACGTGGGTGGAGTGTGAACCGGGCGATAGATAGATCTATCTACTCCAAGTGAAAAAAAAAAGTGAGAAGATTGAAAAAGAGAAAACCGGAAACCGCATCGTAAACAGGAAACAAGAGATGAGCCTCTTCACCTGTTCAATAGACGTGGGTGGAGTGTGAACCGGGCGATAGTTTAGTATATCTACTCCAATTGAAAAAACAAAAACAAAGTGAGAAGATTAGAAAAGAGAAAGCCGGAAACCACATCCTAAACAGGGAACAAAGAACAAGCTTCTTAACATCTTCAATAGACATGGGTGGAGTGTGAACCGGGCGATAGATAGATCTATCCACACCAGCCTGCCCTACAATCAGACTGAGCAATTTAATTGATAAAATCTTACAACCTTACACCGCAAAAATAAAAAGTTACATCAGAGACAGCATACATTTCATAAGCTTTATGCCAAAAAAAAGTAGACCCAGATACACTCTTAGTAACTTTTGACGTGAACAGCCTGTACAGTAACATACCCCATGAACTAGGAAAACAAGCCATTGCATTTTGGATAGAAAAACACCCAGAAATACTCCCCACACGCTTCACAAAGAATTTATTTTACAAAATATAGATCTAATTTTACACAACAATTCCTTCCAGTTTAACAAAAAAAGTTATATACAAACAAAAAGTACCGCGATGGGAATAAAAATGGCACCGACATATGCAACACTCACCCTAGCATATTTAGATGAAAACCTATACAACCAAATAGGGCATAAATATGGAGAAAACATAAAAACAAACTTCACGAAATCATGGAAGAGATTCCTGGATGATATATATATATATATATACGCATCGGTCATTCAGTAATGAAATAGAGTACTCTGGCTACTGGCTTATGATACATCATACGCTAAAAGTCTGCCTCCTTCTACCGAGCGCCCATAGCTCAGAGGTAGAGTCGACTACTGACGCCAATTCGGTCGGGTTTCAATTCCGGATTAAAAGCAATCGGATGTCTAACCGCCCTGATGAGCTGTGATACAGCGAAACAGAACTGTATGCGGATGACTATATATATATATATATGTGTGTGTGTGTGTGTGTGTGTGTGTGTGTGTGTGTGTGTGTGTGTGTGTGTGACTTAAATTGACCACTATCAAGGATAGAGCGTCTATAGATGTAAAATGTACATTGACGTCAACACCCAGAGGCAAGAGTCTGTTTCATGCTAAATCCATTTGTCAAGCCTGACGATCATATAAGCAATTTTTGAAGAATAGCTTCTAATTTTCACAACTACCAAAATAAATAATAGATTTATAACGTTTAATTATGCACTGAGTTTTCTTCTCTGTCTTTCTCTCTCTCTCACTTGCTCTCTCTCTCTCTCTCTCTATATATATATATATATATACAGAGAGAGAGAGAGAGAGAGAGAGAGAGAGAGAAAAAAGAAGACTTAACACATAAGCGGTTATAAATCAAGAATTTATTTTGGGAGTTGTAAAAATTACAAACTGCTTTTTCAAATCAGAAAAAATCAAATTTTAATTTTTGTGATTTGAAAAAGCAGTTTGTAATTTGTAATATATATATATATATATATATATATATATATATCCAAAGGAGTATCCTGTACATACAGTGGTAGGATAAGTATATTAAAGAAATTAGTTTTTAAAGAAATATATATATACATATATATATATATATATATATATATATATATGGGTAAATCGTCACTACTCGCCTTGTAAAATTTTCCAAAGTAATAATGACAAAAGAACCATTCTATTTTCCCTTTGAATTATTCACATGGAAATTAATACTAAAAATTGTATGAAATACATAATTTTTTTTTTTAAATGGGGTGGCCTAATAATCATGGCCGGTAGTGTACGTAATCAAACAAATGTCATATGTAAACATTGCAAAAATGTTCACCTTAGAATATGGAAAAAATGTTTATTAACTTGTATATATTTAATATTTTGTTTTAGCAAAATAATAATTAAATATACATTAAAATATTTAAATTGATATTTAATATTTTTAATAATTAAAAAGAAATTCAAAAGATTGTATTATGATATTAAGAATTGTATTAGAATATAATCATAATAAAATAGAGTTTATATAAAAAGAATAAAGCGAATTTTTTAAAATTGTTTAATAAATATAAGGATATTAAATAATTTTATTTATAAATTAAAAGTTTTGAAAAATCAGAATAAAATGCATTCTGAATCGAAATAAAAATTGTATATTGCACTCAAAAGTCTCTTTAAGTCAGATCAAAAATATAAAATGTATTTTTTCTTTCTGTTTTTTCGTCTTTCTTTTTTTTTTAGAAAATGTTGAAATATAGAGAAAGCTGAAAGAAAACATTTGTAACAGTAATGGATACATCAATGAAAATAGGGTCTAGACAGAGGTTTTAAAATATTCAGTTGGCACTTTGGCTGTTAAGATTGAAAGAAGAAATTATGCACTCTCCAAAAATATAAACTTTTTTCAAATTTAATGTGCATCTTTATTCTGATTAGTTAAACTGAGCACACACATATTTTTTATGTATTCCCGTCTCCATAAATAACAAATGTCATTGTTTCTTATATTTAAATGAAAATAATTTCTACAACAATGATCTCACATTGCTCAATGACGAGGTAAAAAATCTCGAAACATAGAAATTTCCGTGTCGCAATGTATTTTTAATTATAAAAAAAATTTAATTATATGATTATATTATGCTTCACAATATTTATTGTATTGAGCACTTTTATAAAAGAAAAAAAAAGTAAATGCCAGAGAACTCGGAATTGTAAACCTCTTGGGTTTTTTCATCTGGATTTTTATATATAAAAATCCAGGTGAAAAGAACCAACGGTTATGCTCTCATTACAAAGAAAATTTTATATAACAGTTTCCACTTCTACGTGATATGCATAACTCTATTGAGTTCTTTCGGTGACTGGCATGTGTATGCACTGCTTATATACAACACGTTAAAAATTCCCTTCTCTAATTCAATGCGCCTATGGCTTAGTGGGTAGCGACTCCGACTGATACCAAATCGGTCGAGATTCCATTCCGGCTAGAAGCAAGTGGCTGTGTCTAGTTACACTGAGGAGCTGTGATACAGCGAAACAGGCTTGTATGTGGATGACTAATATATGCAGTGGAACCTGCCGTATGCGATCCTCTTCATCAGCGACTACCTGTTGTTAACGACTGTTTTTCGATGCACGGGCGATTTGCTAATGTTAATTGACCCTTAGTGACTAGCCACTAACATCAATGAGTGGAACTCACTGATCAGGCGCCCGCTTAAAAAAAATTATTTTGGTCGTATATTGCGAATTTCTAAGTTAGGAGAAACTAAATGAGTAATCTATTTAATTTTGCTTTGATCGAAATCAGGAAGACGTCCTCATTGTTTTGTTCTTGTAGTGTTGTATCAAACTGTTATTTCTTGTTGAAATGTATATTGCCTGAGTTCACCTCAGTCAAACGTCGGCTGTTTTGTACAACATGTAATGCATTTGACATGTTCAAGGGATTTATCGCAGTCTCTGTACTGACTTGGATAAATTCAGGGATTTCGAAAATCACAACTATGTCATTTTCTCATATGTCTATCTCTTTTGTTCCTTTATTTGTTTGTGTATCTATCTACTCTTTTTCTATCTGGGTATACATATCTCTATCTCTCTGTTTCTCTACCCCCACCCACGATCTCGCTGTCAGTTTTTTGTATGTTTTTTTTTTCTTCGTGTATTATCGCAGATTCTCTTTTGCTATCACTCATTTCTAAGACAAAAACTCAAACCATATACTTTTTTTCAAGTCTACTTAATAAATAATATTTTTTGTGAATAAATATTTTGGTCTCATGTTGATCGTTGTAAATACGTTTTTTTGTTTCAGTTTTTAAAATAAAATGTGCTGAATAAATTTCTTTAACGTTAGGCGATTTTCTTATGTTCTCATTTATTTATTACCAGATTACATGGTAAAATTCTAATATCTACATTCTGATGAGTGGAATATACATTCCTGGCGTAAATAGGTCATGACTATGAGCCTTTAGTGAGCGACCACCTGCCGTATGCGAGACCAGTTTTGATGACAGTAAAGGTGGTCGCATACGACAAGTTTCACTATATATATATATTAAACATATCACCCCAAGCAAGGCGGTAACGCCACTGATGTGCAGGGGGCTACATAAGAGTGAGAAGATTAGAAAAGAGAAAAACAGAAACCCCATCCTAAACAGGAAACAAGGGATGAGCCTCTTCACCTGTTCAATAGATATGAGTGGAGTGTGAACCGGGCGATAGTTTAGTCTATCTACTCCAATTGAAAAAAAAACAAAGTGAGAAGATTAGAAAAGAGAAAAACCGGAAACCACATCCTAAACAGGAAACAAGGGATGAGCCTCTTCACCTGTTCAATAGATGAGGGTGGAGTGTGAACCGGGCGATAGTTTAGTCTATCTACTCCAATATATATATAAAGAAGTATAAAAAATATAGAAGTAGAGATAAAGAAAAACAATGATAAAAAGAGATTTGTTATTCTTAAAGTGTATTGCTTAGCGTTTACTATAAACACCAAAGTTGTTCATTGTTTTGGCGTGTATTTCTTTCATGTTAATTTAATTTGCTTTGACCAGAAATCAATTTACGCTTTTACAAATTGTCTCTCTTAAAGTAAGAACGGCCACTTACTGTCAAGCTGGTTAAGGGTGAGTTCTCTTTAGGTTCTCGGATCCTAGGCAAAGGGGTAAAACTTATTTTACACTAGTTTTGTTTTTTTATCCACGTACCCATCACACAAAATGTGACACAAAGTGGAATTTTAAAGTGAGATTTCGGTCAGCTGTCACAAGGTTATTCAAGCCACCCTCTCCTAGGCACGTAACCATTTGAACCAATCCCAGACGTAATGTCTGTTGAAGCGGAAGGGAGAGTGAAATCCTGCGGCTCATAAATATCGCTCATTCCTTATATTTTAAAAAATGCTAACCCGGACAAGTCAAGTACATGGATGGTACTACTACCTATATCAGCTACAGCCTATCATAATGGTGTTTTACGGATGTTTTAGCATAAACTCGCTATAGTAAGAAACCACTTGCAACAGAAATTACTTCATTATCTACAGAAAAAAGAATAAATTTACCTTTATTCTAAAACTATTTCTAATAACTTAATCAAGAAACAAGATTAATTTAAATGTTCAAATCAAATCAACAATGTATTTTCTGATAATTAGCAGAAATTTCAACATGTACCTTAAAGAAAATCCTTGTGTCATCAAAACTTCTTGTAACAAAGGCTAAATTCCACTTTGTGTTCAATCGATTCATTTTTCGAGGAAAAATGATTCCGTAACTGATCGATTACTTTTTATTGATTATGTGATATATATATATATATATATATACATATATATATATATATATATATGTATATATATATAAAGTCATCTGCAGACAGATTATCAATACGGTTAGACAACCGATTGCTTTTAGACAGGACGGAAACCTAATATCAGTCGGCGATTCTACCACTGAGCTATGGGCGGGCGGAAGAAAAGGGCGGACTTTTAGTGCGTTATATACAACACACGCCAGTAGCCGAGAGTTCTCAAATTCAGTACTGAATAAACGACGCGTAGATGCGTGATTAGCTACGGATGTGCGTTGTGGCGCAGTGGTATCGACTCGGAACGAGAAGTCGGGGAACCGAGTTCGAATTCCAGTTGAATTCCTTGCATTCACTTACGCACAAATACCCTTGGGAAAGGTATTAATCCGTCTCTTCCCTCCAGTTCTGGGTTAAATAATAGGACAGATTGGGTTCTATAGCCTTGGTCGGCAACCAGTCTACCGCAGAAAGCAATGGCAACCTACTGCGGGATAATCTTCTGCCCAGTCAGTCATGTCGCTTTCGAGACATGATCGCACCAGCGTGTATCATGTATGGCACTTAACTGATTGATTGACTGAATATAATAGTTGGAATCATGAGTAATGCTTCTACTGGGCATAAAGTGGGGGATCAGTTTTATATCTCTATGAAGTAATAAACTGATCCCCCACTAATTACTACTTAATAATATAATACATCTCTTCCTCCTCTAGCTATGAGTCAAATAACAGGACAGATTGGTTTCTATGGCCTTGGTCGGCAAGCAGTCTACCACAGAAAGCAATGGCAACCTACTGCGGGATAATCATCTGCCTAGTCAGTCATGTCTCTTTCGAGACATGATCGCCCAAGCGTGTATCACGTATGGCACTTAACTGACTGACTGACTATTCCTCCATAGTGCTCAATCGGGATGTGAGAACGTAAATAGTACAAAACCTGTAAATTGCTTTAAAAATCACGAACGGAAACATTCCTTGAGAGATGTTTCCGTTCGTGATTTTTAAAGCAATATATATATATATATATATATATATATATATATATATATATATATATAATAGTTAATTGAATTCGAGCTAAGGCTGTTTTTTAGTCATATGTATATATATATATATATATATATATATATATATTACTTAATTGAATTTGAGCTGAGGCTGTTTTTAACATATGTTTACCGGCGTGTTGAGCTTGCCTCTTCGACCTGCTATTTTTCGTATGACTGGTTCGTTACTTAATTGAAACATATTGCTTCTACATTGTTTTCGCAACTTGCTTTATATATTTTTCGTTGATTTTATTCGATTCGGATTTTGCTGTGCCGTTCGTGTTATGATCTGTTTGTCAGTTCAAACTTCACATTTCACTGGTGACAATATATTAACGCTGTTTGCCTTTCGACTTTTAATTGTACGACCGGCCATGTTTAAGTCTCTTGTTTTGATTCCATATGTTATTGACTTTGTAAACATTTCAGTTTTCCAACAAGAGATTTAATTCTATGCGTAAAATCTGCTCGCATTGACTCCACTTTATCTCTGTCCTTACCATACTTTGGCAGACTTACATCGCAGTGTTTTTGACTTACAGTGCTTGTCAAGAACCTTTTGAACGCAAGCATTTTGCTTCTTATCTTTTGATTTTTGGCGCTAAAAACAAGAACTTACCTTTGACAATACTTCCGAATATCAGTGTGAATTCGGCTCTTCAATCTCTTTAGAAAAGATTTTAGAAGAACAGAAGGCAATATATATATATATATATATATATATATATATATATATATATATATATATATTAGATTTAAATTTTCCGGAACTTGGCATTTCTTAAACTGACTGGTCACCTTGTATGAAAATAAGATTTTTTTTTTTTTTTTTTTTTAGTGGGGAGGGTGCAATTTAGTGTGAATGAAAGTTTAGCACTGTAGTATAGACTGGGTTCCATAGTTATGCATACAGCCAGTTAGGCACCTCAACATAGTGTAATGGTTAACGTATTTGTTTCACCAAATCAATTACGACTGAGTAGTGAATTCGATCCTCACAGGGTGCTTCATACTTTTGAACTTGTACCACATCTAAATTGCGCTTAGAAAATCACTATGCATACAGCCAGTGATCAGAGAGCCTCTCCGATGGTATCAACGGCCACCTGTCACTAACCTTCAAGTTGAAAGAAATCTGCTGTGTTTGACATGACGATGGATGCTTTCCGACAAGTTTACTTAACAAAGATACGTTAAACATGAATAAAAACCTCCCAGGCTTTCAACCCATATGTTTGGAAGGAGGGGAAGCTCGAGGTGGTGTAATGGTTAACAAGCTTGTCTCGATAGTAATCATTACAGTTGAGTAGTGAGTTCCATCCTCAATGGGTGTCCCTTACTTTCGGCCTTGTGCCGCATTCAAGCTACGCTTAGAAAATCACCATATGTTTGGAGGGAGTTCCCAAGGTGCTCAGTTGAGTATCGAACCTACGAACAGTGCAAGCCATGGGATTGATGATGACGATGATGAGAGTGATAACGATGATGAAGGCCTGTTAAATTGCATCAATCCGGGAAAAGCTGATGTTGCACTTGAACAAGAATGTAAAGAGATTCAACATTTGTAACAACTTTTTTAAATCATGTTTTACTTCTTCACTTCTATACTCTTCTTTACTTCAGCACACTGTACATCAAATAATATAAATTTCGTTATTGTTAATATTAAGTTTCATTCCGTATTCTTTGTTTCTTCACAAGTTTTATTAAAATAACCTGTATTACAACGCTACTAGTTAGCTAGTAGATAAGGATGTAGTTTTGCAGCTCATATAAAATAAAAGGTATATTACCGGCCATAACTATTAGGCCACTCCAGGGTTTAAAAAAAATGGTGTATATTATACTATTTTTTAATATTTATTGCCAAGTGAATAATTGAAAATGAAAATAAAATGGTTCTTTTGTTAATATTACACAATAACATGAGCATCAAATGAATTTATAAATATTTATTAACTACCTACATTGCAGTTTCATCAATGAAAGAATGAAGGAAATTTAGGGTGATTCGGACAAGTTCATATTTGCTTCCTTGCCTTGTAAAATTTTGAAAATAATAATAACATAAGAACCATTCAATTTTCATTTGGCAATAAATACTAAAAACAGTATGAACTACATCATTTCTTTTAAAAAAACTGAGGTGGCCTAATAATTATGGCCGGTAGTGTATGTTCTCATGGCATGATGGAGACCAACTTTCTAAGCCTGGTTTCTTTGACTATATAGTCTAACGGAGCTCAGCCTCTTCAAGCTTTTTTTCGGGATCAGAATAGCCTGACGGAGGCCAACCCGCTCCAGGCTGGTTTTGAATTCAGAGTTTTTCTTTCCCTGTAGTTGTTATTTATCCATAGTTGTTGGAGAAGAGATGGCTTCATACCTTCCTCAAAGTTATTAACAAATAACTGAATGTAATAAACTCGACATAAATTCGAACTCGGCACTCTGATTTCTCAGTTCGAGTTGCAATACATTCAGTCAGTTAAGTGCCGTACGTGATACATGTTTGGGCGATCATGTCTCGAAAGTGACATAACTGACTGGGCAGAAGATTATCCCGCAGTAGGTTGCCATTACTTTCTGCGGTAGACTGGTTGCCAGCAAAGGTTATAGAACCCAGCCTGTCCTATTATTTAATCCATAACTGGAGGGAATAAACGGATTAATATATTTTCCAAGGGTATTTGCGCGTAAGTGAATGCAAGGTACTCAACTTGAATTTGAACTCGGCTCCCCAATTTCTCGTTCCGAATCGATATCCACTGCACCACAACGCACATCTTTTAATACATTATTCTACAGATTTTATTTGATTAATATTAAGATAATGATTGTCAAAAATAAATTTGATATTTCATCAAGCCATGAGTCCATTTCTATTTGCAATATTTTATATATTTATACACAAAATTGCGTGGATTCATGCAAGTGCACACGCATAGAAAACCGGATCAATATCTCTGTACCCTGACACATAGTAACATAGAAACTTCTGCAGATTCTGATTAATGTTTCTCACAGAATTAAGTGCATAAACAAAGTGGATTATCTTGAAAAACAAATATTTATTATATAAAATAAATACATTATGCAATAATTTCTTGGGGACTTCCTAACGTCACTAGTCATGTAACCCATCAGCGATGTAGATACACTATAAGCACTGTAGCCATACCAACAGTGGTGTGGCTAAGGCAAGATAGCCTGATCGAGTCTAGACCTCTTCAGTTTGGATTAAACTAAGAGTTTTCCTTCTCTTAGACTTGTTGCTGACACAAGGCAAAAAAGGACAAGTCTACACTGATTTTTTACCCATAACTGGTGAAAAATAATTCTTCTTTTTTCCAAGGATATTAGCGCTATGTAAACCAGTTTTCCTTCTCTTAGACTTAAATTAAGAGAGTCAGGTGTACTCTACCATTTAATCCGTAGCTGGAGGAAGAATAATTATGCCTTTTCCAAGATCATTAGCGCAAAGCGGCCGAATGGTTAGATCATTTGCTTTTTGACCATGAAATCCATGTTCGAATCTCACCTTTGTTGAGATGTGACTTCATGATGTTATCGGTCGTGGGGAGGCTATTTCAGCTTGTAAAGACTTTGGAAAGTCTCTGAAAACCATACCACGGTTAATCCAAGCCTTGTGAGAGACATTGGGTAGAAGTGGCCGTCTGGGAATCGTCGATGGCTCTGCTAGCACGAAGTTGCAAGTCATCGTGATCGAGGGTGTGAGCGTATTGGCCTTGTTCAGACTTTATCATAACGCGCTCTCACACAGAAACTGTAACTAGATCTGCACAAATTAGTTGCAGTATAAATCATAGCTGGGATCTGTGGGTGCTGAACAAGCGTAAATGTGTCTGAGCAAGCGTCTGCAATAGGGATTAGCTAGTCGCCCTGGAAGACAGGAATCCTTGGATACGAGTAGCTGGCCATTTCATTTATCGCTAAGTGTAAAAGTTCTACATCTCTTAGACTGCTTACCGCCTCGAGGCAAGAGAACCAAGTCTCCCCTTCTATTTTACCAATGGTTAGAGGAAGATGTGTTCATGCCTTTTCTAAGGGTATTAGTAAGAAAGGAACGAACAAAATTAAGTTGGAACTGAACTTGGTAGTCCTAATTAACTTTCCATTGCACTTCCACTTGCTATTGGACCAAAATAACTTCTTCTTCTTCTTCTTCTTCTTCATGTGCCGTGTCTCTTCAGGACGTAAGCGATCATGAACTTTCACTTGGGGCTGTATCTTGTCGCTCTCAATAATTTTTCTCTTGGTATCTCTTCCAAGCCCCGCTCCGTCAACCATTTGCTCAGACCTAACAAGTACGTCTCACGCTGCTTTTCCTGTCTCTTCTTCAATTTATCCGACCTGTGAGTATCAAGTTCTCCATGCCTCCTTTCCTCATTACGTGTCCCAGGAACCTCATTTGTCTCTTCCTGATATTTATTATCAGTTTTCTTCTCGTTTTCATCCTTTCCAACACCTCCTCGTCGCACACGTGCTCTGTACATGGTATCCTCAGCATCCTTCTGTAAAATCACATTTCTGATGCCTCAAGCCTCTACTTCATCTTTGATGAGATCGTCCAGCATTCACTTCACTACAGAAGGACAGATATCACATAGCAATCCAGCACTTTTTTCTTTGTTTCTAATGAGATTTTCCTGTCTTTCAGTAAAGCCTAAATTGCGTACATACGCATGCACATACATAGAAATATAAACATGTGTTTGTGTGTGTATTTCATATGTAAACATGTGGTGTTCTTTTAAAATTGAAAACTGGGATATGACTTTGTTGTTTGTTGAAGTTACTGACCTTTATAGTAATATAAAATTAGTATCATTCGACACCTTCCCACGTTTCATGTCATTGTCATATATCACAGTTTTTAGCAATCAACAAAAGGCATTACTCTCATTTTGGAGATCTCCCAGTCCGCAAATGACACACATAACTGAAAGTACGTGACTCCCAACCTCAAACAGCTAAAACTGTTCGAATTAGACTCAGATTTAACCGGGCTTATATACTCACCAATAATTACTAAGCACATACGTCCCTCGGTCCATCAGCCACACCGCTACAAAGGAGTGATTGAAGTGGCCTATGACCGTCTTTGCAAGAGTTCCGCATTTATGTCGTTGCTAATGGTGACCAGGCAGTAAAATGTTCGAAGGCAGGGGGGTTGAGAACGTTGGAGTTCGGGCGTTGTTGTATTTGGTTGGTAAATTATTTTTTTCAGCAGAAGACAGCTCAGAAGAGCGATGGTCTTCATTGTAGGAGGCGCCACCTACCGGGACAGAATACAAAATAGTCTCCATCTTTGTTCGCAAATAATGGGCGTGCTTGTAGCTTGGTGGAGACATTAGTATAGAAAGAAACATCGTCGTATGAAGTCAGTTGAAGAATACGATTGTAAGCAAGCCGTTAAAAACGCGTACATCAGCCATTTTACACATATGATAGTCTCATGAATGTAGACATTAACATACGCATGTATATATATATATATATATATATATATATATATATATATATAGTGTGTGTGTGTGTGTGTGTGTGTGTGTGCATGTGTGGACGTGGATGTGGAAATCAGCACTGCATGGTGTCTCGTAATTTCAGACCTTAAGCAATCATCAAACTATGTATCATTATTTTTTAAGTAAACTCTCCCGCTATATCCTACTGAGAGCTTATGGAAAAGTTGAAAACGAGAAAGCAGCCGCTTTTTCCCAGTTATTTTATTATTATTATTATGTCATTTTTCATCATATTTCGATTTCTGCTTTGGTCTCACTACCAACCAAGTCTGCGGGGAGACCTAAGGCAGGTAGTGGCGTGTTGTTATGGCTCCATTTCATGTTTTTCTATCTTCCCTATCATCCCCAGCATTACATAGATAAAGTTTTCCTTAGTGTGTGGGCTGTACTTAATAAGACAATTTTTTGTATATCTCTTAAGCTGGGGTTTCCAGGGATTCTTTCAATGTGTTGTTTTGTTCCATTTTTTATCATTCCAAGTGCACCTACTATCACTGGCACAACTCTTGTTTTCAATTTCCACATTTTTTCTATTTCAATTTCCAGGTCTTTATATTTTGACAGTTTTTCGAATTCCTTGATTGCTATGTTACAATCCGCTGGACAAGCCATATCAATTAATAGACAAGTTTTCTCCTTCTGGTTTTTAACAATTATTATTATTATTATTATTATTATTATTATTATTATTTAGGTTTAATACTACTTCTAACATTGTTTATTTTTATTTATTTACTTTATTTTCTTATATGTTGATTTTATCTTTATTATTTTATTTATTTACTTACGTATAATTTTTTCTGTTTAAAATCTGTCATTTCAGATAAATTGTATTACGTGTAGATGACGTTTTATTAGTTCTGTGAAGACGAGACGTGCTTGTAGATAGCGTTGTAGGAATTTTTTCTTGTCTGTATTTGAAAATGAGACCCGATTGAATCCCATGAGGTCTAGTGTACCACTGAATGCAAATCTACATTGGTTTATCGTAGGGTGAGCCCAGTACATTTTGGAGTCACCACAGATCATTTCCTCTTAAAACAAAGGTTTCTTACTGATATTAAAATCAGTTTAGACAAGTTTAGATTACAATAACAATGACAGTGTGACATAATATTGAGTCCACAAGATGTTGGTGTCTATCCAAATACTTTTAAGAGTATGTTCATTGTTGTAATTATTGGGTCTGTCTGCTTGTATTTTAGTGAAGTCTGCTACCTATACCATGTATAAATGGCGTCTAAATATGATGAGTAATTGGATCAGTGGTATACACATTAGTAAATGTTTTCTTGTATATGCCAAGTACCTTCAACACATGGGCGTTTATGGCTCACTGCAACTTCCTATCTCCTGTAGCCCTTAGAATTTATTCATTCATTGCTAAGGTCCTTCCCTCTCCACATCCATTCACTCAAGCTCGACAGTTAACTGACTTACTGCCTTCCCTTTTCTATATCGGCTACAGTATTCACTGTGAGGTTTAATGTTCTTAACCACTCTTTACTCATGAGTGCAAGCTATTTCAGCCTTCTTTCCAAATTGTGAGCATAAGTGCTTTTTTCTGTTTGTGTTTTTTTTTCTGTTTGTGTTTTTTTCAGTTTGTGTGGGTTTTTTTTTCTGTTTATGATTTTTTTTCAGTTTGTGTTTTTTTTTTCTGTTTATGTGTTTTTTTTCTGTTTATGTGTTTTTTTTTACTACTGAGTAGTAGACTTGCCTCTGCTACTGTTGACACTGTCAGCACTCTGCCTTCGGTAGAGGGTGCTCTCTGCTTCCGAGCAGAGAGCACAAACCCAGTCCGGAGGGCAGAACCACGACTCGGTAAAAATAGACAGACATATTTTTGGCCCGGCTATATGGCCGGGAACTCCCACTTTAAAATGACCATGTGTCACATCCGGCCTTTTGTGGGGAGGCTAGTGAATATAGTCACTGAGTAGTAGACTTGCTTCTGCTACTATTGACACTGTCAGCAACAATCAGGCTCCACAGTTGATATTTACTTGCAGTATTAGCTTTTGGAATATTTAATTCTTCACAAAATTGAAATTTTGAACAGTTAACAATATCTTTTGCAAGCAAAATAGAATCTTTACATTTAACTTCATAAAGTTCAGCAGGGGGCTAAAGGCATCGGAAATATTTTACATTTGTCTTTTTTCATATATATATATATATATATATATATATATATTTGAGAAGATGGTCTGCTTTATTTATTTGTAAACAGTATATTCAAAGATTTTCATCTACCGGAAATAAATAATTATACTGTTTAATAAGTGGATAAATTAAAATACAGAACATCTACTCAAATATGGCTACCTATTAAAAATAATGTTTCAGCAATAAATAAACATTTTTTGAAATTTTATTTTTTAAAAATTAAAAAAAAATACTTATTTATCTTTAAAAAATCTCTGAAGAAGCTTATTAAAGTGAAACGTGTTAGGTTAATGACACTTTTTCCTACCTGTTCTTTACTTGTTATATATATATATATATATATATATATATATATTATTATTCGGACTATTGTTTTCATCTTTGTCGCCATTTGTACGACGTTTTGGCCGTTGTACGCTCCGGTCAAATCAGAGGACAGACTGGCTTCTATAGCCTTGGTTGGCACCCAGTTTACCACAGAAAGTAATGCCATCCTACTGCAGGAAAATCTTCTACTCAGTCAGTCTTGTCTCTTTTGAGACATGATTGTTCAAGCGTGTATCACATATGACACTTAACTGAGTTAAAGAAATGTAGTGTATCCCAACATTTTTTGTTGGATAGTTTGTATTTTTTTTTCTTGTGGTGTAGAGTTTTTCTTTTATTAGCAAGCGAAGTTTGTTTTTATGCAAATTTGTCTTGGTTAAATACTTAACTCTTCAAAATTCTAAATCAGTACAAAGAATTACGAGACATCAACAACCTGTTTAACTTGTCAGTAAAATCGTTTTTTCAGCTCTAAAACATATTTTCGGATCGGCTGTCGTCTGCTCGAAAGTCGGTTCGAAATTCCTACCCACTGAAGAAGGCCTGTATCATACAACGGCCGAAACCTCGTACAGTTGGCAACAAAGATGAAAACAATTAATCCGAATAATGTAAATAGTGTAAATATTACGAGATCTCAGAAATACACACACACACACACACACACACACACACACACACACACATATATATATATATATATATATATATATATATATATATATTAGTCATCCACATACAAGCCTGTTTCGCTGTATCACAGTGTGGCTAGACACATCCACTTGCTTCTGGCCGGGGTCGAAACTCGACCGACTTGATGTCAGTCGAAGTCGCGAATCCCATCGACGTATGGAATCAGAGAAGGGAAATTTTAACGGGTTGTATATAAGCAGTGTATACACCCGCCAGTCACCGAAAGAACTAAATTCATTTCTGAAGAGTCACGCATATAGCAGAAGTGGAAATATATATCTTCTCCAGAAATATATATATATATATATATATGTGTGTGTGTGTGTGTGTGTGTGTGTGTGTGTGTTGTAGGTTGTGTCTGGATGAAAAGTTGGCTATTGTGACATATAAGAACAGAGGTATTTTACTTAATGAAAGTTATGCCTAAATGTGGGGATTTAAAAAGTATCTTTTGGGTATTTACGGACCCGGATGAACAATATTAATGTATTTTGGGGGGGGGGGAGTTCCGCCTTCTACTTCCCTCCTACTCTTACCTTTCTACTTCCGTTGTTCGTGTATATTTGGAGTGTTATCTTGACTTTTTCATTGTCTGGCTAATAATAATTCACGCTTGAAACCCGGGTAGCTCGGTGAGACTGCATATTTGCTAAGAATATTTTGCATCTCTCAGAACAGAGCTAAATTCGATCTCATTTAAACACACACGGAGACGACCTACCAAACCCTATCCGTAACATAGTTGTTGACAACATAAGTATCATAACACCATCCAGTACAAAAATGGTTAAAAATAATAGAAGCATTCTTATTAAAAAAAAAAGAAAAACCCCAGCACTTAATTCCGTGTTCGAAACACAAAAGATAAACACTACTCTTCAAACACACATAAGACTATATACATTCTGTTACACGTAAAATAAATTCCATTCTCGATAATGGCTAGTAGTATAGCCGAAAGTGCTCAAATAAACAAAACATTTAAACAATTTTTATATTTTAGACAATTTTTATTTATAATTTTTAAATATATATACTTATGTCCTCAAAAGATAAAAAATCATAAGATCACATGAAAAAATATATAAAACTTAATACTTTGACTGTCATTTTTAATGGAACCTGCATAAAAGAGAGATTGCTACTCATATATATTTAAATGTGTGTGTGTGTGTGTGTGTGTGTGTGTGTGTGTGTGTGTGTGTGTGTGTGTGGATAAATATCCACCGTCTTGTGCGTATCTAGTATGAGTATTCGACTTTCCCAAAAAATCCTTTTATCAAATCAGCAACAGATTTCTCTTCTTATAGTCGCACTTGACCTGGAATTGAACCTAACCCTTCCCATACACTCCCATCTACAAATGATCCTGGCCATAAAATCGATGGCCTAACTTCTTTTCATTTATTTTGGCCGGTCTGCTCTGGGTCGGCATTATTAAGTTTCATTTTCGCCACAGGTATTTGCCCATAATAACAGCCTAGACCGAAACCCGACCAAATCCCGGCCCTTGATGCTTCATGCTTACACAGCTCTGACCACACATTCAATATCAATTGGAGGTTGCTTGATTCCTCAAGAAAAGACGGACATTCCCCGGAGATAAAATATTTCTTGTTACACATTACGCTTGATAGTCTTTTAACGTGCCAGTTAGCTTTTCTTGTCTTGAACTCCGATCAACTGTGACTTCTTTGAGCTAGAAAAAAAATTGGTTTGATCCGCTTTTTCCAGCCATTGGTTACAGGAAGCGTCCATTATAACTGCCTATTGTAGATTTCTCTGATGAGCCGTTTCTTTGTTTAGAAAGAGTAACTTTCTAAGGTGCCAGAGGTTTACAAATTGGTTCCATGGTTTAGAGAAAATAAGGTGACACTTTCGAGCAGACGACAGCCGATCCGAAAATATGATTTAGAGCGGAAATAACGATTTTACTACCGACGAGTTAAACAGGTTGTTGATGTCTTGTAATTCTTTGTATTGATTTAGAATTTTGAAAAGTTAAGTGTATAATCAAGAAAAAGTTACTTAAAAACGAACTTCGTTTGCTAATAAAAGAAAAAACTACCCTACAAGAAAATGTTGAGATACACTACATTACTTTAACTCAGTTAAGTGTCATACGTGATACACGCTTGAACGATCATGTCTCGAAAGAAACATGACTGACTGGGTAGAAGATTTTCCCGCAGTAGGATGCCATTACTTTCTGTGATAGACTGGGTGCTAACCAAGGCTATAGAAACCAAGCTGTTCTCCTATTTAACCCATAGCTGGAGGGAGAAGAGATGAATGCTTTTTCTAATGCTATTCGAACTCAACTCTGATTTCTTGTTCCCATACGATATCCACTGCACCACAACGCACATCTAATTAAAATATGAAATGCTTCACGACTTTCTCAGGGGCTATGCTTTTCTTTAAAATTCACCTTAAAATGAGATTTTTTTTTTTTTAAGTAAAAGATAAAATTTGTGTAGCTACAGTGCATTTGCTGTATTTTGTCAAAATAAGCAGTTAACTATAAAAGTTTATTATAATACAACAGCATCAGATTTTGTTTTTGTCAAAAAAAATCACCACCTTTCTTAATTGCTGATTTTAAGATTTATGGCATTCTTTCCCACGTTTTTTTTTAAGTAAATAACAGGCTTTCCCAAGCATTCTTCAAGCACTGAAAAAACTTACTCTCAATTTTTGAAGATTCTTTTCGAAATCTATCTAAACTTATTTATAAATGGAACTTTGTCTCTGTGTGTGTGTGTGTAGTTACAAAAATGTTACCTGTTATACAGCATTAACTCATTTATGGTGCTTTTTTTTAAAGATATGTATGGTCCCCTATAAAACGTTTTGCCTGTAGTGTATAAACTATAAAAGTTATATAACTGATGTGCGTACAATGTTGGTAAACATTACTTATCAGTCTTACTAATTGTTTACTTGACAAAATTTGGAAGGTGTTTCAGAGGCTGAAATTCATCGGAGGCTTTTAACACAATACGGCGACAGTGAACCTACCGCGTAGATGTCTATATGAATGAGTCAAGATGCTTAAAAGTAGTCAGGCAAGCGTGACGCACGTCAATCTACCCCACCGACGAGAAGATTCAACAAACTTGAGAGATGGTAATATGGAACCGGCGAGTTATCTTCAGTGAGGTAGTATGTTCTCAGCAGATTTGGATCACTGTTGCTTGTTCCACCTTGATACAAACTGCCAGAGAAGCGTTCACGTTTACATTGTAACAGCAAGAAAATTGGCACGATCAAGCTCAAAATTTGATCAGTCAGTTAAGTGCCATACGTGAAACACGCTTGGGTGATCATGTCTCGAAAGAGACATGACTGACTGGATTATCCCGCAGTAGTTTGCCATTGCTTTCTGCGGTAGACTGGTTGCCAGCCAAGGCTATAGAACCCAATCTCTTCTTTAACCCATAACTGGAAGGAAGAGACGGACTAATACCTTTTCCAAGGGTATTTGCGCCTAACCGAAATAGTACCAACTACAAGCACACATGAACAAAAGGCATTGTGACAAACATAAAGATAAATTATGGCGGAGGTGCGGAAAATTGTTCACTTGCCATGGTACATTATATTCTAAATGCAAAAGTAAATTTAAATTACATATATACAAGTTTTTCCGTAGATTGATTCATTTGACGATCGAGTTTGGGAGAGTAGTTTGACTTTAAATATGAGTGAAGAGTTTTATGACTCAAACGAATTTTGGCAATATTCGTAAACTCCATGTCAAGAGCACAGAGACAATCATTTTACAGGACTGGGTGTAACGAAATTTATTCAAACACAGAGAGATTTTTTTTCTATGACTTAATTAGACAATAACCCGGTATTTTCGCATGGTTTCAAATGATGAAATTATAAACAAGGAAGTCAGTATTTCAACTATCGTATCGATATAAAATAATTTATACTACTTCCGTTAGTCAGTCCATCTGTCACACCCTCTAAAATATCCATATATTGACCGATCGAAACTAAATTTGGGGGAGAAGTGCTAGCAGGTAAGGAGGTACAAAGTACAGTTGCTTTTACTAGGGTGCGTAGCCTAATATATAGCATACAAAATACCCTCACTGTTTTAAAATCAATTTAATGTTTAAAACAACAAATACTTATTTAATAAATATGCAATATTGTTTTTTGCGTATCTTTTCTTTAAGTTTCTATTTACAAGAATCCAGTTTCCAATTCGCGTCTGCGTCTACAAGAAATATAAACAAATTCTGAATAAATTGGAATTTGGCTCCAGACAAAAATATTTATGCATGGCTATTTGTATGCTGTATGCTCAATAGTAAGAAATCCTAAGAATTTATTTTTCGCTGTTAAAAAGAAAAAAAATTTTAATATTTTTTTCTTATCATGAAGTCCTATTAAATTAAATTAAATTAAAAGAAATGATTAAACCACGATATAGGGTTTTTACAGCACTGCTTAAACATGCATATACATATAGGTGGTTATTAATCGTCTTCACACTATTATCTATTATAGTAATATTGTAGAGCATCATTAATAATCTTGCGACACATAGTGGTGTATTTCTAGTTACATTCTCCACGGTGATTCTATCGAGACACCACTTCTCGTTAACTGACGGTTGACTCATGAAGCATTTTTTCGATCAGGGATTTTGATTTTCATTTTGCAGTGTTGCTAACAAGTCACACACAATAAATCAGTGTACAATCCAGTTTAATCGCCGGCCTTCGGAAAATAGGTTTCATGTGTTGTGGCTGTTATATGTATAATGTAATTAAAATTATTGATAATGATTCTGATATCAAAAACAGAGAAAGTCAGGAAGAAAAAAGATTGCTAGTGGTCAGGAATTGATGCAACCATTACTTATAGAACCGACCAATTCTCTCGTATGATAATTCTGAATTCAAAGAAAATAACGATGAAATACTCGACGGTATTTCCCAAAAATTCATAGAAACCCACAAAAAAAAAAAAAAAATAGAATCTAAAAAGACACAAGATCGCCTACGTCCTGAGGGGAGAGGGCACTTAAAAAATGCATTTAATCATGAAACTAGAGAACAACATGCACAATTAAATTACTTAAATAATGCCATCATGATTGTTTGAATCAGTAAGAACAAAAGGTCATTGAAAATTTATTTCAATTTATAAATCAACGAAATAAAAAGAGGTTATTATTTCGATGCGTTCTCTAAGCAAGACCGATAATGTTTAAGTCACATTCCTGTGTCTGTGGTTCTACAGAAGGATATTGAGAATGTCATGGACCAAAGATGTCAACATCAACGAAGTTCTAAAGAGAACTTTAAAAAATGACCCTCATTATTAACATCAAGAAAAGACAGTATGAAATTTTAATGTGGAAAGAGATTTTGGAAAATTAGTACACTCAAGATAGATTGAAGGTAACAGGGACAGATGTGCGTTATGGTGCAGTGGTTATCGGCTCGGAACAAGAAATCGGGGAGCCGAGTTCGAATTTCAGTCGAATTTTTTGCATTCACTTACGCGTAAATACCCTTGGGAAAGGTATTAATCCGTCTGTTCCCTCCAGGTATGGGTTAAATAACAGGACAGATTGGGTTCTATAGCCTTGGCGGGCAACCAGTCTACTGCAGAAAGCAATGACAACGTACTACGGGATAATCTTCTTCCCAGTCAGTCATGTCTCTTGCGGTGCATGATCGCCCAAGCATGGCACTTGACTGCTGACTGACTGACTGACTGACTGTGTCTGACATGTCTGTGAACATTATCTTAAAACAAGTGGGCCCTTGCCGTAAAAAATAAAGGAAACATATCTATATCGATATGTCGTCTAAAATGACGGCAACAGATATATTGATGTACCTACTATTAAGTATCTTAATTCAACGTAATTTCCGAATATTTTTAAAACTAATACTAACTTCTTAGTTTAACATTTTTGTGTTAATACTGACAGAAAATTCTTATTCTATATTCAAATTTTCTAGTCTATTTGCCCTCTTGCGTGTGGTAATTGAAGTATCTAAACTTATTTATAAATGGAACTTTGTCTGTGTGTGTGTGTGTGTGTGTCTGTGTGTGTGTGTGTGTGTGTGTGTGTGTGTCCGTTACCTATAAACTCCGAAACGGCTGAACCGATTTTCTTGAAAATTTGACACAGTTGTGCTATAAGCATCTGCAAGTGTTCTTAGCTAGGTTTCGTGTCGAGGTACCCCCGATAAATACCGAAAATCGATAATCGAAAAATCAGAATATATATATATATAAATACATAAAAGGCAAGATGTGTGTGTGTGTGTGTATGTCTGTTTATCTGCCTGTATGTTTGTATTTTTTTCAGCCCTTTTATTTTAGTTTTTGCTTCGGGTTTGGCTCTAAGTAGATATAATTGTAGTTCTTAGTCTCAGCCATGATACCATTTACTCAGAGAACTTATTTAGCCTTCAAAATTCAGTTTACGACGACAAAAACTTATTTGATATCGATACCAGGAAATCAAAATTTGACTTATATCCATTCATTTTTCTTTCAGTCTACGGTTTCGCTTTAACTCGAAACAACTATTGCTTTTTAGTCTTTCGGGCCAACGTCCAAAGAGTCTGAGCTCCAGGACCATGGATAGTTTTAAAGCTTTCATTACACCCGAGTAACGCCGGGCTATACTGCTAGCAAATAAGTATTGCAGAAAAAAAAATGAAACTGTGTAGATTTTGGATCGCCTGAGTACTGAATCATGTGCATTGACAAAGGAAGACTTTATACTGAAAAACAAATATGTCATGTGTAAAAGAATATATTTTTTCATCACTAATTTTCCCACGGTTTTTCATTAAATTCTCCTATGGACAACCTTCAGGACGGGGATGATGATGGCTCTCCACAATTCCCTATTATTTGTTTGTTACTTTTCCGTTCTTTTTGCCTTTCATTCTGCTATCCAGTCACATATATCTATCCCGTTGGTCTCCTGTACCCTCGCAACACACCTTTTGCTTTGATATGTCTTTTAAGTGTCAAATTTTCCAAGTCGTCTTTCCTCACTATGCCTACAAGAAAATGCAGCTGTTGCTTACATACTCCGTTTATATAATTCCCGTCATTGTTATGTAGAATCATAAATCAGTTGTTTCAATTCTTCACTTCATCTGTGAGAATATTGTTCTGCATTCACTGCCATATAGGAGGATTGAATTACGTCGAAGTTCAGCAATCTTTTCTTTTCATCCTTGGTCAGAACACTTCCCAGGTCTACGAAAACAGAAAGCACATTGATTGAGCCGTTTCAAAAGCAGTAACTTAAATAGAAAATAATGATATAATTAAGATATAATTAAGACATTCCATACGATTTTAAACAAACAGTTTGGAAAGAAATCCACATTAGAAAGAAAATGAATACATATATATATAATCTAAACTTATTTATAAATGAAACTTTCTCTGTGTGTGTATGTGTGTGTGTCCGTTACCTATAAACTCCAAAACGGCTGAACCGATTTTCTTGAAAATTTACACAGTTGTATTATAAGTATAAGCGTCTGCGAGTGTTCTTAGCTAGGTTTTTGTGTCGAGGTACACCCGATAAATATCGATAATCAAAAAAATCGGGTTATAGAAGGAGTGGTCCGATTTTAATCAAAACACTCATAGACAAAGACATAAGAAACGATATTCAGAAGTTTCAAGGTTGCAGTTCTTACAATAGTGCCGAAAATCGATAATATATATTTTCTTATTAAATTTTCCTGTGTCTTAATGTTTCGCTTAGCTTTTGCCAGGTATTATTTGCTATTCCAATGCGCCTACTCGGATTTCGGTGTCACATTTTCTGTCATCCTTTAAAACACTCGTGAGTTTGGTGGTCCAGTGGATATCGGCTCGGAACAAGAAATCGGAGAGCCGAGTTCGAATTCCAGTTGAATTCATTGCATTCACTTACGCGCAAATACCCTTGGGAAAGGTATTAATCCGTCTCTTCCTTCCAGTTATGGGTTAAATAACAGGACAGATTGGGTTCTATAGCCTTGGCTGGCAACCAGTCTACCACAGAAAGCAATGGCAACCTACTGCGGGATAATCTTCTGCCCAGTCTTTCGAGACATGATCGCCCAAGCGTGTTTCACGTATGGCACTTAACTAACTGACTGAGATATCTAAGCTTTTGTATTGGTTTAAAATTGAAGTTTGAAAAATTTCCATTATCATTTTACAAGTGAAAAAAACATGAAGAAATAGAGATGTGATTATACAGAAGGATATTGAGAATGTCATGGACCGAAGATGTCACATCAACGAAGTTCTGATGAGAACTTAATAAAAAATGACCCTTATTATTAACATCAGGATAAGACAGTATGAAATTTTAATGAGGAAAGAGAGCTCGGAAAATTAATACACTCAAGATAGATTAACGGTAACAGGCACAGCGCATAACTTACTGAGCAAGCTTGTGTATGACAGAAAACAGTTTACGAGAAATCGGTTGACAGGACAGGGTTTAAGAGAAATAACAAACAAATGTTTAAGTGTTACAAAGAACTGAAAATTGTGGAGATCCATGATCGCCAACATCCTGAAGGGACACGTTACATAGATTTTGTTGGAAGTACTTACGTATCAGTCAGTTACGTGCTATACGTGATACCCTATTGGGCAATCATGTCTCAAAAGAGACATGACTGACTGGGCAGAGGATTTCCTCGCAGTAGCTTGCCATTCCTTTTTGCGGCAGGCTGACTGGTTGCTAACCATGGCTATAAAATCAAATATGTCCTGCTATTTAACCCATAGCTAGAAGGATAATCGACGGATTGCCAGTTTTCTCAAGCGTAAGTGAAATACTTAGTTCGTTCAATCTGGCCTACCGCAAGTGGGATGCTGAGCATCAGGAAGAGACAACTGAAGTTCCTGGGACATGCAATGAGGAAAGAGAGCCTGGAGAACCTGATACTGACTAGACAAATAGAAGGAAGGAGAGACAGAGGAAGGCAGCGGATAACATATTTGCAGGGTCTGATCAGGTGGATGACGGAACGGGGGTTGCCAGGAGCAACAGGAGCAAACATACTAAGAGCCACAAGGGATAGGGAGACGTGGAGAGCCATAATCGCCTACGTTTTGAAGGGACAGGGCACATAGAAGAAGAAGAAGAAGAAGTGAAATCCCCGAATTCAACTAGAATTCGAACTCGGCTTCTCGATTTCTCGTTCCGAGCTAAAATACACTGCACCACAACGCGATGTACTTACGCATATTAATGCCAAATTCTCGGAAACCGTGTTTGTCCACGCAGCTTTATCCGCAAATACCGAGCTTAACAGTGCTAATACTGAACAAGTTAAATGAAAAGAGTAATAATAATATAAAAAAAAAACGTACGATGGAAGAACGAAGCAAGTGGACTAATTCAGTGTCCAATCTTTGTCTCGGTCAATGTTGTCCAGGACGAAATGAGGTTAGGAATGGTCACTCAAGCTGAGACCGGATGGCCTGAGTGTAAATGGACAAGACAGAAGCAATCAGAAACATTTTCAGGCTAGATAATATGGTTAGTTCCTGAGAGAGAGGTCGCAGAAACATGGTAGGCAATATGTGTATTGGTTGCGAGCAAAAGAATTTTGAGGCACATATATCATAGCATAAAATTAAAAGGTACAGGCTCGTATCAGCATTTCTGTGTGCAACCTGTGCGTATCTCTCTGTGTGTATGGACTTGTGTGATTAATACATATATTTATCTATTATATATACAAAGGTCATATGATACGAGGGTAAATCAAGAACTCCATAGACAGACATATTTATTAATTGAATCTAACTTGAAGATTTTATTGTATAAAAGGCGATCAAACTTTTTCGTCGGTGGTTAGGAATTACTGCAATATTTTCTCTAGCTATATATTGGTTACATGGGATAGACTCACCAGAAAGTAACTTTAGTGTTATTACTAGAAAATGTATGTTTTGTGTATTGGAAATTGCTAATGATTTTAATATGAAATTGCACTGAAAATCTGGAAGAAAGGGATTGTCAGTGATCAGGAATGAATATAAGTATTACTGATAGAATAGGGCTATTTTTATTGACAGTCAGAAAGAAAAGGAATTACCAGTGGTCAGGAATGGATGAAATCATTATTGATAAAAACGAGCTATTCTATCGTATTAGGTGTCATGAGAAATGATAATTCTGAATTAAAAACAAAACAACGGTGAAATACTCGATTCACAAAAAGAAATAGAATCTGAGGAGATACAAAATTGCGTACGTCCTAAGGGAGAAAGGAATATGGAAAAATGCAATTAATCATGAAACTAGCTAGCAACATGCAACATCTCTTAAATAATACCGTCATCATTTTTGAGCCAGCAAGAATAAAAGTTATTGAAAATTTCTTTCAACTTATAAATCAACAAAATAAAAGGAGGTCATTATTTAGCTGTGTTTTTTTTTAACCAGAGACGACAATGTTTATGACACATTACTGTGTCTGACATATCTGTGACCATTGGCTTAAAACAAGTGACGCGTGCCGTCAAAAATGACGGTAAAATATTTATATCGATATACCGCCTAAAAAATGGCAATATATATGTTGATGTACCTACTATTGAGTATTTTACATTAAGACACGAGAAAAAATAATCCAAACCCCTGAACATGACAGGAGGGATATATATATATATATATATATATATATATATATATATATATAGTCTCTTAGATTTGAAAAAGAAGTCACTCGACCGGCGGTCGAGAAGGAGGAAAAGTTTACTCGCCCCAAGATCATTTTATTTGACCGACTCCATTTTCTTAATAGTCACCATAGCGTGAATCACTGACGGAAAACAAAAAAAAAAAATTAATTAAAATTTCGAACGTGTTAGAAAGGATTAAATTTTTTTTAAAAATAGCAACAAAATTTGATCTTTCCTCTCAATAATATCATAAACATTTTGATGATAAAACCTTGTTTTTATTATTTTAACATCATGATATGCTGTGTTTTTTTTTGTTTTTGTTTTTTTTTTTGTATTTTTTGACAATTGAGTGGAGGTACCTAAATTCTTCACGATTTTCTATAAAAAATTATTTCTTTGTATAATTTGTTTTTCGGTGCGTGGTTGAAAGAAGTATGCGTATTTTTTTTTCTTTCATTCAAATGTTCGTTTTTACTTTTCGTAAGCGAGGAGGAAATATAGGACAATATTTTTCCAAGTGAGCTTTAATCTGGGCGACAGAAACATTGTGGCTCTACTCTGGAAGCGTTAATCAAAAGAATGTTTACACTTACCGGGACAATAAAACCCAAGAGTTCAATAATGTCATTGTAGGTCATTCTAAGTAACTTGGGAATCTTCAATAGCATACTTTTGGGTTGTAAATGAATAGGATTTCTTTTTACATTGTGAGATTTTTAATCGACTGCGAACTAGTAAAGCAATAAACTTTAATCGCCCAATTAAATTTTTAATCGTCTGAGACGATGAGGCGAGTGAAATCCCAAAGGCAATATATATATATATATATATATATATATATATATATATATTCCTTATTATAATAAAATAATATATATATTATTATATAAAATGATATATATATATATATATATACAATGATCCTTATGATAATAGAGAGGATATATATATTATATGTAGAGAGAGGTGGAATCTCTGGCTGGAAGCAATCAGATGTCTAACCGTATTGATGAGCTGTCGTACAGCAAAACAGGACTGTCTGTAGATGAATATTTACGCTCTCGCCCGCTGATTGAGAACTCTGGGTAAATGGTAGACTTTAAAACACGAGCAACTCGCTGCTATTTACGCATCGTTCTTCAGTAATGAACTGAACATTCCTGGCTACTGGCATTTGTTTACATTGCGCATATAACACGCTAAAATATGAAAGCAATCAGATGTCTAACCGTACTGATGAGCTGTAATAAAGCGAAACAAGACTGTCTACAGATGACTATATATATATATATATATATATATATATATATATATATAGTCATCCGCAGACAGATCCGTTTCGCTGTATCACAACTCATCAGTACGGTTAGACTCCGATTGCTTTTAACCCAGGATTGAAACCCGGCCGAATTGGCGTCAGTCGGCGCTTCTACCTCTGGGCTATGGGAGTTCGGTAGAAGAAAGCAAACCTTTTAGCGAGTATATTGTCATTATACCCACCCAATAGCCAGAGTGCTCTAATCCATTACTGAATGGGCTATATTCCATTTGTAAACGAGTTATTACGCGACCCAGGTTTCTACCATGAGTGGTGTCTTCAGGCGATTTTCAATAACTGATTTTTACTGATTATATATATATATATATATATATATATATATATGTTTTTATATATATATATATATATATATACAGTGAAACCCACCGTATGCGAAACTCTTCGTTGTTAATGACCGTTTTTCTATGCACGGACTATTGACTAATGTTAATTGACCTTTAGTTAGTGACCACCTCCAGAACGCGACCAGCGACTAACAACAACGAGTGAAAATCACTAATCAAGCGACCGCTTAAAAAAATCTATTTTGGTCGTATACGGCGAACTTCTAAATTAAAAGAAACTAAATGAGTAATCTATTTCATTTTGATTTGATCTAAGCCAGGAACATTTCCTCATTGTTTTGTTCTTGTAATGTTGTATCAAACTGTTATTTCTTGTTGAAATGTATATTGCCTGAGTTTACCTCAGTCAAACATCGGCTGTTTTGTACAACATGTATTGCATTTAACATGTTCAAGGGATTTATCGCAGTCTCTGTACTGACTTGGATAAATTTTAGGGATTGGGAAAATCACAATTATGTCCCTTTCTTAAATGTTTTTCTCTTTTGTTTCTTTATTTATTGTGTCTCTATCTCTACTCTATTTCTATCTGTGTATATATATTTCTATCTCTCTGTTTCTCTACCCCCACCCACGATCGCTGTCTGTTTTTTTTTGTATGTTTTGTCTTTTTCCGTGTATTATCGCAGATTCACTTTTGCTAATATTCATTGCTAAGAAACAAAAACTGAAACTGTATAATTTTTTTAAAAAATCCACTTAATAAATATTTTTGTGAATAAATATTTTGGTCTCTTGTTGACTGTTGTACACATGATTTTTAAAATTTTAAATGAAGTTAGGCCATTTTCTCATGTTCTCATTTATTTATTACCAGATTACATGGTAACATTCTAATATGTACATTCTGATGAGTGGAATATACGTTCCTGGCATAAATAGGTCATGACTATGAGCCTTTAGTGAGCAATCACCGGGCATTTGCGACGAGTTTAAAATGGCAGTAGGGGTGGTCGTATACGACAGGTTCCACTGTATATTCTTTACTGCTCGACGGCATAATTATTGCAAAAAAAAATAAAATGATAAAGTACTGTGAGCAAACACGTGGCAAAAGCTTTTATAACTGGTAGTAATGAGAATGAGCTGAGCCGACGTTGCCTCACTATTGTCTTTCTCTCTCTCCATGAGCGTGACAGGACGGAAACATATATATATATATATATCCGAGTGGATAAGGGACAAAGAAAAATTTACAACGTCCAAAACATTAATCTAAAATAAAATATATAATATAGAGCTGTGAATATTTATTATAAATTATAGTTTAGAACATGTACAATCTTTTTTATCCACTACATTTTGTTTCGACAATGTACACTTTGTAGTGGATATATATATATATATATATATATATATATATAAAGGTCTTTATTATAGTTGGAAGATAAAGAGGAGACTCAACGGGGCTTGCGGAATATTTAATTACAAACGATTTCATTAGATCTTGATGTACAAATCCTGAAAAAATATCCAGAATTCGCTGCAACACTTAAAAATGCATGAACATAGTTGATTATACAAACTGCTAAA
Organism: Ascarosepion bandense; assembly: GCA_037127315.1. NCBI lineage: Eukaryota > Metazoa > Mollusca > Cephalopoda > Sepiida > Sepiidae > Ascarosepion > Ascarosepion bandense. Next base: position 915,537 of record JBBBDQ010001716.1, on the reverse strand, counting down.
TTTCAGTCTCGAGGCTTTATTTTTGCTTTCTTTTGTTTTAGGTTGCATATCAGCATATCTATGGGTTATTTAATGCAGAAATCTAAATATTTTGTACGCAATTTTATGGCTTCAGTTACAGAGTTTTTGTACATAATCTTATACTTTCAGGGTAGACGCATGTTTTTAGATAATTTAAGTACTTGGGAAATGTTCAAACGGAAGACGGAAAGTGCGACACTGAGATCCAAAGTCGAATTGGAATACCCAAAGACGCATTCCAGAAGCTGAGCAGAGTATTAAGAGGCAGGAAAATTTTGCTAGAAACAAAGGAGAGAGTACTGGATTGCTATGTGAAGTCAGTTCTTTAATATGGCAGTGAATGCTGGACAATATCCTCAAAGATGAAGCAAAGAATTGAAGCAGCTGAAATGTCATTCTACAGAAGGATGCTGCGAACATCATGGATCGAGCATGTAAGCAAGATGAGGTTTTGGAAATGATGGAAACGAAAAGGAAAGTATTACTGAACATCAAGGAGAGGCTGCTAAAGTTATTGGGACATGCAATGAGGAAGTAGGGTTTGGTTAATCTGATACTTACAGGTCAAATAGAGGGAAAAGAGATAGAAAAAAGCAGCGGATAACATATTCGAAGGGCCTGAGTAGGTGGTTGACAGAGCGGAGGTTGCATGGTGTAACAGGAGAAAGCGTGCTAAGAGCCACCAGGGATAGGGAGACGTGGAAAGCCATGATCACATACGTCCTGAGGGGACATGGTACATAGAAGAAGAAATTCAGAGATAAAATGTATTGCTTGTAATTTTACTATAAAACTGTATTCTTATACTATAGTACTTTCTTTTATTTTGCTATAAAATGTATTGCTACTTGTAATATTTTTAATAAATATATTGCTGGCTTTTTTATCATAATGTATTTTTATACTTCCTTAGTGAACCACCAAACAAAAATTAAAACACTATTTTGCCATAGCTGGGAGGCTAACAATTACTAATACGTCCTGGCAGTGTTAACCTGGAATTAACAGAAATTAAGAAGTGGCTCAACGTTTCACAAGAATACTAATCCGTGGCCTTGTTGCCAGATGCGGATTTATACTGATCTGCTGGACTATTTCCTCTTAGTATCTAATCAACTAACGGAAAAGTCCAGGATAAACACGATCTTCATCATATCAAGCACGTTCAGTTGAATGTCATTCATGCTGGCAACGTTTCATACGTTTTTGGTGATTTGATTACAAGTACGTCCGTTTTCTCAAGATAAGCATCCTTTGTACAAAGATTTATAATTTATTGTATATTTTTAAAATATTTTGAACATAACTTGAAAAAGGCAGACATACTGTCGAAATATTATTAAATATTGTCAAACGCTGTTTTTATTTGGCTTTTCTGAAATCTCTCCATTCTCTAAGTGTTAATAATAACAATAAATATTAATAACAACAATAAATATTAATAATGAATATTAATAAATATTAATAATAATAATATATATTAATAATAATAATAAATATTAATAATAAATATGAATAAAAAAATTTATAATAACAATAAATATTAATAACAATAAATATTAATAATAAATATTAATAATAATAATAAATATTAATAATACATATTAATAATAATAAATAATAAAAATAATAAATATCAATAATAAATATTAATAATAAATATTAATAATAATATACATTAATAATAATAATAAATATTAATAATAAATATTAATAAAAAAATTTATAATAACAATGAATATTAATAACAACAATAAATATTAATAATGAATATTAATAATAATAATAAATATTAATAATACATATTAATAATAATAAATAATAAAAATAATAAATATTAATAATAAATGTTAATAATAAATATTAATAATAATATATATTAATAATAATAATAAATATTAATAATAAATATTAATAAAAAAATTTATAATAACAATGAATATTAATAACAACAATAAATATTAATAATGAATATTAATAATAATAATAAATATTAATAATACATATTAATAATAATAAATAATAAAAATAATAAATATTAATAATAAATATTAATAAGAATAATAAATATTAATAACAAATATTATTAATAATAAATATTGATAATAATAATAGATATTAATAATAAATATTAATAATAAATATTGATAATAAATATTAATAATAATAATAATAACAATAATTATTAGAAAAGAGGGTGATTTCAGAACAGAAAAAGGAAAGAAAAAAATTTTAGGCGTTTCATTATTTCTTCCCTTGAAACGCATGAAAATAATTACCAATGTAAATTGTTAGCGCCTCATTCCAAGAGAAATAAACAAAATGGCAAGAGAGTTCCATAGATTTTTTACTAAACTATTTGATTAATTTCTCTTACTAACTAATCAAATGACAGAAAATTTCAAGATGAGCAAAATTCCGCTCATGTTACTTACACTTGTTGCCGTTTACACACTCTGGATGTGTTTCATGCATTTTAACGTGTTGATTACAGAGGTTTTTCTCAAAACAAGCGATGTTTTTAAAAAATACTTAAAGTAATTTTTTTGTAGATTTTTTTTATATTTTCGTATTTGTACACAATTTTTGGCAGACCCGAAGCAGACTACCACCACGTTTATTTTCGTTGCTTTTTTTTTTTTTTTCAGCGCAGTCCTGTCAATTGTTACTTAAACTTTCCGATTTTCAAAAAAAAAAAATTAAAAATTAAAATATTTAAACAAATTTTTTGTGGGGTGTCAGTTTCACATTCAACGTTAAAGTAAATTGATCCTCCATTTTCATGCCACTATAAGGTTGTATGAGAAACTGGTCTCCCCACTAAAATTGCTTAAATATTGAACATTTTGCAAATGTTTTTTTTTTTGTCATTCGTAAACTTTAAGGTGTAAAAGATAATATTGCACTGAAAAAAGTCCAAAAAATTTGATAATGAACAAATTTACAGGTGGCGGTAATGTCGTACAGGCGACTGGTTTCAAAATGGAGGCTCGATTTACTATAATGAGATCCCCCTCCATAAAAAGTTTAAATATTAAAATTTTTCAAAATTCTTTGTCACTCGTAAAGCTAAGTGGGTAATCGATAGAACTGCGCTGAAAAATGAAAAATAACGAAATTAAACGTGGTGGGAGTCTGCTTCAGGTCCGCCCTATTTTTAAACAGAACTTGAAGAAGAAACACATATACTGTCGAAATATTGTTGAACATTGTCAAACATTTTTTTCTTAAATCGCGCTTTCCTCTAAGGGTATTATTATTTTTCCAAGTTTATATGTGTATTCATGACATTAAAATCAAGTTGGAGGAGGCAAAACTTAAACCATTTTGATAGTGCAATTATAGACAACAGAAAATAAGTCACAAATCCGAAAGGCATAAGAATAACGAATGAAATTGTGTTAAAGTATTAACTGATCAGAAAATGCCGTCATATTTTAACGGTTAAGTTAAACTAAAAAACAGCCCATTAAAATTCTTCATATAAGACTATTCCCACTAAAACTAATTACACCTTACACGTGAACTTCATACCTAAGCCTAACATTATGCATACACAGCATATTCAGGAATAATTACATAAACACATTTTGTCGGCTCAGTTTGCGAATAGAGTAATACGCATGCGTTAATCAAGCACAATTATGGCCGTCGTCCAAGGTTGTTGATTGAACTTCTATTGCGTGACGTAATTATGATGTGTAGAAGGGCGTATTGCAAGCTATTGATGTCAGTCGAATAACTAATGGCACAGATGAAGACATGCTTCATGACTGGTGGAGATTCTGAGTGGAGTTTGAAGGTCGAGATCCCAATTTCTGCCGCGTCAATTTCGTCTTTCTGACACTCACTCTTAACCGGTTATCAATGCCACAGTCCTGACACCAAATCTGGCCGGCCATTACCATTAATGAAACTATCAATACTTCAATGTGATCACACATCGTGGTAAATGTGAGGAAAAAGATTGGCTGAATTTTTTCTTTTTAAGTTTTAACACAAATTCTCGTTAGTAATAAAGGTTTTCCCAAAACATTCAATAGCATGTTTATGTTTAAAAATAAACAAAAAAAAAAAAAAAGACAAAAAAAAAGACAAAAAAAAACAGAACTTTCAGATATAAAAGTATATTTTGCTTTCCTGCCTGTTGGAAGTCTTCCTCTGTAGTTCCTATAATTAACAATACTGCAAAACCGTCGGACCCCGCTAATTACCGCCCTATCAGCCTTCTTCCGATCTTTGGCAAAGTGTTCGAAGCCATTATCAACGCCGAGGTAGTTCAGCATCTCACAGCTCACAAGCTTCTCTCGGACAAACAGTATGATTTCCGCTTCTACTGCTGATATGCTAACGACCATCACTGAGTATCTATACCAGGCTCTCGACAAGAATGGCGAAGCTTGAACCATTGCCTTGGATAATTCCAAAGCGTTCGACAGAATCTGGCATGCTGGCCTTCTAAGCAAACTGCGGAGCTATGGTATAACTGGACATTTGTTTGACCTAATTCAGTCATTCCTCTCTAATCGCATATTGAAGGTAGTATTAAACGGACATGACCCTGAAAACTACCATATGAACGCGGGTGTCCCTCAAGGTTCTATCCTAGGTTCTACGCTCTTTCTGATCTACATTAAAGATCTCCCCGATGCTATAACATCCTAAGTAGGTATGTACGCCGACGACACCACAGTTTACTCTCGCTTCGATCAAAGATCCGGTGAGGGTGACAAAGCGAACCTCGCTGCCGAGCTTGAGAAGGACCTCCAATCCGTGGTAGACTGGGGTACGAAATAGCTCGTAAATTTGAATGCTTCCAAAACAAAGTTGCTATCAATTAACCATCATAGACAATCGCTCCTACCTCCCATTAGCATGGTACAGGCTAGCCTCCCTGAGAGTAAAACTCCTTGGCCTCAAACTTTCAGCGGACCTCAAGTGGAATGACTATATCGAATCCATTGCTAAATTCGCTGCTATGAAAGTTGGTTCTCTGTGCAGGGCCAGGAAGTTTTTTCCCGTCTGAGTCCATCCTGCACATATATAAATCTACCATCCGCCCGTGTATTGAATACTCGATTATGTTCAAAGTGGTTTATTGTAGAGAAAGGGGTGCATGTACAACAGGTGAAAAAAAGGCTTGTAAATATTATTTATTTTTGCGTACTTAACTGTTAGGAGAATTCTAAAGAAACAGGTGGGCTTTGCGGCTTCTGTTCCCATTAACATCGGAAGGAACGACGTTGGGTCACTACGGCATCAGTTTCAAAAGAGAAAGATTTAAGAATCGAATTTACCACGTGGTCACAAGAGGGGCTCGTGATTAAACAGCAATTAGCCAATAAAAGTCCCGGATTAGTCAGGCTTTCAGGTATAAATTTGTTTTTTGTTACCTCCCTTTATTATCCTTTTTAAATTCTTATATCAAGGAGCATCAGGAAAAGACAGCTGAAGCTTTTGGAAGATGTAATGAGGAAAGAGGGTCTGGAGAACCTGATGCTCACTGGACGGAGAGGTAGAAAGAAAAGCAGCGCACGATGGACTTGAGAAAATGGATGGTGGAGCGGCGTTTGAGTGGAATGACAAGAGAAAGAATATTAAGAGCAGCATAGGGTAGGAGGAAGTGGATAGCCATGATAGCCTACGTCCTGAAGGGACACGGCTCATAAAAGAAGAAGATATTGAGGAGAAAGGCGTTGTCAGTGTTGAGAAATAAATGCAAGCATTAATGACAGAAACAAGGGCAGTTAGATCCTCTCTATTATAATAATGAGCGTTTTATATATATATATATATATATATATATATATATATATATCCTCTGTCACGCTCATGGAGAGAGACAGACAATAGCAAGTTCATATGAAAGTTATGAAAGCTCTTGCCGCGTGTTTGCTTTTTAACAGTACCTTATTTTATTTTTGCAATAATATCGCCGAGTAGTGAAATATATATATATATATATAGTCTTCCTATTATAACAAAGGCCATTGTTGTGTATTTAAATTACTGGTATATATATATATATATATATATATATATATATATATATATATATATATAGTCGTGTAGTCATCCGCAGACAGATCTGTTTCGCTGTATCTGAGCCCATCAGTATGGTTAGACATTGAAACCCGACCGAATTGTTATCAGTCGGCGATTCTAGTCGACTAAGGCCGCTCGGTAGAAGAAGGCAGACTTTTAGTGTGTGATATACCATGCAGTAACTGAGAGTGTTCTAATTCATTACTGAATGAACGATATATATATATATATATATATATATATGCGTGACTCTTCAGAAATGAATTGAGTTCTCTCGGTGACTGGCGTCTGTATACACAGCTTATATACAAGACGTTAAAATTTCCCTTCTCCGAATCCATGGGCCGATTGCTTAGGGAGTAGCGACTCCGACTGACAACAAATCGGTCGAGTTTCTATCCCGGCCAGAAGCAAGTGGATGTGTCTAGCCACACTGATGAGCTGTGATACAGCGAAACAGGCTTGTATGTGGATGACTAATATATATATATATATATATATATATATATATATATATATATAAACACATATATATATATATAATCCTTTCAAATGTTTTGACGCGAGAGTACCCTCGTATGTAATATAAAAGCATTTCTAATTATTCAACTCTATGAATTGATTGAAAATTAGAGAGAAATGGATTTTCCGTAGGCGTAGAACGAATTCAGTCATTGCTGATCGAATAACTGTTATGGTAATACAGGGCGTTTATAAAGAAACACTTTAATATTCATAGCCGGTGCGACTTTCGTTTGAAATTCATAAAATATTTCTATTATAACAGGTTTTACAGCAAAATAGGTTCCTAAAGTTTAGTAATTATCATCGTTCTTTCTAGTATTAATGGAATTTTGCTTCCCAACATTTTGTTTGGAGTATTTTGGAACATCACTATCTTGATTGTGTCATTATTTTTGTATCAAGTAACATGTGCTACACATTTGAATTTTTGCTGTTGTTGAATGTCCTCAAGTGATCTGGTTTCTGTTATTTTATAGTTTCTTTCGGGCCATGATCACCCAAGCGTGTATCACTGATGGCACTTAACTGACTGAATCTATGTTCAATTTTCTTATAACCTAAGTATGTTACAACTGACCAATACACTGAGGGACTGAAATTGTTTAGTTTTTACTAATTATCTTCTTCTACTATGTGCCATATCCTTTCAGGACGTAAGCGATCATGGCGTTCCACATCTCCCTGTCCCTGGTGGCTCTTAGCACGCTTTCTTCTGTTGCACCATGCAACCCTCGTTCCGTCATCCACCTGATCAGGTCCTTCAAATATGTTATCCACTGCTTTCCCCTGTCTCTTTTTCCCTCTATCTGTCCTGTTAGTATCAGGTTCTCCAAGCCCTCCTTCCTCATTGCATGTCCCAGGAACTTTAGTTGTCTCTTCCTGATGCTCAGTATTAATTTCCTTTTCGTCTCCATCCTTTCCAAAACCTCGTCATTGCTAACATGTTTGGTCCATGATATCCACAGCTTCCTTCTGTAGAAGCACATTTCAGCTGCTTCAAGTTTTTCTTTCTTCTTCGAAGATATTGTTCAACATTCGCTGCCATATTGAAGAACCGACATCACATAGCAATCCGGTATTCTCCCCTTTGTTTCTAGTGAAATTAGTGAAATAATCAGAGCTTTCAATTTTCCAAATAAAAGCAAGTCTTTTCACAGATCTTTACCGAAGCACAAACACAGTCGTGGTTCTTCCGAAGAGCAGAATCATGACTGGGGAAAGATAAACAGATATTTTTGGCCTGCCTATATGGCCGGGAAAACCCACACTAAAAAGACCTTCTGTCACATCTCGCCTTAAGTGGGAAGGTAGGTAAATACCGTTGCAGGTGGCATTTGCCTCTGCTACTATTGACTCTGTTAGCTCGCTGCCTTCGAGCTGAGGGGGCTCTCTGCTTTCGAGCAGAGAGCACCAACCCAGTCGTGGTTCCGCCGAAGGGTAGAATCACAACTGGTGAAAGATAGATATTTTTGGCCATGTCTATATGGCCGGGAAGACCCACATTAATAAGACCTTGTGTCACATCTCGCCTTAAGTGGGAAGGTGGGTAAATACCGTTGCAGTTGGCATTTGCCTCTGCTACTATTGACACTGTCAGCTCTCTGCCTTTGGACGGAGAGCACTAACCCAGTCGTGGTTCCGCCGAAGGGTAGAATCACGACTGGGGAAAGATAGACAGATATTTTTGGCTGGGCTATATGGCCAGGAAGAACCCTATTAAAAAGACCTTCTGTCACATTTCACCTTAAGTGGGAAGATGACTAAATACCGTTGCATTTGGCAGTAGAGAGTATTCGTAGATATCCGTTACAGTTATCGGAGAGTACCGGAACTGATACATAAGTTACCGAGAGATACCGAAGTTACCCAGAGATTACCGCATCAGAATCAAACTAGCTCTGATCTCCACTCAACTAGAATAATATACACGGATATACTATTTCCAACGACTTCACTTTGAGAATTATATATATTTATTTCTTACTAATAGTATTCCTGTATTTCTCTGTATTTACTAACCTGCGTTCAAGTTTGTATATTACGTTCAATATAACCTTCTTTTCTATCTCCATATCTGTTTTTGTTGTTCATTATTTTGTGTGGAATATGAGGTTGGGGTTGAGTTTTGTTTAACGGTATATAAACACCTCTGTGGGTTATTTAATGCCAAGAAGGTGGGGTTTTAAGGTATATTTTTAATGTTCAGTTATAGTGAGATAGTTGATTTAATCAAATTTTAATGAATTTTTTTTGTTTTTATTCGTTTTTATTTTAGAAAACTGAAAATATCTTCTAATCTTGTATTCAAAAATGTTTTGCTGAGAAGAATTTTTTTCCTTCAAAAATATGTTTTGATAATTTTTTCTTCAAAAATTTATTTTATGTTTATATTTCTAGAAAAGTGTATTTTTATATTTTCATAGTGTTTATGACCCCAGTTTGGGGGTTAACTATTTACCTGGGACCCTAAAAGGTGCTACCACTCTGGGTCAGTGTGGACCTGGGAACAACAGCAATTAAGAGGTGGTTCCATGCTCTTCACAACTGCCCAATCAGAGTCTTTTCTGCCGTATGCAGTTTACCGTCATACCCAGAACCTTAAGAATAAGAGGAAATAAATATGATACTGAGAATTAATATTTTTGTACGGTGTAGCTAAATTACCTACGTTTCTTCTTCTCAACAATCTCAATATTTAAGGCAATGAGTGGCTTATCTCACCTCAGATGATGCCAGAATAGACTTTGCAGTCAAAGAGAATTCGGAGAAAGCCACGTGGATCAGTGAGTCGATCTAAAAAATAACCTCTGGTCCACTGTAAATTCTCTATATTTTATACCTTCTATTAAGTCGGTTATCCTTTATATATATATACACACACACACTAGCCAAATTACCCACACCTTGCTATGGTTCACACATACTTTTGTAAGAATATATGTAGTTTTGGAGTCTACCCTGATTCTAAAAAGATATCATTCACAGAGGCAGTCTTCCAAATTTCAATTAGGCACCCACTTCAAATTGATTCTGAACAATTACCATTGTGATCCCATGAATACCTTGATTCCAAAAAGACATCATATGCAAATGTAGCTATTCAATTTCCAGTTAAGACAGAGACCACCTTTGATCAAAAGGAAATATACTTATTCAAGTATCCTGGGTAATGTAGTTTCAGAATATATATGGTTGTGGGTATGTATCTTCAAAACTTTAGTAGTAGTTGATCAATGACCAACCAACCAACCATAGAAAAGCTACAACCTGTGTGTGTGTGTATTTTACACAAAAGCATGTTTTAAATTGTGTCTATCAATTTCTTATTAAATCTTTTGAATTTCCAAATAAGTAGTTTTGTTGTTAGTAAGTTTTCCAAAATCTATATTACCTTGTATTACAGTCACCGGAAGAAGGTTGGAGCATACAATAGTCGAAATGTCATGAATATGGCAACAAAGATGAGGAAAACAGTTTGAACAATTTAAATAACCATTTATTTTATATTAAGCGCCCCCCTTCAATTGTTGTTCCAGACAATTGGAGTAGATAGACCAAACTATCGCCCGGTTCACACTCCATCCATGTCTATTGTACAGGTGTAGAGGCTCATCCCTTGTTCCCTGTTTAGGATGTGGTTTCCGGCTTTCTCTTTTCCAATCTTTTCACTCTTTTCTTTTTCTTATTTTTTATTTATTTATTTATTTTTTCAATTGGAGTAGATAGACTAAACTATTACCCGGTTCACATTCCACCCACGTCTATTGAACAGGTTAAGAGGCTCATCCCTTGTTCCCTGTTTAGGATGTGGTTTCCGGCTTTCTCTTTTCCAATCTTTTCACTTTTCTTTTTCTTTTTATTTATTTTTTTTTTCAATTGGAGTAGATAGACTAAACTATTACCCGGTTCACACTCCACCCACGTCTATTGAACAGGTTAAGAGGCTCATCCCTTGTTCCCTGTTTAGGATGTGGTTTCCGGCTTTCTCTTTTCCAATCTTTTCACTTTTCTTTTTCTTATTTTTTATTTATTTATTTTTTCAGTTGGAGTAAATAGACTAAACTATTACCCGGTTCACACTCCACCCACGTCTATTGAACAGTTTAAGAGGCTCATCCCTTGTTCCCTGTTTAGGATGTGGTTTCCGGCTTTCTCTTTTCCAAATCTTTTCACTCTTGCGTAGCCCCCTGCACATCAGTGACGTTACCGCCTTGCTCGGGGTGATATGATTAAAAAAAAATAAAAACTAAGTGAACATTCGCGCCGCACAGGATTTCAATGCTATACTTAATTTGTAAACATTTTCTTAGAGAACTCACTCATCCGCCGGTTACGATTTAAGAAACGGATGAGACTCATGTTCTCATTGTAATGTAGGACAAGAGCGTCAGCAAGTATCAATAATTTATTTTACCAATAAATCGGCAAAATAAAAATGTTTCTATGCAAATGTGTTCTTTAAGTGTGGCGACAGTGTTTGTTTTTATATTGTTTTATGTGTGTGTGTGTGTGTGTGTGTGTGTGTGTGTGTGTGTGTTTTTGTTTGTTTGTTTTTTTTGTGTTTTTTTTTTTTTTAGGATTTTTAATCAAATTTTACCTAAGCAAAGCAGTAAAGCCATAATACTGGGTGTGAATGTTTGTGGCAAATCTTAACGCAAATCTTCGTAGCCAATTTGTTGTGGAGTTTTTGTGGCGAAAATTCGCCTCAAAGTTGTAATGACTGGTTTGTTCGGAAGTAAGACACGGAACATAGGAGGTAAGTTCAAAACAGTATAATAAGAGCAGATATATTCAAAGTAAGTATTAATAATAAGTAAATAGAAATATGTAAGTGCAAACAGTACAGTTACGCTGCTCATTGCCTAACTAGTAGCTGGCTTTAATTAGCTGTCATCAACTGCGTACTTAATTGCCGTCAACTGCCGGTAATTATATAGTTAGAGGAAGAATCCATTCCTCGTAGGAGAGCACCATAACAGTGAAAGAATAAGAAAACTGGAACGTTACCAAAGATCAAAAACAAAATAAAATTAATCGGGAGTACAACAGAGCGATCAATAATGGATTAAAATTTTTGAAGATCAAAATTAACTGGAAAGCGTGGGGTCGGAAGAGAGTTCCACAAGCTAGCAGTGCAGGAAAAAAGAAACTGTTAGTATAGAACTTACGGTTAAATTTAGCCAACTCACAGGTTATTGCAATGCAAGAAAGTCAGAGGAGAAACCGCGAATAACCTAACTTACAAGTTAGCGTGAATGAATGCAGAAAAGCAAGTGATGATATATTTGGAAGTTACTTAGAAGAAGAAAAAATAGTCAAGAAATATTGAGAGCCATGATTGTCCTGAAAGAGTGTGACACAATAAGCGTGTTCTTCAATTAAGTGAAACACACCTATATACGTTACCTAGGTGTATGGATCCGTTATAGCAAATTTAGTATAAGAAACGAGGAACCTGAACATAGAATCGGCTGCGCTAGGTGTAGTTTCAGCCAACACGGCAAAATCTTCTTAAAACCAAAATATTAACCTAAAGAGAGAAATCATTTTCTTTAATAGCCTCGTCTAATCTAGATTCTTATAGGAAAGTCATGTATGGCATCCTACTCGTTCAGAAATGTCTAAACTGTAACTTATATAGAATCGTTTTCTCAGATCAGTTATTATTAAATAGATTCAAGCAAATGAACCCTGTAAATCTTGAAGAAGACTTTCCTTCGTCGGTTTTCTTAAACTGGCGTTACAGAATCTAAACTTATTTATAAATGGAACTCTGTGTGTGTGTGTGTGTGTGTGTGTGTGTGTGTGTGTGTGTGTGTGTGTGTGTCCGTTACCTATAGACTCCGAAACGGCTGAACCAATTTTCTTGAAATTTTACACATTTGTACTATAAGCGTCTGCGAGTGTTCTTAGCTAGGTTTTGTGTCGAGGTACCCCCGATAAATATCGATTTTCGATAATCGAAAAAAATCGGGTTATAGAAGGAATGGTCCGATTTTAATCAAATTTGATACACTGATAGACAAAGACATAAAAAACAATATTAAGAAGTTTCAAGGTTGCAGTTCTTACAATAGTGCAGAAAATCGATATAATATATATATATATATATATATATATATATATATATATATAAGGCAAGATGTTTGTGTGTGTGTCTGTTTATCTGTATGTATGTCCTTTATACAAATCCACAATTTTTATCTAATTCTCACCAAACTTCACACAAATATTCTTTAGACTGAGTCTTAGCTCCAGGACCATGGATTAGTTTTAAAGCTTTCATTACATCCGAGCAACGCAGAGGGGACTGGGAAATTTTTGTCCCTGAGTCCGTCTGGTCCCCACCTAAAAAAAAGACCTTGTGTCACATCCCGCTCTAGTCGGGGAGCAGAGTAAATAGCAAAATTTGCATACTCGCTCGATTTGGTGCAAATCCAATCCGTACCTCACATCTTTTCCTAACGAACGAACATTCTTCTTTCAATTATCGGTTAGTCCTTTCTTCGCGCTCTCTTTCACCACCTTGTTTAGGAATTCCTGCATTTGTCTTCTGTGTCTGATATTCAAAATTCAATGATTTCGTTGTCCTGACTATTTGTGTATAACCGTTTATGTAGACATATTTCATCAAAAGCAACGGCCAGGCATTGAATATCGATGAGCGGCCCTGAACCAAATCTGTTTTGTTAAAAGCATCACCACCATCTACGCGCTTGTTATTTATGTAGTTATTGATATCCCTATTGTAATTTGAACCACACTACCTTCGGCCTAAACGAAACTGTCTGAAAAGGCTAAAAGAAGGTATTTCTAAAGCCTTGTTGATCCGCCCAGGACACAGTCGAAAGAAAGGTATCTAATGAACTTTGAATAGTCTTCGGGAAAGTGTCGATATTACAGACGCGCCTTAGGGCCAAGTAAACTCTCACCAACAATATCAAAGTCTAAAGAAAAAAGGGGTTCGTATTAGTTACGGCTTCTGTCGACGGTAATGCCGACCAACACACTTCCCATGAGGTCTTTTATAGCGAGGAATTTTGTTTATTTAATATTTTGCCTATAGATTTTATAAACTTTTTGTCTGGAAAAAAATGATGGGGAAATTCTATTTAGGCTGCACAAACTCTAAGCTCCTTCATCAAAATAATAGACAAATTATTTTTTTAATGTTGATTTTTTGCCATGGCCTCGTGGATCAGAATACTGTGCCGTTCACGATACTACTTATTACAATATTACTATGATAAACAAAAGATATATATATATATGAAAAATAAATAAAAATCTGAATTGGAATTATATATATGATTTCTCTTTAAGCTGTGCTTTAAGAACTTTTCTCTGTAAACATTTTATGAGAAAAAGTTTTCGCGTACATTTTCTGAGTTCAACATTATTCAATGAATTCATATATTCTTTCTAACTTTTTTAACAGAGACTTTCGGCTAGTGCGTTCGCCGACCTTCCTCAAGTATCTGTCAATCACGGTACTACCTACGTTTTGTCTCATGCAATGTTTCCTCAACGCACAAATTTTGGATGCTTTCAATACTTTAAAAACTTAAAGCTGATTTATTGTCATGCCTTCGTGGATCGAAATACTCTATCGTTTACAATAATACTTATTAACATATTGCCATGATAGACTATATATATATATATATATATATATATATATATATATATATATATATATATACCTTTGGGCAAATTAATTAAAGCAAAACAAATAATGACTTCCTAGGATCTTTCACACTTTCTTTGATCACGTATACGTCGTCTCTTCGTGTTTTTTTTCCCAGACCGCATTTTCCTTTACGTTTTGAACTGATGAATACAGTTTGTTTCTTCGCCTTGATGATATAAGTGACACTTGAAAGGCTGACACCAACAAAATCCGAGTTCTCTCCGTAAGGCTTGCCAGTGTGTTTGAGCAGCGTTACAATTTTCGTACGCTTCTTTGGAATAATTTCCACTGCAGACAATGGACATAAGATAACTAATCGACAGTGTTTGTGCAAGACAAAAATCAGATGCAATCACGGATGACGTAATATTGTTTTCTTTTTATTTTATTTTGTCAACTGCTCACTTTGGTAGAGTCAGTTGGGCACTGTCTGTGAAAAAAGAGCACTATGATGCAACTCCCTCTGTCAGAAATTCGAAACCAGCATACAGTACTGCTTGGCATTTGCACCGGAAGCTCCAATATGAATGTAATATATACTTATTACTTACGCGCCTTATGACCCTAAACAACCTTCTTAAATAAACCTCTACATTGAGTGGCTCTTGGTCTTTGTACTGGGTGAAAAAAGTTGTTAAAATTTCTGGGTGTAATCGTGTATTATTCGTTTAATTCTTACAAATTCTTTGTAACTTTTTCTGTACAAATTTTGACGAATAATTTCTTCGACCTTCTTCATGCATCCGTTAACGAAAAATGTTTTCCAAAAGCTAAGCAACGTATTAAGAAGCTGGAAAATTTTGTTATACCTCCCGACTAAACGTGAAAGATTTATAAGCATTTCTGATTATGATTTAACTGACAACCAAAAAGAACTACTTAACTTCGGACCTAACTGCCAAATATACAAAAATATAATACGAAACTTAAGATTGAAACACTAAACTAAAATATAATTAAACTCCAAGATCAACAGCTATTTACTGCAGAACCAAAACTCCAAAATCTACATAAGGCAGAATATTAGCAATACAGTTTTGTGGTTATTTTTTGTTATTACAACTTGCACACCTGAAGATGATATCGGAAGGAGATTGAAAGTACTTGGGAACATTGAGAAATGAAAAATAAAATCAACTGTAAAAGTGACAGCACATTTCTGACATCTTTCAGTTATAGTACACGAAAGATTATTCGTGAGTACGAACGGATTTTATTAAAGGTAAGCAGACATAATCTGATACCTCCGGAGGTTTTTTCCGTCTGAATCTATCCTACACATTTATAAATCTACCATCCGCCCGTGCATTGAATACTGTTGCCATATCTGGTCGGGTGCCCCTGCTATTCTCCTTGGGCTTCTAGACAAGGTACAGCGGAGGGTCTGTAATGTGATCGATACCAACTTAGCAGACCGCCTGCAGTCTCTCTCTCACCGGCGCGACGTGGCTTCCCTGTGTCTCTTCTATAAATACTTTCACGGCTTCTGCTCCGATGAACTTAGATCACTGGTGCCCCCTAGGTTCGAATTTGCACGAGATACTAGATTAGCAACTAGATCCCACTCTTTTACAGTGAAACCGATAAAATGCAACCGCAACTTCTACTCCAACAGTTTCTTTTCTCGCACTTCCCGACTGTGGAATTCTCTTCCACATTACTGCTTCCCCGACGGCTACAATCTACAGGAGTTTAAATGTAAGGTCAATAGACACCTCCTAGCAAACTAACTTCCATTCTTTCAAACACTCTTCCCACCCACCCAACTATCTATCACCCCACTTCTGACATTTCCTATATCTAACCACTCTTTCTATTTACCTTCCCCTATGTAGCCCGAAGCGCAATAGTGGCAGTGGAATGCCTTGCTTGGGGTGAAATGATTTTAAAAAAAAAGAAATTTGCTGCTTGTGTATATATATATATATATATATATATATATATATATATATATATATACTGTTAAATATGAGACAGTGAATTCCCAAAAAGCCGACACTTCTTTAGGGACACACTTAATACTTAATTCTTGGCACTTGAAGCCATGAACTCATTTGGAAAAATATTTAATGATTACAGAATTGACATTATAGTTGTAAAGACTAAAAAGATTCGTCTTCTTCTTCTTCTTCTTCTTTCTTTCTTTCTTTCTTTATGTACCATGTTCATTCAAGACGTTGGCGATCATGGACTTCCACTTGCCTTGTCTTGCTTAACTTTTCTTCCCTTGACATCTCTCCAAAAACCCGTTCTGCCATCCATTTGCTCAAGCCATCAGGTAAAACCCGCGCTGCCTTCTTCTGTCTCTCTCTCCCTCTATCCGTCCTATGAGTATTAGATTCTCCAATCCCACCTTCCTCATTCAGTCAGTTAAGTGGCATACGTAACACACGCTTTGGGCGATCTTGTCTCGAAAGAGACATGACCGACTGGGCAGAAGATTATCCTGCAGTAGGTTGGCATTGCTTTCTGCGGTATAATGTTTGCCAGCCAAGGCTATAGAATCCAATCTGTTCTATTATTTAACCCATAACTGGGGGAAAGAGACGGATTAATACCTTTCTCAAGTATTTGAGCGTAAGTGAACACAAGGAATTCAACTGGAATTCGAACTCGGCACCTCGATTTGTCGTTCCGAGTCGATATCTACTGCACCACAACGCACATCCAAATCTCAACTGTCTCTTCCTTATGCTAAGTATAAGTTTTCTTTTGTTCTCATCTCTAAAACCTCGCTGTTGCTTACATGTTTGCTCCATGTTATCATGATTGTCCCTCTGTAAAATCACATATCTGTCGCTTCGAGTCTCGCCTTCGTCCTTGATGAGATTTGCTGCCATATAGGAGGACAGATATCACATAACAGTTCAGTACTTTTTTCTTTGCTTCTAATAAAATCTTCCCGTCTCTTAATACTCTACTCAGCTTTTTGATTGTATCCTTGGTCAAGTCAATAGGCCTTCGGGTCTTAGTGTCGCACTCACCTCCTTGGCCAAGTCAATAGGCCTTCGGGTCTTAGTGTCGCACTCACCTCCTTGGCCAAGTCAATAGGCCTTCGGGTCTTAGTGTCGCATTCACCTCCTTGGCCAAGTCAATAGGCCTTCGGGTCTTAGTGTCGCACTCACCTCCTTGGCCAAGTCAATAGGCCTTCGGGTCTTAGTGTCGCACTCACCGTCCTATATTAGGAAATTTCCCAGAGAATTAAATCACTGTACCTGCTTGATTTTAGTATCCCAGACTTGTAGTTAGTTTTGGGCTCCTCTTTTTATTGATAACCATGCATTCAGTATTATTGTAGTTTATGTTTAGAATTCAGTTAGTCAGTCATGTGCCAGACGTCATACACGCTTTGGGCGATCATGTCTCGAAAGAGACATAACTAACTGGGCAGAAGATTATCTCGCAGTAGGCTACCATTACGTTTTGAGGTAGACTGGTTGCCAACCAAGACTATAGAACCCAATCTGTCCTTTTATTTAACACATAACTGGAAGGAAGAGACGGGTAAATACCTTTCCCAAGAGTATTTGCGCGCGATGAATGCAAGAAATTCAACTAGAATTCGAACTCGGCTCCTCGATTTCTCGTTCCGAGCCGATATCCATTGAACCTGAACGAACATCCATGATTAGAATTACCTGATTAAACATTTAATAGATAAAATTATTGTTATGGTTAATTAATACTAAGGATATATGGCCACAGGGACTTTCTTGAAATTGAATTTACTCGTAAGGATGTGCATAAGCTCTCTTTCTTTCTCTTTCTCTCTCTCTCTCTCTCTCTCTCTCTCTCTCTCTCTGTGTTTTTTTCTCTATCTTTTTCTCTAACTCTTTTTTCTCTCTCTCTTACTCTTTCTTTCTTTTTCTTGGGTTGCACCCTTTATTTCTTCTGAACATCCTGTTCTCCGAAGTGTTCCCATTCTGCACACTAGATCGACTACCTCTTTATATATCGAGGGCAGTTACCAGCATCCTGTGAGACGCGCATTTCTAGCTGGAGGCTATGATAATATCTTCTAGTTCGACTCGCTGATGCACCTGGATTCTTTGATACTCCGGTGTTAGAATGAATGCAGAGCCTAATTTGGTGTTTTTTAGAATGAGCCGAATACATACTGATGTTACTATAGATCATACTCACTTAAAAAAAAGTTTCCTTGTTTTACTCATTTTACCCCATGCAAGGCGATAATGCCACTAAGACTCAAGGTGTTACTGGAACTGGAAGAGAAAAAAGACTTTAATGAGGTGAAAGGATAATAAAATAGTAAAACAATGAAACCTAACTGCCAATCTAGTAGTACGCTCAAATTCATGTAGTCGAGGTATGAAAGAGAAAAATGTCTATAGAAAAGACACAGAAAAGTTACATCACTCTGAGAAAAGGGAATGAAGTCCAGATACGAGATCAGGACCGATAATATTAGAGACTCTTTTCTGGATTTTGCGAGAATCTCGAAATATATATCCGGGGCGTAAAACCAGATATGCACACTAGGTCAATCACTTGTTTACATGTAGCCGGTACCTACTGTGAGGTATGACTTGATACCTGTTGTCTATGATATAGCATTCTACTTCAATCTTCATATGTTTTGATGAGACAATGTGCAGTCTAATTTGATATTTCTCAGGGTGAGCCGAGTATGACAGAGAGTCACCACTGATCAATACTTCTTAGAAAGAAGATCCCTTATTGACATTTAGTTTGATCCAGACAATCGGGCATTTCCTGGAAATAATCACATATTAGAAGTGGAGCAAGTCTTTTTCCTACCATGGCAATACCCAGAGAGGCACCGATATTTACCAAGACACAGGCAAACTGATTTGTACACGCAAACACAACATATTTAGGCCAACAGACTAATCCCAAATGATTAGAAAATGAGTGTAAATAAAGTATTTGCAAAACAAAATGACGTTCGAATGGCAACTTTTCCGGAAGTTTAAGCATTTTAGATTCATTTTTTTTTCTTTTTTGTTTTTATTTCTCTTCCAATTTTTACAAAAATTCTTCTCTTTGGGGATATTTTATAACATTTTTTAAAGTTTTAGACTAAAAGCTATTTTCTAAAGTAATTTTAAAATTTCATCCTATTCTCACGAGATTATCTCAAAAGATTTACGTACGATACATCGATAAATATAAAATTGTTTTCTAATCATTTATTTAAATCAGAGAGTGGGTTTTTGGTCGACACTAAATTTGACTTATATTTATTTATTTACAATTTTGTAAGATCCAAAGCAGTCAACGAACTAGTTAATATTTCGAAAAACAGAAATTGAAAAAAATTATACTATTTTAAAGAAGTTCTAGTTTCACAAATAATGGCCGCGATTATTTCTAATAGTCATCTTTCTAGAAAATATTTGAGGCAAAAAAAACTGTTTTTCTCACAAATTTTTGTAATAGTCTCAATATTATAATTTCAGACAAATAAGTGTGAAGATAGATAGATAGATAGATAGATAGATAGATAGATAGATAGATATGAAATTGACTGGAAAAAATAGATAGATAGATAGAGAGAGAGAGAGAGAGAGAGAGAGAGAGAGAGAGAGAGATGAAATTGACTGGAATAGATAGATAGATAGATAGATAGATAGATAGATATGAAAATGACTGGAAAAAAAATATATATAGAGAGAGAGAGAGAGAGAGAAAGAGAGAGAGAGAGATGAAATTGACTGGAATAGATAGATAGATAGATAGATAGATAGATAGATAGATAGATAGATATGAAATTGACTGGAAAAATAGATAGATAGAGAGAGAGAGAGAGAGAGAGAGAGAGAGAGAGAGAGAGAGAGAGAGAGATGAAATTGACTGGAATAGATAGATAGATAGATAGATAGATATGAAATTGACTGGAAAAAATAGATAGATAGATAGATAGATAGAGAGAGAGAGAGAGAGAGAGAGAGAGAGAGAGAGATGAAATTGACTGGAATAGATAGATAGATAGATAGATAGATAGATAGATAGATAGATAGATAAGAACATACTGAAAAAAGAAAGAAAGATGTTGAGTTAGATAGATAGATAGATAGATAGATAGATAGATAGATAGATAGATAGATAGATCGTGCCCACTAAAATATCTAATACAAAAGCTATATAAATATTAAAATACGCCTACAAAATGTTAATATACTAATAACAATCAATAAAATGCTTGCAACTTAAAACACACCAATTAAACCATAGAATTCAGATCAGAATTGTTGCTTCATTAGCCATCAAAATTTAGATAGATACCGCCACTATATCGTGCGGACGTGTTATTAGATATACCACGTAGTATTTTAGAGTCTATTAGTCATAAATAAAATAATATAAATCTGAAGCCGATTTCTTAGAAAAAGGTATAAATATCAAGAAGTCTGGCCCTAAGAAATAGACTCACGAATGGCTACAAGGTCCACATCACTCAATTGCTGTTATCCAATATCTGTCGGTCCTTTATGCAAATCCCAAATTTTTATTCGATTCTCACCATACTTCCCACAAATAGATAGATAGATTAAAGAGACATAGATAGATAGATAGATAGATAGATAGATAGATAGATATGAACAGACTGAGATAGATAGATAGATAGATAGATAGATAGATAGATAGATAGATAGATATGAACAGACTGAGATAGATAGATAGATAGATAGATAGATAGATAGATAGATAGATATGAACAGACTGAGATAGATAGATAGATAGATAGATAGATAGATATGAACAGACTGAGATAGATAGATAGATAGATAGATAGATAGATAGATAGATAGATAGATAGATAGATAAGAACATACTGAAAAAAGAAAGAAAGATGTTGAGTTAGATAGATAGATAGATAGATAGATAGATAGATAGATAGATAGATAGATAGATCGTGCCCACTAAAATATCTAATACAAAAGCTATATAAATATTAAAATACGCCTACAAAATGTTAATATACTAATAACAATCAATAAAATGCTTGCAACTTAAAACACACCAATTAAACCATAGAATTCAGATCAGAATTGTTGCTTCATTAGCCATCAAAATTTAGATAGATACCGCCACTATATCGTGCGGACGTGTTATTAGATATACCACGTAGTATTTTAGAGTCTATTAGTCATAAATAAAATAATATAAATCTGAAGCCGATTTCTTAGAAAAAGGTATAAATATCAAGAAGTCTGGCCCTAAGAAATAGACTCACGAATGGCTACAAGGTCCACATCACTCAATTGCTGTTATCCAATATCTGTCGGTCCTTTATGCAAATCCCAAATTTTTATTCGATTCTCACCAAACTTCCCACAAATAGATAGATAGATTAAAGAGACATAGATAGATAGATAGATAGATAGATAGATAGATAGATAGATATGAACAGACTGAGATAGATAGATAGATAGATAGATAGATAGATAGATAGATAGATAGATATGAACAGACTGAGATAGATAGATAGATAGATAGATAGATAGATAGATAGATAGATATGAACAGACTGAGATAGATAGATAGATAGATAGATAGATAGATAGATAGATAGATAGATATGAACAGACTGAGATAGATAGATAGATAGATAGATAGATAGATAGATAGATAGATAGATAGATATGAACAGACTGAGATAGATAGATAGATAGATAGATAGATAGATAGATAGATAGATAGATATGAACAGACTGAGATAGATAGATAGATAGATAGATAGATAGATAGATAGATATGAACAGACTGAGATAGATAGATAGATAGATAGATAGATAGATAGATAGATATATATGAACAGACTGAGATAGATAGATAGATAGATAGATAGATAGATAGATAGAACAGACTGAGATAGATGATAGATAGATAGATAGATAGATAGATAGATAGATAGATAGATAGATAGATAGATAGATAGATAAAAACAAGCTAAAATGTGTAAACAGGTATAATGTAAAAATTGGGATTTTTTAAAATCAATTCAGCCCAAACAAGGTGAAAATGTCACTAACATTCAAAGAACCACTGGGAGTGAAAGTGGATAAGGAGACTTTAGATGGGACCAGAAACCGAGTCCTGAACAGAAAAAAGGGATCAATGTGCAAACTGGACGGTAGGCAAACCTATCTACTTCTATTGAAGAAGAGAAATAAAAAATGATTTTTTAATTATCTTCTCACCCCAACCAAGACAGTACTGCCACTGGTGCACAGGGTGTTACATAATAAGAAAGTGAGGAGAGAACAGAACAGGTCACAGTAGGTGTCGGAGAATGGGTAAAAGAAAGATGGGTACATTGGTGTAAAGAGAGCTGCGTGAGAGCAAAATGTAAAGTGAGAAGGAGGACGGGAATCAAGGGGATAAAAGATGACAGTTGACGTTGCATTTAAACTCTTGAAGATTGTAACTATCAGGGAAACAATAATACAGAAAGGAAATCCACAGGTGGGAAGTGCGAGAAAAGAAGCTGAAGGATTAGAACTTGTGGTTACACTTGATTGTTTTCACACTCTATGAATAAATAATAAATAAAATGTTATGGTTTAGGCGAAGATATCGGAAGTATAGTGCTCAGGTAGACTTTAGAAAGAAAGAAATAATCTCTAATCCTGTTCAGGAGACAGGGGAGGTTTGCTATTATGAAGGCAGAAAATAAAAAACAATAAAATTTCAGAATTTAGGTAAAAATATAAGAAATATAGAAGTGAGGTAGATTTTAGAATGAAAAGGAACCCCAACCCGAAACAGGAAACAAGGGATAATACGCTACTATAATAGTGTGAACGCATTGCAAATGATTCCACTAAAGAAATTAATAACCTGGAAGACGGGTATTGTTAGCCATAAGAAAAAACAATGTTCGATGAAAAAAAAAAAAGAATTATGAAAAGGGCTTAAATGCAAATGGCGATAAAATATAAATTAGAATATGGAGTTGGTCGAGTAAAAATGATTTTGGGGCGAGTAAATTTTCCCTCCCACTCGACCGCCGATCGAGTGATTTCTTTTTCAAGTCTCAAAGGCTAATAAATTAAAACACTCTCAGCTATTGGGCGTGTATAATGATAAACACGCTAAAAAGGCTGCCATCTTCTACCGAGCGCCCGTGGCGCAGAGGTAGAACCGCCGACTGACGCCAATTCGGTCGGGTTTAAATCCTGGGTAAAAAGCAATCGGCTGTCTAACCGTACTGATGAGCTGTGATACAGCGAAACAGATGTGTCTGCAAATATCTTGCTCTTAAGCACAGATTAATAGATTTTGAAAAAAATATTCTACTACACATGTGTAACATAGTGCAGAAAAAATTTCTGTTTGACAAAACTATGTAATGATTATATATATATATATAATCATACGTTGAGAAATTAAACAGGAATTAGGGTTTGCTCAGAGACTATAATTTTTACAGAGAGACATCTAAAAGTTAGCAACATTCCTCTGAAAATAAAAACCCACTTCTAAAAATTACAACTTGAAAATCTTTCACTTCGCGTTTGAATTTAGTCAAATGCTAAAATATAAATAAAGAAAAAAAATAAAATAAAAATAAAAATAAAGGGAAAGAAAAAGAAAAAGAAAACGAAAAAGAAAAAGAAAAAGATAGAATAAAATCAAATAAATAAGAAAAGAAAAAAAATTGACATCGTCTGGGTTCGCAAAAAAAAGGGAGAATGTAACTAAAAATTAACAGACAGCCGTGTTAAATCGACGTAAGTTTAAGCAACACGGAAAAAAGGTGGTAAGAGAGATAAAAGAAGGAAGGGAGGGAAAAAGAAAGAAACTAAAGAAAAAAATTTTTTTAAATATTACAGACGCTGGACAAATTCAAAAATTCTTTTTCTTTTTCGTTTTCTTTTTCTTTTTCTTTCCCTTTATTTTTATTTTATTTTATTTTATTTTATTTTATTATTTATTTTTTAATTTCTTTGCAATCTATTTAAAAAGGAAAAGTAGACTAATTTTTCTCCAGTTTCTGCAAGGTTTTTTCTGTTGCTGAGGTGATGTGTCGTCCCCCGTGGGTATCTTCATATCGAAATGGCCATTCAACATCTTTGAATTAATCCTTTTTTAATATATATTTGCTCTGTAATATTTTATTACATGGAGCTCTCTTCCTGTATCATTTTTTAATATTAAAATAAATTTTTAATATTAATTAGGATCGGTTTTTTTGGAATTTACCTTCCTGCTTTTTTCCCTTGGATTGAAGTATCTGAATTAAAATATATATATATATATATATATATATATATATAAAGGAAAACTCAACATGTCATTTAAATTGATTTTAAATTATAATTCATTTCAAAAAGGTAAATTAGCTCATTTCATCAGACCAGACAAGATTCGTTCCCTTCGGAGGTTTAAGTAATCGACTGTCAATTTCTCATTTTTCTTTCATTTTATACTAAGACTTACTTAGTTAATTTATGAGCTAGTTATTAAAGTTAGGTTCATTTTTTCCTCATTGTAAGTGTGTTCGTGTACTCGTTTACATGATTATATATTTGCGTATATGTCAAATATATATATATATATATATATATATATATATATAAGCACAATGAATTTGTCACAGAAAAGGTTCATGCCAACTTGGAAGTCCCGTGATGACGCCCTTATAATGTTCTCACTCGTCAGAGCTGGTTTGCTGTTAGGTCCAGGTTTTTTTCTTATTTATATATAGCATCGTGTGCTTATGGTAGTAGTGGTCCTTGTAATTATCAACGCCCTATCCCTATCCCTGAATACGATAAAAAGAAAACCTTCTTGTCTCTAAATATTAGCACAACTCAACAAATAAATCATCTACCTGTTTCCCTGTATCACAGCTCATCAGTGTAGCTAGATACATCCACTTGCTTCTGGCCGGAGTCGAAACTCGACCGATTTGGTGTCAGTTGGAGTCGCGACCCCCTAAGCCATAGGCGTATGGAATCTGAGTAAGGAAATTTTAACGTATTCTATAAAAGCAGTGTATACACACGTGTTGTATTTAAACTGTGTATACATATATCTGTTTTAACGAAACTTGGTTATAAACATCCGACAATTTGAAATGAATTGTTTGAACATTATTTTTTATCGATACTCGTATTTAAGTAGATATTCTGTTTTTTTAATTAAACAGTATTATATATTTATGTCTACTGGCCTGATTATTTACGATAAATTTTTATTACGAAAATGTGTGTTATTCGGCAGGATTCGAACCTGCGAATGACACACATTTTATATACATATACATATATATGTATAAACATATATAACATATATATGTATAAACATATATATATATATATATATATATATATAAATATAAACATATATATATTAGTCATCTACATACAAGCCTGTTTCGCTGCATCACAGCTCATCAGTGTGGCTAGACACAGCCACTAGCTTCTGGCCGGTATCGAAACTCGACCGATTTGGTGTCAGTCGGAGTCGCTACTCCGTAAGCCATAGGCGCATGAAATCTGAGAAGGGAAATTTTAACGTCTTGTATAGAAGAAGTGTATACACACGCCAGTCACCGAAAGAACTCAATTCATTTCTGAAGAGCCATGCATATAGCAGAAGTGGAAACTTTTTAAAAAAAATTTCTCCTCCATAGAGCTCAATCGTAATGAGAGCATATATATATATATATATATATATATATATATATATATATATATATATATATATATATTAAAAGGACAGGGTTAATTGATGGGCGTCTTTATCAACAGAGCAATGGTCTTATTTCGTTGCTCTGTAAATCGAAGTCACCAAAACAAAACGGTGGGCAGTGATTTGCACTGAATGCACCTGATGAACTGTCGCTCTAGTTCACTTTGAGACAATTTGCACAAGGCCAAAAACGTTTTTAGAAATTCCTTGTTTTTCTTCTTCTTTGCGGAATGTTTCCAATTTAACTTTCTTATCATTTTCCTACTCAGTGGCCTCTTTTCATTTGTTTCTTTCCTGCCTTACAGCTTTTTTTTTCTTTTTTATTTAATTTCGTTTCTTTATTTAGTCTGTCTTGTTTTTTATTTATTTCTTTTTTGTTCAGTTTTTTTTTTTCGTTTTAGCTATTGTTTCCTGATTATTATTTTCATATTTCTATTGACTTCTTTACTTTGCTAGTATTCTAAAAAGTCTGGCTTAAGACGGTACGACGCCAACTTAAAGGTTTTCGAAATTTGTGTTACGCTGATCACCCGACTGGTTATGACTTGCTTGCCAAGAAAATCATCACTATCACCAGTCATGACGGGATGTTTTCGTAGGATCGCTGCAAAGGTAAGCACCTGGTCTGCTCCCACTACATTCATCTGTAAATAGACATTACGAATCCATTCTTTCACCAGGCCTGACTACAGGTTTATACCTTCCGACTTGAAAGCTCGAATTAATCGTGAACATGTGTCTGTTGATCCCATTAAGAAGCCTTGATTTCAATCTTAATTCCCTCAGCAGTATTATCGCTGTCTTCGATATACTAACAGTGGTTCATTCCTGTTTGCTGATTTAACCTGGAGACTGCTGAAACTCGCTTCAATTGCTGTCTCTCGGGTGAACTCATCACTAGTGAGAACCTCAAAACCGTTACATGGTTTGGTTGCACTAAGCGATGATCTAAGGATTTTATATATTAAATATACCAATTATAATCATTCTTAATAATTGGGAAATTATGAATTAAACAAATTTATTATACAAATAACTACTAATAAAGAATGCTCGTCAAATAAAACCTAATGTTGTTGCTATCGCTTTTTCACACTCCACCCACGTGAAGAGGCTCATCCCTTGTTTCTTGTTTAGGATGTGGTTTCCGGCTTTCTCTTTTCCAATCTTTTCACTCTTACGTAGCCAACTGCACATCAGTGGCGTTACCGCCTTGCTCGGGGTGATATGATTAAAAAAAAAAAACTTATTTAAATGTTAAATAATTAAAAAAAAAAAACTATAATCGGCATCTAGGTCCCACCCTGTTACCGTCAAAATAGTCAAATGTAACCGTCACTTCTACTCTAATAGTTTCTTTTCTCACACTTCTCGCCTGTAGAACAACCTTACTCTCCTGATAGTTACAATCACTAAAAGCTTAAATGTGACGTCAATTGCCATCTTCTCATCTTTCTTTCATTCTTTCTTCAACATCCCCAGTATCTTCATTTTTCTTTTTCTTTTTCTCTCTCTTATCTCTTTTCTCTTTTTCTCTCTCTCTCTCTCTTTCTTTTTCTCCTTTTTTCTCTCTCTTTTTCTTTTTCTCTCTTTTTCTCTCTCTCTTCTCTCTCTTTTTCTTTTTCTCTCTTTTTCTCTCTCTTCTTATTGTCTCTCTTTTTCTTTTTCTCTCTTTTTCTCTCCCCACCTTTCTTCTCACATTGTAACCTCCTGCACACCAGTGGTATTCTTGCCTTGCTTGGGGTGAAATGATTATAAAAAAATAAGTTATTAGGCAGTAAGAATAAACAGTAGAAAATAAAAGTTAGGATTCGTGACACTTGACCTCCAAATTCCAAAATACGCCGTCTTCTTCCTGTATTTAAAACATAAAAAAACAACAGACGGCCAGTCAATGCGTTTGGGCGATCAAACGAAATCGATCTCGAAAAGCAGGAGATTTTCCCACATTAGATTGTCATTATTTTCTGCTATTTACTCCATAGCTGGAGAGACAAGAGATGGATTATATTATTATATTAATAAGTATTAATTAGTGGGGTATCAGTTTATTATTTCACAGCAACAGAAAACAGATCCCCAACTTTAGATTCAACAAAAGCTTTAAATTGTATTTGTTTCCGAGTATATTAATCAGTGCTAATATTGAGGGATCAGTTTATTATTTCATAACAATAGAAAAACGATTCCCCACTTTATGCACAGAAGAATTTTTGTTTCGAACTATTATATTTAGTCAATCAGTTAAGTGCCATCAGTGAACAAGACCACAACTCTCAAATGGCTTGTAACTTTGTGCTAGTACAAGCATCGAGGGCTCCCAAAGAGTTCCGTTTTCACTCACAAGGCATAGATCAACTCATGGTACGGTTTCAGAAACTTTCAAAAAAACCGATAAGCCACCTTCTTGACAAATCATTCAAACCCGGGTCTCATGGCCAGAAAGTGAACTTTCTAACTACACGGACACACGTGGATGATTGCCAGAGCAAAAAACACTTCTTCTTCTTCTATGTGCTCTGTCCCTTCAGAACGTAGGCGATCATGGCTCTCCACGTCTCCCTATCCCTTGTGGCTCTTAGTATGTTTGCTCCTGTTGCTACTGGCAACCCCCGTTCCATCATCCACCTGATCAGGCCCTGCAAATATGTTATCCGCTGCCTTCCTCTGTCTCTCCTTCCTTCTATCTGTCCAGTCAGTATCAGGTTCTCCAGGCTCTCCTTCCTCATTGCATGTCCCAGGAACTCCATTTGTCTCCTTCCTGATGCTCAGCATCAATTTCCTTTTTGTTGCCATTCTTTCTAACACCTCGTTGTTGCTTGTAAGCTCAGTCCACAATATCCGTAGCATCCTTCTGTAGAACCACATTTCGGCCGCTTCCAGTTTTGTCCTCATTTTCGATGATATTGTCCAGCATTCACAGCCGTATTGAAGAACTGACATCACGTAGCAGTCTAGCACTCTTTTCTTCGTTTCTATTGAGATTTTCCTGTGTGTTAGTATTTTGCTCATCTTCTGGAACGCGTCCTTTGCCATGCCAATTCGCCTTCGGATCTCCGTGTCGCGCTTTCCATCTCCTGTTAGAACACTTCCTAGGTACTTAAAAAACACTAAGTAGCGAATATTCAGAGCGTTATATATATATATAATTATTTGTTTGGAGATTATTTTTGATCGATACTCTTATTTAACTAGATATTTTGTTTATAATCAAACAGTATTATATATTTATTCCTACCGGACTGATTATTTACGATAAATTTTTGTTACGAAAATGTGTGTCATTCGGCAGGATTCGAACCTACAACCCCGATCTATATAGCGGAATCCACCATTGGAATCCTGCCGAATGACACACATTCGTAAATAATCAGGCCGTTAGAAATAAATATATAATACTGTTTGCTTATAAACAGATTATCTATTTAAATACGAGTATCGATCAAAAATAATGTTCAAACAAATCATTTAAGAATTGTCGGTTGTACGAGAATCGAGAATCGAGAATCGAGAGAAAGGTGTGTTCAAAAGTACTATTTGGATTATGTTTGATCGGGAAGTCCTACGTGGTCGAGCAGTCTAATGCACGTCAGATTTAATGATGGTTTCCACATTTAAAACCAGACAGATGGAACCACGTTTATTTTAAGCGATATGTTGCAACCTTTTTCTCTGTTATCAGTATGAAATTGTATATTTATATAATGAAGTGTGAACGGATACACAAAACACACAATACACATAGACATACCTATTAATATATGCAGGATATCTTCATCGGCCCAGAGATAAGACAAGAAGAAGGTGGCTTCGTTAAAGATGCCGGAACGAGAAATGCGATATTCGTGCTCAGAATGCTATCTGAAAGAGCAACAGAAATGCAGAAGGACTCTTATCTGTGCTTTATAGACTACATAAAGGCGTTTGACAAAGTACGTCACAAAGATTTGATAGAAATGCTCGACAACCTTGATATTAGAATAATCAAGAATCTATATCGGCAGCAACCGCTTGTCTACGGATAGGAAGTGAACTCAGCAGATATACAAAAAGCAGACAGGGGCGTAAGAGACAAGGATGTGTTTTCTTACTGGATCTTTTCAATCTGTACAGCGAAACATATATGAGAGAAATAAATGCCTTGCCGGGATTCGTCACTGGGGCCACAATTTCAACAATATAAGAAGCGTAGATGCCACGGTGCTGACAGTAAATAGCAAAAAGAAAGGGATAAGAAAGGTCTGAGCATAAACTTAAAGAAAACTGAATGTATGGTCATCAGCCCAACATGCCAACTACAGGTCGGAGAAAGTAAAATAAAACAAGTATATGACGACGCTCTCGGGTCGCTAGTCGTGATGGCTTCGACACAGTAGCTGGTCTTCAAGTCGTCTATTACAAGAGTGTTGCTCCCTGCCCACGTTGTGAATTTTGATCCCAAGGAAGGCAAGTTGAAATCTTGCTAGCTGGATCTTTACCACGCCGAACCAGGCCGGATGCGCGTACATATTTGGATTAATAAAAAAAAAACGGCACAAAAATAAATGAATAAAATAAAATAAATTCGATGACGCCTGGATATGTTGCGGAAAGGTCTTTATATATATATATATATATATATATATATATATATAAAAGAGAGAAAACAAAAATATAATATAATAGTCGTCGAATTCCTATCCTTACAAGGGAGCGAAAGTTTTTAGTCTCAGATTAATGGTTGTTCACTTCAGTCGTAGATTTCAAGTTTTTCTTCAAGTTTTGACGGTTTCAAAACTAAGTCTTATCAGGGCTTTTCACCGAAGCCCTACGGAAACTACCGAAGTTGGGTCTTTGTGACGACGGCGGTAAATTCTTGTCTGCCTTAGCCCTGCGCCTCAGTAACAGCTGTTCAAGTTTAACTCTTTCTCGGCTCTTTCTGTTTCCATACATCTTCAGCCAGGTCTCTATCGGAGGCGCGTTATTTGACTTTAACTCTTTTAAGTCGGTCGGCTGCGGGCTTCTCTACGTTTCTTTACATCTTCAGTCAGGAGCTATCGAAGGCAACCGTCACTGTCTCTACGGTTGGTCTTCCCGGGGCGGCAACCTCACTGTCTCTAAATTTAAATATCTTGGAAGTGTTCTGTCAGAGAATTGAAACACCGATATGGAGGTTGGCATGGCTAAAGACGCATTTCAGTAGCTAACCAGTATACTCAAAGACAGGGAAATCTCATTAGAAACAACAAAAGAAAAAGGGTACTGGATTTCTATGTGATATATCTCCTTTTGTATGAAAGTGAATGTTGGACGGTCTCATCAAGGATGAAGGAGAGGCTTCAGGCAACAGAAATGTGGTTTTACAGAAGGATGCTGAGGATACCATGGATTGAGCACATGAGGTGTTGAATAGGATGGAAACGAGGAGAAATCTCATATTTAATAAAAGGAAGAGACAGATGAGGTTTCTGGGACATGTGATGAGAAAGGAAGGCTTGGAGAATTTAATACTCACAGGACAAATAGAAGGAAAGAGTGACAGAAGAAAGCAATATGAGACATACTTGATACACCAAATGCATGGCAGAGCAGAGTTTGGGAGAGATATCAAAAGAAAAAAAGTACTGAAAGTGACAAAAGACAACCAAGTCGAAATTCATAACCACCTACATCATGGCTCATGAAGATATTTGTTCTGAATTAGGCTAATACATGGAATCATTCTAGACTGACTGAAGAAAGAGGCATAAGACAAGGATGTTTTCTCACCATATCTCTTCAACTTGTACAGCAAAACAAATCTGAGAGAAATAAAAGCCTTGCCAGGATTTGTCATCTGTGGCCACAATCTTGGATGACATGGTGCTGATAGCAGACAGAAAGAAAAGTACAGGATCTCCTACAAAAGTAGCAAAAGAAAGTGAGAAAAAAGGACCGAGCGTAAACTTCAAGAAAACTGAATCTATGGTCATCAGCAAAAAGAAGACCCCCAAATGCCAAATACAGATCAGAGAAACTAGAATAAAACAAGTAAAGAAATTTAAATATCTAGCAAGTGTGCTGACAGAGGATGGAAACTGCGATATGGAAAACCAAAGACGCATGGGCATGACTAAGGGCGCATTCAAAAGCTAACCAGTGTACTGAAAGACGGAAATCTCATTAAAAACAACAAAAGAAAAAGTGTGCTGGATTGCTATGTGATATATCTTCTTCTGTATGGCAGTGAATGTTGGACGATCTCATCAAGGATGAAGGAGAGGCTCGAGGCAGCAGTAATGTCGTTTTACAGAAAGATGCTGAGGATACCATGGACAGAGCACGTGACTACAAGGTGTTGGAGAGGATGCAAATGAGAAAGAACTCATACTTAACATCAGGAAGAGACAGATGAAAAGGAATGATGGTCTGGAGAATTTAATACTCACAGGACGGATAGAAAGAAAGAGAGACAGGGCGAGACGTACTTGATACGTCCGAGAAAAAGAGAAAAGATATAAAGAGGGACAAGAGACAGAGCCAAGTTCATGAACGCCTACGTCCTGAAGGTACAAGGCACATGAAGAAGAAAAATCTTTATTCAAACTTGTTTCATTGAATAATATAGACATATTGGGCCTATTTATTTTTATATTGATCCTTTCCACTTCTCGAATCAGTTTCTTGATGTTAAAATAAAATTCTTGAAAGGAAGTCACCGTAATTTCTTAAACCCAAGTACTTTCGATTTTCTCCAAGATCATCCTCAGGGATGAATTACAAAGACAAACTTATTGTAATTGTGATAAAATACGCATTTTGTTGAGATTGTGATTTTTAAGAATCACGAGTGAATGGGTTCCGTTATAATTATTTTTACATTTTTAATCTATCCAGTGTAGCTATGAAATATTTTGAAAAATAAGCGCCCTACTATAAAGAAAATTGGTAGCTGGCAAGATGGCATTAAATCTTTACAAATTTTTGTTGAGTGTTGGGTGGTTTGTTTTGATATAGAGAGCTTGAGAATTTGAAGTTTTAATTTATTATTTTCGTGGTGTCAGTTATTAGTAGTGTTGTCAACAAGTATTTTCCTGTATTGTGAAGAGGGACAGAAATGCGTTTTTAGATGTTGTGCAACAGAAATTGTATCTAACAAATGAAATGTAAGACGTCCTGATAATGTTGTTGTTATCAAACCAATATATGTACTTACTTTTTTGTCAGAGATACAATCTTCAAAGCATATTTACAATGATATAAAATGTTGGCTTCCGAAAACTTAGTTGACGGAGAAGATTTAATGAGTCAGATTAAGTTGGTTCTTTTGAATTTACTATAGTATATTTTTTATTTTTACAGGGATCAGTGGGGAATATAGAAGTATTTAATCAGTAAGTTTTTTTTTTAATCGTGCACCCCAAGTAAGGCATTCCACTGCCACTATAGCGTAGGGGGTTACATAGAGGGATTGGGTATGGGAAATGTCAGAAGGAGGGTGATAGACGACTTAGGAAATACATAGGGAGAGAGTTGGAGAGAGTGGGTGTGAGTTAGTGTGTTAGGAGGTGTCTATTGACCTTACATTTAAACTCCTGGAGGTTGTAGCCGTCGGGGAAGCAAGCATGCGGTAGGGGATTCCACAGGCGGGAAGTGCGAGGAAAGAAGCTGTTGGAGTAGAAATTGCGGTTACATTTCATCGGTTTCACTGTAAAAGAGTAGGACCTAGTTGCCAATCTAGTATCTCGTGCAAATTCACATCTAGGGGGCACCGGTGATTTAAGTTCGTCAGAGCAGAAGCCATGAAAGTATTTATAGAAGAGGCACAGGGATGCCACGTCACTCCGGTGAGAGAGATACTGCAGGCGGTCAGCCAAGTCGGTATCAATCACATTACAGATTCTTCGCTGTATTTTGTCAAGAACCCCGAGGAGAATAGAAGGGGCACCCGACCAGATACGGCAGCAGTACTCAATACACGGGCGGATGGTGAATTTATATAATTGCAGGATAGATAGAAAGTATTTCCGCTCCCTGCACAGAGAGCCGACTTTCATATTGGGGTTTTAATCCCAGACTTTTGTTTGATGTAGTGTGGAGGATCAAAATTTAGATTATATCATAAGTTTCTCTTCGAAGTACATATGATATCTGTTTTAGCTTTAGAAGTTGGGGAGAGCTATGATTACCCAAATTGTAATAGGACATTTGTCTATATTTCTGAGTTGAGTATTTACATTATTCGGACGATTGTCCTTATTTGTACGATGTTTCAGACGTTGAACGTTCCGGAACTAGGAACTTTGAACGAAACCCTTTATTACAATCACTGGGGTATATGATTTTTGATTGGTTGTTTTGCTTTTATGGCATGTCAACCTCGGCGAGTCATTTATTGCTGCTAATACCTTTTTCTTTCAACAATTTATTGTTGTTTATATAAGTTGTGTGTCTAGTAATACTTTTTTTTCGAGTATCAAGATTCATTGGGATTTGTTTTTAAGGGCATGGTCCCCAAGTCCTACCCTGTTATTTAACCCATAACTGGAGGGAAGGGACAGATTAATACCTTTCCCAAGGGTATCAGTGCTTAAGTGAATGCAGTGTATTCAACTGGAATTCGAACTCGTCTCACCGATTTCTCTTTCCGAGCCGATATCCACTGCACCACAACGCACATCCGTCAATAAACGCTTACTGCACCTGGTATTCCCAAGCGGTTACCCATCTAAGTATCAGACTCAACGTTGCTTAACTTCAGTGATCGAGCGAGAACTGGTGTATTCAACGTGATATGGCCGTAAGCCGGGTATATGAAGTCCATTTCTTGTGTAGTAATGACTCGATTGGAAGTCATAGGTTATCTCCCTCTAACCCTCCAAGTTACTTCTTTATCACTACTGTAGCCTGATATTAAACTTACAACTCTTTGGATCAAGTCACAGAAACTAACCAGCGTCTATATCCACTGGGCCATGTGTCCTTATAGACGAGAACAACTGGATTTTTGGGACTTATAAACCTAATGTCCAGTAACCCCCACTTTTTTTACCAGAGTTCATATTGCAATTTTTTATGTTAATGGTTTTTTCTAGTATTTTTGATGTTAATGGTTTTCTCTAATATTTTTTTATCAGAGCTCATATTGCAATTTTGGACACTAATGATTTTTCTCGCACTCCGTTTTACTGGTTTCCATATTGTGTACATCTCTATGCTTGATTGGCTTAGGAGATTTTTGAAGCCTAGTATATGCGCTGATTCCTTAAGTTTACGTAGTTTCTAGTGTCGTTCTCTGTCTATTATTTCAACTTCATCCCATAGGAGGCGGTGATCCCCTTCCTTCCTCCATATTCCTCCTTTTTCTATCTCCCCTCGTGTTAAGGCTTTGCGATGTTCTTGTAGCCTAACCTTAAGGGGGCGGCCTGTCTCTCCTTTATATTTCTTTCCACAACTACATTGCATGACGTACACACGGTTATTAGTCATGTCCTCCCCTTTTAGGGTTCTGACTCGGAAGAAGTACCTGCGAAGTGTAAAACCAATTCTGAAGATCGGCTTGATGTTATATGACAACAGATTCTTAGTATTTTCTCCAATAACCCCTACACATAGGGTAGACAGACCGAAGCTATTTTCTGAGAGTTGTTATCCTCATGAACCCTCCCTTCCATGTATGTTGGAGTTGTTGTCATGTGCCCTGGATAATTGTTTCGTTGTAGGGTACTGCTTGTACTGACCCTTTCCTGTTCGTATGACTCTGAATCGCCGCTTATGACTTTTGCTCGATGCTGAAGGCAGCGAACGATCCCTTTCTTTACATTGTATGAGTGGTGGGAGTTGAGGTTGACGTATTGTCCGGTGAATGTTGGCTTGCGGTATACGGATGTTTTGAACTCCCACCTCTGTTTGAGTTATTAGCACATCCAGGAATGCCAGTTTGTTGTCACTCACTTTTTCCATAGTGAACTGTACGGATGGTCTTATTCACATGGTCGAGTAGCGTCAGGACCTCCTCCTGGTGTGGCCAGAGTATGAAGTTGTCATCAACGTATCTCAGCCATAGAGTTGGCTTTAGAACTTTGGATTCTAATGTCATCTCTTCAAAGTATTCCATGTATATATGTTAGCCAGTGATGGTGATAATGGTGAGCCCATTGCTAAGCCTTTATTCTGCCGATATATGTCTGATTTCAATCCGAAGTGTGTTGTTTGTGTGTAGAAAATCAGCACCTCCATCAGGTTGTCTAGTGAAACACTGGTACGTCCTCCTAGGGATAATTCCGAGGCCAGTCTGTCCCTGACTACCGATAATGCCCCCACCGTGGTAGACAATACATGTGGGGTAGCTTGCTGTAAGGTTGAGACAACTGCCTGTATGTCTTAGGTTGGAAGTGATCCTTGTTCTTGATGAGGATTTGCAACAGCTGTCGTTCTATTTTCAACGTGGGTTATTTCTTTACCTTGCTATAGCTACCACATGTAATGAGGTCTGCCAGTTTCTTGGTGTATTCAGTTTTTTCCATTACTACATGATTCATGAGTTCTAATCGAGGCATTACTATGCAAGAAATGGAGTTCATATACTCCAGTGATTGTAATAAAGTGTTTGGTTCGAAATTCCTAGCACCTGAAGAAGCCGAAACATACAACTGCCGAAACGTCGTACAAATGGCAACATAGATGAGGATAATAGTCCGAATAATTTAAATACTGTAATAATACGACAAATCGTATAAAAGAAAAAGACTGGTTCAATCCGCCCGTGTATTGAATATTGCTGCCATATCTGGTCGGGTGCCCCTGCTGCTCTCCTTGGGTTTCTTGACAAAATACAAAGGAGGATCTGTAACGTGGTTGATACTGACTTGGCAGCCCGGTTGCAACCACTCTCTAACCGGCGTGATGTGGCTTCCCTGTGCCTCTTCTACAAGTACTTTCATGGCTTCTGCTCCTATGAGCTTAGATCACTAGTGCCGCCTAAGCACGAATTTACACGAGATACTAGATTAGCAACTAGGTCCCACCCTTTTACAGTTAAACAAATAAGATGTAACCGTAAATTCTACTCCAACAGCTTCTTTTCTCGCGCTTCCCGCCTGTGGAACTCCCTTCCACAAGTCTGCTTTCCCGACAGCTACAATCTCCAGCTGTTTAAATGTAGGGTCAATAGACACCTCCTATCACACTAACTCCCAATTATTCTCAGAACACTCTCATCTACCCAACCCTCATTCTCGGTATCCTTACCCGCCTATCACCCACCCTCTGACATTTCCTATATTTAATCATCCTTTCTCCACTCTATGTAGCCCCCTGCGCAGTAGTTGCAGTGACATGCCTTGCTCGGGGTGAAACGCTTATAAAAAAAAATTAAAAAAATGATACCTGTTGTGGGAGCATTACCCACGTATCAGAGGGAACTCATCCAGATTCTATTTAAGCCAAGAGATAGTACTTGGCGAAGGACGAAGTCGAGTAACTGTAGTAGTAGCATTATTTCGATACTTCAAGACTCTACTAGCGCTTATATTTGATTGACTATCTGTATTTATTATATGTTATATTGTACTTGGCATTGTTGTCAATATATATATTTAACCCAATCCGTTGTGTTCATGTTTTCTTTGAGTGGTCTTAAAACCAAGGCCACATCAATACCTTGTTTTTAAAATCTGTCTATATACGGCTACTTTTTACTGTTTTTCACTAAATACAAGCCCCAAAAACCCTCAATGTCGAGGCGTTATAAAGAAAAAAGCATTTCATCTTAATTCACTTGAGGTTTGGAGTGGACAGAGAAAAGTAATTTATCGAATAGATAATATATTGAAAGTGCACTAATTTCTGAATCTTTTATGACAAATTTACATCCACAAATATAAAACAAATCTACTTTCATATCAAAACTTATTGTTGGAGCGCTTTCCACGGAAATGGAGTATTCGAATCACGATATAATATAGTAGTAAGGAAGTCGAGTGAGCGAGTTGGTCGGATATTTCCGGTATTGCACCGGAAGTGTTCTACTAGTCAATCTATCACGTCTCTACGACGATACTGTATACTAATTACCTTGTTCTGTATTCTACTAATCCTCACCTCTTGTAAATACTTCTCTTTTCCTGTCAATACACCTACTTTTATACTATTACGTTGTTTTGTATTATTTCACATAATTCTGTTACAGCGACGTAACACTTATCTTGCCGTCTTAGAAGTTAGGGGACCAGATATGAACACAGAAATTGTCTAACAGCCATGACTGGGTTCTCATGTTTTTGTGGCATGGTTCAGAGTTCAGTAGCAAAACATAAGGTTCACCAGAAAGCACTCTCTTGACTCAGGTCAACGCTACCTTCTGAAGGCACTTGATGTAGGCCTCAGTATTAAGACTGAGGTCCTGTGAGAAGATGAATGAAGGCATAATGTCACTATCACTAGTGACTACCCCAAACACCATGATGTTGACTGGATATATCATCAAAAATCTTTCCGAATCCTCTGCACTGTCCTCAGATTGAAATGTTCGTATTGAAGCTTCCGGTGCAAATGCCAACGAGTAGAAAATGCCGTTTCTAATTCTCAAGCAGGGGAATTGCGTCATGGTGCTCTTTTGCTGGCAGAAGATGCCCAACTGACTCTAATATAGTCTACAGACGACACAATAAAAACTAAACAACGCAAAACGATCCTGCACATATACAAATCTACCACTCGCCTGTGCATTGAATATTGCTGCCAGATCTGGTCGGGTGCTCTTGCTATCCACCTAGGTATCCTTGACCAAATTCAGCGAAGAATCTGTAATGTGATCGATCCCGACTTAGCAGCTAGGATACAGTCACTTTCTCACCGACGAAATGTGGCTTCCCTGTGTCTCTTCTACAAATAATTTCACGTCTTCTGTTCCGATGAACTTAGCTCACTGGTACCCACTATATATGAATTTCTTCGAGCAACAAAATTAGCAACTAGGTCCCACCCTTTTAATGTGAAATCGATAAATTGTAAACTCAAATTTTGCTCCAACAGCTTCTTTTCTCGCACTTCCCGCCTGTGGAATTAATTTCTACATACTTGCTTTCTCGACAGCTACAATCTTCAAGAATTCAAATGTAAAGTCAATAGTCACCTCCTGTCTCACTAACTTACATGCTCTCTCTCATGCTTTTTTCTCCGTCCACCCCACTCATCAGTATTCTCTTTCTTCTCATCCTCTCTTCCTGACACCCCCCGTAATCTGTCACTCTTTCTCATAACCTTCCTCCTATGTAACCCACTGCAAAACAGTGGCAGTAAAATGCCATTCTTGGGGCGATATGATTATAAAAAAAATTCTAGACTATTAAATCTGGATATATAAAGTGGGGGATCAATTCTACATTACAATAAGTATATAAACTGATCCCTCAATTGATGGCCAAAGTTATCCATCTCTTACCCACTTCTCGACAGCCTCTGTAACCTGTCACTCTTTCTCATAACTTTCCTCCTATGTAACCCCTGCACAACAGTGGCAGTAAAATGTCTTGCTTAAGGCCACACGATTATAAAAAAAAAGCGCGAAATTAAAACTATAAATGACAACATATCACATCACATCCTATATCATATCACATCCTGTATATAAACTTATAATAGCGTTAGGAAAGTTTTGTAATTTGCTTAAAGCATTGTGTATATCAGGTGTATGATTAGGTCTTGAAGGCTGTCACAATGCGTTTAGTAAAATAAAGGAAGGTAAAAAAGTTGTTGGGTATTACTTATTTATTATACACTAATATTTCGAGATCAAAATCAGAATAGTAGAAGAGCTTGTGTTCGAGTGAGTTCATGCCTTTCAACGAATTGTCATTAAAGCTAATTGAGATAAACCACATATTAAAGCAGACTGATATCATCAGACGGTAAAAAGGCCCCAACTATCAATCACACATATATATATACCATAAACACACACATATATATGCTCTAACACACTTACACACACACGCGCGCACTCACTACACTTAATGACAGCAGCTGCAGCAGCCAAGAATGACGATTCGTTGAAAGGTACGAACTCACTGTATTTTAAATCGCCTACGCGTTTCGTCCTGTGATGATCAAGGCGAAAAGACGAAATGAGCTTTATTCCAAATTACGTATTTATAAACGGTGTTGGCAACTATAAAAACGCTCACAAATCATTCAAAAAGATTAACAGAATATTTTAGTTTTAGAACTTCTTCATTGTAGTGCAATGTCACGAGATGTTAAAATGAAGGGAATTCAACCGTTTTCCTTGGACTTTTTATTATGTATGTTAGTCAGTCCCAGTATCATTTCCATAAGAAAAGGTAAGATAGGGATTTCGTCTTTTTGCCTTATTAAAGTCTATCAGAGGACGAAACGCATAGGCGAGTTAAATACTGTTTTCCTCTTGTCTTTTTATTTAACCATCCTGTCCTTAATCTCAGATAACTGAGTATATTTTCACACACACACACACACACACACACACACACACACACACACACACACACAGAGGTAGATTTAAATCCACTGTTCAAGCATTTACTTTTATAAAGAGAGCTCGATACAAAGTAGAGCTTTATATTGTAATAGTTGTTCTTTTCCACTAATCACCAGAGGAGGAGCACTTGTGCTCTGAAACACGAGAATTTTTGTGTAGTGATGCTATGCTTTTATAAACCATTGTAACAACTCTTATAATACTATATATATATATATATTATTATTATTATTATTATTATTATTATTATTATTATTATTAAAATATTTTAACCCAAACGGAAAAGTAGGAAAGTAAATCCCAACAACCTGATCCTAATTAATATTAAAATTTTTATATTAAAAAATGATACAGGAGGAGAGCTCAATGTAATTAAAATTACAGAGCTAATATAAATTATATTTAATTTATAATTTATAATTTTCTTTCATCTTTATTCTTATTTTTGATTTATTTTATTTAATTTAATTTATCGATACCTAGAGGTATCTTTAATTAGATTAACTTTATTAAATTTTTTAAATTCTTATATCTATTTTCCCCCTAAATATGCTTTTTCTAAAAAGTCTTTTTTTTCTCTAATACTTTAACCCATGTATAAGGTTAGTTTTGTTTGACACGTATCGAGCGTTTCTAATAAGAATTTTTTTCCTTTTTTCTTTTTTTTTCTTCTCTTTCCTTGTCTTTATCTTTCTTACCTCCCACTTCCCCTTTTTGTTTTGTTTAACCCTATTCTCAATTTAACACCACTTTTTACCCCCTTTCCTTTGTAAAGCCAGACGAAACCAAATTTTTCATTTCTTCACTTTAAACTCTATCTAAAAGTTAAAATCTAAAATTAGACATGATTTACTTCCGAAAATTTTTTGTGACGAAAATTTTTCAAATCTTAACCGTCAATTTTTATTTTATTTTTCTATCTTTCTTTTTTTTAATTTTATTTTTATTCTCTATTTTTATTCTTATTTTTATTTCCATTATGAAATATTACGGTTACTGAGGAAATATGAAATCTCTCTTAGGGATTTATGTTGAAATGTTCATTCAACATTTTTGAATATTGAAAATTTATTTTATATATATATATATATATATATATATATATATATATATATATATATATTACTTACGTATAAATTTTTTCAAATTTTCTAAAATCGAATGGCCATTTTAACGGGTAAAATTAGTACATATCTAATCGGCGAAAACAAAATATTAAAGAAACATAAATTTGTTTGTGCGTGTGTGTGTGTAAAAAATGAAAATAAGGGTAGGGAATAAGAAAAAAACAAGAAAATGGAAAAAAAACGAAAAATCTTGCAAATCTTTGCTATTGGAACCTGTAAGTCTGCCACTTTGACGGCAGAAGCGAGAAAAGATACCATCAGACAGATTAAAAACAAAATAAGAAAGAAATATGTCAGACGAAATAACGGTCTTAAATGGCCACTGTTAAAGGGTCACGAATAATATTAATATCAAGATTAACTGGGTAAGCATAACTTAAGTTAAAAATTAAAACGTACTTGTCGAAATGGCCATCCGAGTTAATAAAATTCTAATTAATTTATATGCAAAAATATTGGTTCTGTAAATCAATAAATTTAATTGCATCAAGTAATCATTGTAAATATTTAATATTATTGGGATCCTTTGGGATCTACATTCAAGCCGTTTTTTTTTTTGTTTTTGTTTTTGTTTCTTTGCTTTTTTTTGTTGGTTATTAGTTTTTTTTTTTAACATTTATGACGAATATAGAGAAATATTACTCCAGCGAGGAAAGCATTATAATTCTGGTGAAGTCCTTTCAATATTTTGTTGCAATTCCACCCATATTCAGCTTTGTACTGAAATACAAATAGACGCACATAGAGATGCATACATAAATTGAGAGCAAGACAGAAGCAGCTACAGACGCAAAGTTACACACACACACACACACACACACACACACACACACACACACACACACACACACACACATATATATATATATATATATATATATAGTAATACTAACAGTACAGCCCGGCGTTGCTCGGGTGTAATGAAAGATTTAAAACTAATCCATGGTTCTGGAGGTCAGACTCAGCCTAAAGAATGTTTGCGTGAAGTTTGGTGAGAATCGGATAAACATTGTGGATTTGTATAAAGGAAATACAGACAAACAGACGCACACACAAACATCTTGCCTTTTATATATATATATATATACAGTATCGATTTTCTGCAGTATTGTAAGAACTGTAACCTTGAAACTTCTGAATATCGTTTCTTATGTCTTTGTCTATGGTGTATCAAATTTGATTAAAATCGGACCACTCCTTCTATAACCCGATTTTTTCCATTATCGATTTCCGATATTTATCGGGGGTACCTCGACACAAAACCGAGCTAAGAACACTCGCAGACGCTTATAGTACAACCTTTCAAGAAAATCGGTTCAGCCGTTTCGGAGTCTATAGGTAACGGCCCCACACACACACACACACACACACAGACACGCAGACAAAGTTCCATTTATAAATAAGTTTATATATATATATATATATATATATATATATATATATATATA
The DNA here is from genome assembly GCA_037127315.1 of Ascarosepion bandense. NCBI lineage: Eukaryota > Metazoa > Mollusca > Cephalopoda > Sepiida > Sepiidae > Ascarosepion > Ascarosepion bandense. The sequence goes on along the minus strand of JBBBDQ010001716.1, from coordinate 872,520 downwards.
TATTATATATGCGCAGTAAGTATTTGAAAGCGCTCAATACCAGTGATAGAGCTGACATATTCTGATAGATAGGTGTGAGTTTGTGACCCTGGGTTTCACGTTCCTCCGATCGTCATAGAAACAGGGTCAGAAAATCACACCTATCTACCTGAATATGTCAACTCTATCACTGATATTGAGCGCTTTCAAATAATTACTGCGCATATATAATATATAAATAATATAATATATATAACAAATTGCTTATATATTTATATTTATATGCATACACTCACACACACACACGCACACACACACATATATATTGATTATAATATAATACATTTTCACTCACTCTGTATTTAGATAGATAGATAGATAGAATAAATGACATAGATAGATAGATAGATAGATAGATAGAATAAAGAGACATAGATAGATAGATAGATAGATAGATAGATAGATAGATAGATAGATAGAATAAAGAGACATAGATAGATAGACAGATAGATAGATAGATAGATAGATAGATAATGAATAGAATGTCATAGATATGAACACACATATATATATATATATATATAGGCATAAATATATATATATAATGATTATAATATAATAAATTTTCACTCACTCTGTATTTAGATAGATAGATAGATAGATAGATAGATAGATAGATAGATAGATAGATAGATTTGTTTCCTTATAATATACTAGTTAAATATATGGGCACGTTGCCAAGCCAGACTCAGTGTGCAAATTAGCACGTGGTGTCTCCTGATCTCTTTCATCTTCTCCCGACTGCCTACAGACACAGGGAAGAGAAAATGCTACTTGCTGGGTGGATGAGAATGAAGGTCGTAAATGAAAATGGTTAGCAAATAAACCTCGCTGATGCTGGGCAGTGTCTTGGATTGAAACGCTGGGTGGCACGAGAGAGTCATCCAGGCAGATCTGACGTGTTTACGACGAAAACGCGCGTTGAGCCTGGGGTGAAAAAGAAGAAGAAGCAAGGCAAGAACAAAGAGTGGGCACACGCTCAGGATGGATGCTTTGCCCTGGTCAAGCAGATTGTGGGGAAGAGACAGCGCACCGGATGACCTTTTTCATTGAGATGAGAAAGAGAGAGAGAGAGAGAGAGAGAGAGAGAGAGAGAATGAGAGGATAAATCATTGTCACCTACGCTTTCTACACATATATATTTCTATATAAGAATAGGCGCTAAAATGACTTAGTTCACACACACACACACACACACACACACACACACACACACACACACATGCGCACACAATTATATATATATATATACATTAATAATGGTGCAAAAAAACAGTGTTGACATAGTTCATAAGTAGCGACTCCGACTGACACCAAATCGGTCGAGTTCCCATCTTGAACAGAAGCAAGTGGATGTGCCTAGCCACAACACTGATGAGCTGTGATACAGCGAAACAGGCTTGTATGTGGATGTAATAGATTCATGTACAACAACATTTTCTTGCGTGAATCTCCGAGTCGTGCTCTCAGGGAGAGATAATATATATATATATATATATATATATATATATATATATATATATATGAATGAACGTCTATTATGTTTATATACCGTTAAATATAAGAGACAATGCATGACTATTATGTTTAATCATGAGCCGTTCTAAACATCGTATTTTGGCTTTAATTTCAGATGAAAATAAAGACAAAAATTGTTAAACATTTGGATATTTTTAGAACCAGCAGAATAAAAAATTATCCAAATGTTGGACATTTTTTTTTCTTTATTTCTACCTTAAATTAAAGCCAAAATACGATGTTTAGAACGGCTCATGATTAAACATAATAGTCATGCATTGTCTCTTATATTTAACGGTATATGTTTATAAAATTATCTGCTGCCTCGCTACAATATATATATATATATATATATATATATATATAGGTGTGTGTGTGTTTACAGAGGTACGTTGAGTAATTTGTCCGAATTTTATATTTTAATTTGCCCCATGCGCGTTGTTTGTTTTTTATTTTATCGCCTGCTCAGTCTAGTAGGGTCAGTTGGGCACCGTCTCTGAGAAATGAGCATCTCACTCTGCCAGAAATTTGAACATGGCATACTTTAATGCTTGATATTCATGCTGAACGCTGCAATACCAACATTTCAGAGGGTTTGGATGTCAATCTGAGAATAATGTACAGAATTCCTAAAGAGTTGGATAAATCTAATGGTGATTACGAATGTGTTTGAAGTGAGTGATGGCAACATTATACCTCCATTTATCTTCCCACAGGGCCTCAAACTCAGCACGTACGCCTACATCAAACGCCTTGAGGAGGTACTGGTGCTTTGGGTCAAGTGAGTAGCTACTGGTGGACCCTATGTCTGGCAACAAAACTCTGTATCATGTCAAACAAGCAGGAGAATCTAGTCATGGCTGTAACAATATTACCCCTTACATCTGGCACACCTAACTTCTCAGTCTGGGACTCCCTTGATTATTATGCGCAGGGCACAGATTAGCGAGAATCCCACAAAACTCTTTATAACACCAAATATGAACTGAAGGTAACGATTATGGCAACATTCACAAAGAAACTGTCAAGAAGAATTTCAGGAGACGCTTAAGTCATCTGGGGGCCTTGGTTGAAACCAATGATTTTATTGAATAAATTTACACTTTAGTATTTCAAGATAGTTTTGTGTATATATATATATATATATATATATATATATATATATATATATATATATAAATTGTTTCGGCAGAATGGCACACATTTTCGTAATAAAAATTTATCGTAAATAATCCGGCCGGTTGTAATAAATATATAATACAGTTTCATTAAAAACAGAATTTCTACTTAAATACGAGTATCGTTAAAAAATAATGTTCAAACTATTCATTTCAAATTGTCGGTTGTTTATAATCAAGTTTTGTTAAAATTCGTTGATTTCCGTAATATATATATATATATGTGTGTGTGTGTGTGTATGTGTGTGTGTGTGTGTGTGTTAAAATAAGATGTCAGATTTATTTTCATTTCTGCGTAATTTAGACAACAATTAATCCATCATACTCTGTATATATGCGTGTGAGTATATACATGTATTTGGGCGTAAATAGTTAAGCGAATATTTATTGATTTGTGTATTTATATATATATATATATATATATATATATATACTATATTCATCCGCAAACAGATCTGTTTCGCAGTATTACAGCTCATCAGTACGGCTTAGACTCCTGTCGCTTCCTAACCCAAGATTGAAACCCGACCGAATTGTCGTCAGTTGGCGATTCTACCCCTTGGCCACGAGCGTCAAGTAGAAGAAGACAGGCTTTTTAGCGTATATATATATATATATATATATATATATATATATATATATATATATATATATATATATATATATATATATATATATATATATATATATATACGCATCGCTCATTCAGTAATGAATTAGAGCACTCTGGCTATTGGGAGTGTATAATGATAATATACACGCAAAAAAGTCTGCCTTATTCTACCGAGCGCCCATAGGTAGAATCGCCGACTGACGCCAATTCGGTCGGGTTTCAATCCTGGGTTAAAAATCATTCGGCGTCTAACAGTACTGATGAGCTGAGATACAGCGAAACAGATCTGTCTGCGGATAACTATATATATATGGCATCGAATACTTGGTATATAAATCAGGTAAATTCCGATGAAGACAAACTCAAAAGAACTCAATGTTAAATTCATTTATTTAATTTAACAGAGTAATATAATTTAGAATAAAAAATTAGATATTCTACAATTTCATGGGTAATACGTATTTCGTAGGCAGACCTTGCTGCTCGTCAGATCCAAGTAATACAACAGTTATTATTCAAAATAATCCAGAAAATATTTACACACAGACGCTCACGTGTCCATATCGGGAAAAGACATTTGTAACGGTAATCTACAAAAACTATACATCGCTCATTCAAAAATAAACTGAGAAAGACGGTCTGCCTGCGAAATACGTATTACCTATGAAATTGTAGAATATCTAATTTTTTTCTAATATATATATATATATATATATATATATATATATATATATAGGGAGTGGACAAAATAATGGAACCCTAGTACCATAATAGCATGATTTAAAAAATTTGATTAAACTGTCAAAAGCTTTTTCTAGAATTGTGTTTGCTGATTTAATATTAACAGCAATTTATTTTTTGCTAAAACTGTTGTTTTTTTCAGACATTATTTATATAATATCATTAAAATTTATTAAAATGAGAGCTCCATCGGATATTCAAAGAGGTCAAAGTGTTGGTACTCGGATGCCAAGTTCTAGCCTCGCTGAAACGGCTGAATTGGTAAGCATATCAAGAAATCAAATCCCAAAAGTAATGACAGCGTTCGAAAAAGAAGCAAAAACGTCCTCCTCAAAGCAAAATTTAAAAAAGAAACCCAAACTGTCTAATATGGACCGTAGGACTCTTACACTGATTGTTTGAAAAGAACATAAATCAATGGAAACCAAAGTTAGTGCAGAACTTAATGATGACCTCAGAACCCAGTTTACAACAGAAACGGCGTTACATGGAGCGGGATTTCACGGGAGGGCTGCAATCAGAAAACCACTACTCTCAGAAACAAACGTTGCAAAGCGTTTAAAGCGGTGTAAAAACCATCAGAATTGGTCAGAAGAGCAGTGAATAAATGTCATATAGTCTGGCCAGTTCTTGATTGCCTTATTTTCCACCTCCGACCGAGTGTACGTTTAGCGACAGCCAAAAGATGCAGTTGATTCAGGCTACTTGCTTTCAAATATAAAACGTGGAGGAAGCTCTGTGGTGATCTGGGGTGGTGGGTGGTTAAATCTTGGAATCTAGTTGTCTAATGGTTGCCCTTCATGGTAGCAACACCAGTCGGAACTATTTAAAATCATTAGATAGATAGATAGATAGATAGATAGATAGATAGATAGATAGATAGATAGATAGATAGATAGGAATTAGGATCAAATATCTGACAGGACAATAAGAAAAGAGGCACATCGGAATGTTATTTAAATTTAACATGTTTCGCTTTTATTCAAGCTTCATAAGAAAATGAAATTTATTGGTTAAGCAGACCACATATGCATCTGTCCTGTCAAGCAGCTATCATCGATTCATGTATATATGTGCACCATAATTCTAGTTTATGTGTAATTCTGATGATAATATGTATGCGTTTGAACCTCTAGTATATATTTCTACCCTTGGCACACATGAATGCTTCCAAACTATAGATAAACAGCAGGTTGTGCTTTGTGCTGAGCAGGACAAGCAGGTTTCTTCCAGCAGATACTTCTGACAGCCGGACCAATACAATCATGCTGGTGACCTTCTCATGTTGTATCTGTTTGTACTACTGTTCCCGAAGCAAAAACTAAAATAAAAGGGCTGAAAAAATACAAACATACAGGCAGATAAACACACACACACACACACACACACACACACACAAAAAAAAAAAATCTTGCCTTTTATATATATATATATATATATACATATATATATATATATATATATTATCAATTTTCTGCACTATTATAAGAACTGCAACCATGAAACTTATGAATATCGTTTCTTATGCCTTTGTCTATGAGTGTATCAAATTTGATTACAATCGGACCACTCCTTCTATAACCCGATTTTTTCGATTTTCGATTTTCGATATTTATCGCGGGTACCGCCAAACAAAACCTAGCTAAGAACACTCGCAGACGCTTATAGTACAACTGTGTAAATTTTCAAGAAAATTGGTTCAGCCGTTTCGGAGTTTATAGGTAACGGACACACACGCATACACACACACAAACACACACACATACACACACACACAAACAGAGACAAAGTTGCATTTATAAATAAGTTTAGATCTCTCCATATCTGTTTTTGTTATTATTATTTTGTGTGGTTTCTAAACAAGAATCCATGACACTGTCTGTCATCCCAAAACCTATTCTTTGACAAGCAGTATGGCTTCAGCTTCGCCAAGTCTCCCGCTGAAGTGCTAACGACTATCACCGAATATATATACCAGGCTCTTGATAAGAACCGCGAAGCTCGTGCTGTTACCCTGGATATCTCGAAAGCGTTTGACAGGGCTTCGCATTCTGGTCTTCTGCGCCAGCTATTAGGGATATGGTAGAACTGGGCTTTTCTTTGATTTAATCTAATTGATCCTAAATCACGTAATGAATATCTTATTGAACGGGTATGCTTCCACATCCTATCATATGAACATGGGTTTCCCTCAAGGCTTTATCCTAGGTCCTACGCTTTTTCTAATCTTCATTAATGATATTCCTGATGTAATAGATTCCCAGTACCTCCGTCTCAATGAGAAATCTGCAAAGGATAACAAAGTAAACCTCACTGCAGCTCGTGCAAATAACCTCTAATTCTACTGTGGACTGAGTTAAGAAATGGCTCATAACTTTTAACGCTTCAAGAACGAAACTGTTTTCTTTTAAATACCATAGAGAAACCTTCTATCATTGGGGATCTCGCTAGTCTCCCTAAAAACAATACACTGCTCATCCTCGGCCTCAATCTCTCAGTCGATCTCAAGTGCAAGGACTACATCGAATCAATAGTTACATCTGCTGCTAGGAAAGTTGCGTCACTCTGTCGAAGTAGAAAGATTTTTCTCGTCAGAATCCATTTTTCACGTATAAAAATCTACCATACGGTCTGTGAATATTGAATATTGTTGTCATATCTAGTCATGTGTTCTTGCTATTCATCTGGAGGTTCTCGATAAAATTCAAAGGAGGATCTGCAATGTAATCGATCACTATTTGGAAGCTCGACCTCAGTCACTTTCTCTACCTTGGTTCCAAAAATTTGCCGTCAAAAGTCAAAATGTAACCTCCTCTTCTACTCTAGTAGTTTGAATTCGAGTTCCGTGCCTTTCAATGAATGGTCATTCTTGGCTGCTGCTGCTGATGCTGCTGCAGTAATGTAGTGAGTGCGTGTGCGTGTGCATGTGTGTGTAAGTGTGTTAGAGCATTTATGTGCGTATGTGTTTATGGTATATATATATATATATATATATGTGTGTGTGTGTGTGTGTGTGTGTGTGATTGATAGTTGGGGCCTTTTTAGGGTCTGATGATATATGTGGCTTATCTAAGTATAGGTTGACCTGACCGATAGTTTGACTTTTGCCAAATTGGTAGAGGACTTTGTTTATGACCTGGTGTTATATCTATCTGCTTTAATTGCCGTGTTTATTGCTACATTTTTAATTTTATCCTGTATTCGTTCTCGTGTGTGTGTGTGTGTGTGTGTGTGTGTGTGTTTGAGCGTGAGTGTGTCATGTGTGTGTGTTTATGTGCGTATACTTCTTGTATTTTATTTTATTTTATTATATTTTAATTATTTTATTTTATTTATTTACTTGTATTGTTTTTTATTTTTATCAAAATATTGTTGATAGAGTGTTGGAATCTTTAGTTCTAGAAATAGATCAGGGTTTTGTATTTATGTGGTGATTATTATAAAAATTTATCTAATTCGTTATTATTATAAGAATTAATGATGTTGTGGATATTTCTAGTCCAAGATTAACTTATTTTTATATATTTCTGTTAAAATTCTTACTTAGTGGGTTGTTAAAATAAAAATGATTATTGATCAATCTCAGAATGTAGTGACCTGTATTAATATTAGATAATTGGCAAAAAGAGAGTTGAATCATATATCTTTTCTTTTTTTTATTTCTAGATATATTAATACCAGTCTTATTGGGAGTCTTCTTCTTCTATGTGCCCTGTCCCTTCAGGACGTAGACGATCATGGTTCTCCATGTCACCCTATCTCTTGTGGCTCTTAGTATGTTTGCTCCACCTGATCAGACCCTGCAAATATGTTACCCGCTGCCTTCCTCTGTCTCTCCTTCCTTCTATCTGACCAGTCAGTATCAGGTTCTTCAGGCTCTCCTTCCTCATTGCGTGTCTCAGGAGCTTCAGTTGTCTCTTCCTGATGCTCAGTATCAATTTCCTTTTTGTTGCCATTCTTTCCAACACCTCATCGTTGCTTGTATGCTCAGTCCACGATATCCGTAGCATCCTTCTGTAGAACCACATTTCGGCCTCTTCCAGTTTTGTCCTCATTTTCGATGATATTGTCCAGCATTCACTGCCGTATTGAAAAACTGACATCACGTAGCAGTCCAGCACTCTTTTCTTTGTTTCTATGGAGATTTTCCTGTGTGTTAGTATTTTGCCCATCTTCTGGAACGCGTCCTTTGCCATGCCAATTCGCCTTCGGATCTCCGTGTCGCACTTTCCAAATTCGTGTTTAAACCCACTTTTTTAAGATTTTATTGTCATTAAATATTTTGCTATTGGACGATAATCTATTCATCCTATTATTAACAGTAGCATGAATTTCTTCTTATTACTTCGTGGAGATGGTTAGAATTAACATTAATGTATATTTGAGACTCACTATTTTTATGATATGGATTAAAAGTATTATTAGAAAGGCTCAATGAAATATCCCAAAAAACTAACTATTTTAAGGTTTGAAGAAATTTCTATTTTAAATTTAAGTAATTTAAAAACCCTGAATATTTTCTCTTGTATTTTAGAAGATCGAGAACCATTACTATTAGATATTACAATAAGCCCGCCAACCCTATATAGTCCAATTTGTTGGAATTAAATTATCCTACTAAGAGTGTTCAAATTATAAATTCCCAAATTCACTAAATCAGTCATTTTAGCGAAGTCAGAAGCACCCATATGGGCATCAAAATTAACACGGTTATTTTTCATCCAAGTAGAATTATTATTGAATATTACCAATATTCTAGATGCTAAAATAACTTTGTATTTTCAATGTGTAATATCTACACTTTTTTTTTGCAAAATTTGGACCATTCAACAATAGATCTGTTGAGTTATAAGGGTAAAAATCTAGAATATCGAAGTGAATAACGGTAGCCCTCTCTTTATTTTTAATGCGAGTTAACATTTCATAGAATCAAAAGAACTTTTCTACAGATTATCAAAGAATGATCTTTGGATAGTCTTAATTATTTTTTGATTCTGTTTTTGAAAATAAGTCCTCATTCATTTTTGTAGGGGTTGATTAATCTGGTTTGTAGTTTATTGCCGAAGTTAAGTTTATAGTCTTTTAAAAGTAGATAAGCATTTTAAGTGGATTTTACCCATTCTATCTTTAATGTTAAATATGCTAACAAACTCAACAGTATCTTGGTTCATTTTCGATGTAGTTCCTTGATCTTTATCAATTTTATACTGCTCGATCCATGAATCATTTTTTAGATTTTATCCATGTCTTCGCTCACCTTTTGAAAGAATTTATAAGGTGATTTTTTAAAGATGATTTGTTTTTATTAAATTCAAAAAATCAGCTTCAAAAGGATCTACTAGCTTGCTGCTTGGAGATGTCTTTTGAGATTTTAGATTAAGATTTTCTTTAAAATTGTATAATGTGTCGGACAGATTCAGATGGAAATGAGCTTTCCAACGTAGCCTGCGTCCCCAAGAGTTAGGGGAAATCGTCAATAGATCTACCGTGTCTTAACCCTTAACCACGAAGGTCTTTCCGAGGTCTAAATGATGTAAGTTCGAATCCTGCCAGAGGGTGCATCAGATTTCTTCAATATTAAGGCCGGCATATGCATATATATATATATATATATATATATATATATATATATATATATATATATATATATATACTGTTTAATTATATAAAAAAACAGAGTATCTATTCAAATACAAGTATTAATGCTAAAACAAATAAATTAAAAATATGTCAAAGTTAACCCATTTCGTAACTTTTCTGTCAGCCCTAAGATTAATGTTAGCTGATCAGTTAGATTAGATAAAAATTGATAAAATATTACGAACACGTCATGCTATGATGGGTTAATTTCGTTATTATTATCATTTTTATAATTATTATTAGGATTATTACGATTATTATTATTTTTTTTTTAATCGTGCCACCCCGAGCAAGGCGGTAACGCCACTGATGTGCAGGGGGCTACGTAAGAGTGAAAAGATTGGAAAAGAGAAAAGAGAAAACCGGAAACCACATCTTAAACAGGAAACAAGGGATGAGCCTCTTCACCTGTACAATAAACGTGGGTGGAGTGTGAACCGGGCGATAGGTTAGTCTATCTACTCCAACTGAAAAAGAAAAAAGGAAAAGGAGTGAGAAGATTGGAAAAGAGAAAGCCGGAAACCACATCCTAAACAGGGAACAAGGGATGAGCCTCTTCACCTGTTCAATAGACAAGGGTGGAGTGTGAACCGGGCGATAGGTTAGTCTATCTACTCCAATTGAAAAAAAAAGGAAAATGAGTGAGAAGATTGGAAAAGAGAAAGCCGGAAACCACGTCCTAAACAGGGAACAAGGGATGATCCTCTTCACCTCTTCAAAAACGCTTCATAAAATGAGAATCTCAGTGGTCTGAAGAAAGCTCGTAAATTAGCAAATTAGTTGTGAAAAGGTCAAGCGACCTCAAGTTTTAAAATTTTTGCGCCATATATCCTTGGTTGGCGACTAGTCTAGGAGAATGTAGGAGATCTGGTATTGCAAGGAAATATTTTCTCGCAAATTACTTCCACAACGCAGAGAAAAAATCACGTAAAGTTCAGACTCGAATACCCGGCCAAAAATGCTGAAAATTAATTTCGCCAGAATGACCCTGCACACTGTAAATGGTGCACAAGTGGACACACTTATGAGGTATTGGTCGATGCAAGTTCTTTCGCCACAGAGGTTTCGCTGGAAGTTGACGGAAGCGTTGTAGAAGACGCATGCTCGCTGCGGCCTGCGAAGTACGCCCAACATATCAATTTGTTAGAATTGGATGCTATTCTGAAGGGCGTTAATTTAGCCCTACAGTGGGGCGCAACGAAGCTACACCTCTTCACGGACTCCGCGTGTGTGCACCAGTGGGTATCAAACATGCTCACTGGTAAAGCCAGAATACGAACTAAGGCGGCAAGTTTGATGCTGATCCGGAGGCTTTTGAGTACTGAGAAGTTAAACTCTGAATTTAAACCAACCTTAGAGCTTTGCGTTCGGTTAGGATATCTTGTCCAGAATATACCACTGCAACTGCGGTTGTATTAAATGTAATGCCATTACGATCATCGGGGATAGTGAAATTAAAACTTAAACATATTCTTGTTACTTTTCTAAGATTTCTTTCTTTTCCTGAAAAAGAAAAGCGACGAAATAAACTGTGAAGTGACACAATATCTTAAGCGGCTTGATAAATGCCTATAAGGGGGTTATTCTAGCGCCAATTTCTTTGTACGACTCGATAGAATGTTTCCTGATTCCTGTCTTTGTCAGGAATTAGAACGAGCCAATTGGATCATCATGTTCATCTCCATGGTTTTTGGTTAGCACCAATGAATTAAAACTGGTCTCTCTCTGCTTTTGGCTGAAAATCGATCCCACCGTCGAAATGTGGCCTCCCTTTGTCTGTTTTATAAATACTCTCATGGCTTCTACTCGGACGAACTTAAGTCACCTCAACAGGTGTTTACTCGTGCAACCAGACTGGCAACTGTGTCCCACCCATTCACAGTCAGGTTAGCCAAAAGCAGACGACAATTCTACTCCTGCAGCTTCTTCTCTTGCACTTCCCGCCTGTGGAACTCGCTTCCATATTCTTGCTTTCCTGACGGATACAACCTCCAGAAATTTAAATGCAATGTCAATACTCATCTATTAACCACTGGACTCTAGCTCTCTCCCCACCCCCGTATATCCTTCCCTTTCTCTCCACCTATGTATCTGTCATCGCACCTGCATTCTCAGCTTTCTATTGCTCCTTTCTAACTAGTTTGTACTCCTCACTCTTTTCTAATTAATCTTTTTACAGTTATGTAGCCCCCCGCACATCAGTGGCATTTCTGCCCTGTTCGGGGTGAAATGATTAAAAAAAATTATCGTCTGAACCTCACTGCATTCATCGTCCCCAGTGAGCTATTTCTACTAACTACATGTCAGTGTAGAAGAGAGAGGGCGTCAATGACAGAGAAATGAGATCAGCTCAATTTCAACAGTTTCAGATCTGTGTGTTTGCTAAGATGCAAAATCTTTTTAAACATTTCTGGAAAAACTTCTTTCTGAGGAAATCCCACCCGTTCTCCATAATTAATAATTCCTAAATTTGTGCTTTAGCTCTTACACCATTTCCTCATTCCTGGCAGATCTTCTATTATCACAGTGTGGGATTCATAATAACAAAAGTAATGAAAACAAAGGCAAAGATCCTAAATGAATTCGGCTAGATACAAAAAATTCTTAAAATAAATAAATTCTAAACAAGAAATCTAATCTGTAGTAGTACCAACAGAACATTTTCAGTGTGATGAAGTTCTGAAGAACGAAATTCGTCACGAGTAAATTTTTCTACTTTGTCGTACAATTCCCCCAATATTGTCCTTGATATACAAAAATATAGGTCGTTATTTCAATTCCTTACGTTGAAAAATTCATTGTAAACAAAAGGAACTAAAATCCGCGATATCTATTTTGATAAACCAACCGGTTTTCTTAATTTTCTTGTCATTCTCTGTTATCGACATGACCAATTCCTAAATCGGGGCTTAAAATCTTATCGTACTATCTACTAACTAAGCAAAATACACTAACATTTTTCATTCTGACACGCGAGACAACTGTCTTAAAACCTCTTTCCATTAGTTTACCTATTTTCCTTCTGGTAAAAATGTTGCACGTTGGTGAATATTCTGAACTCCAGAATATCAGATACCTATATATTGTGCTACAAAAATACAATATATTTTTAATAACACGTTAAAGTAGGTAATTCTACTCATTTTCGATACCTAGCTTTTAAATTGATTTTTTTTTAATAAAAACTTTTCTTAAAGCTTTAATTCTAGTTTAATTTAAAGTTAAATGGCATGAAGTTTAGGATAAAAGTATTTATTAATCAAGGAGTTCTGATTCATTGACTTTTCAAGTAGGCGATGACAGCTCTCTCATCAATAAATACCTGGTCAAGTATCTAAACTTATTTATAAATGGAACTTTGTCTGTGTGTGTGTGTGTGTGTGTGTGTGTGTGTGTGTGTGTGTGTGTGTGTGTCCGTTACCTATAGACTCCAATTTGAACCAATTTTATTGAAATTTTACACCGTTGTACTATAAGCGTCTTCGAGTGTTCTTAGCTAGGTTTTGTGTAGAGGTACTCCCGATAAATATCGAAAATCGATAATCGAAAAAAATCGGGTTATAGAAGGAGTGGTCCGATTTTAATCAAATTTGATACACTCATAGACAAAGACATAAGAAACAATATTTAGAAGTTTTAAGGTTGCATTTCTTACAATAGTGCAGAAAATTTGATATCGATACCAGGAAATCAAAATTTGACTTACATCCATTCATTTTTCTTTCAGTCTATGGTTTCGCTTTAATTGGAAACAACCATAGCTTTTTAGTCTTTCGTGCCAACGTCCAAAGAGTCTGAGCTCCAGGACCATGGATTAGTTTTAAAGCTTTCACTACACCCGAGCAACGTCGGGCTATACTGTTAATGGTTAATTAAATAAAGAAAAATACAAAAGACAGATATCTACACACAAAAAGATTTAGTTATTTTAAAAATCTTGCCGCGTGAAGATTTGTATTAACCTTTTCAATTTTCAATTAGTAAATATAGTCTTCACTTATTAACTTAATAACATTATTGGGATGATGATTGGAAATTTTGAAAAAAATTTTGAAACATTATAAGCTATTATAATTGAAGAATAAAAATGAAAACAATTCTTGTAAAAATTCATTATTTAGTGATTTTTTTTCTCTTCAGACTATGATATTCTTAATATAAGTTGTTTATAAAAGCAAGTAAAAGTTTATCTAAATAAGAAAAATGGCATAGTTTTATTGCATTTTTGTTTACTTTATTAATTAAATGCAGGATTCATTGGGGAATGTACATCGCCATTTTCTTATATTTGTTCTTTTTCAGAAGATATGCTCCGAATAGTGACAATAGTCAATTTTTGGAAATTTCAGGAAATTAATTGAAGGTGGGGTATCATATGTGCAAAAAGAAAAAAATTATCAAGATTTTATAACAAATACTGATTTTAAAAATGATGTCAGTCATTTGTAAGTCCTGAAGGTTTCATAAAAATTCGACTATTACTTGATTTTTGCAAGAATTTCCAAATTAACGTTTTTTCACCGGCAAAATAGTGAGTTGTGCATTATTATGTCTGCAATAGTAAACCCTTAAAAAGTCTGGTCACTAACTGACGAAAAAAAATCAAAAGTGTTAAAAAAAAATTAAAATTTTAATAAAATGAATAAAAACTAGTTTGATCTTTCCTCTTAATAATAACATAAATATTTTGACGATAAAACTTTGTTTTTATTAAGTTTGGGCGTTTTAACATCATCTATTTTATTTTTCAGAGAATGACTGATGTATCTACGTTAAGATTGTTTCTTAAGATACGTTTACTAGTCGCAAAATAAAACCATTCTTTAGAATATTCTAAGAACAATCATTAAACTTATTCGCATGTATATATGTTGTTAGAAAACGAAAGGAACCGAAGTTATAAAAGATAGAGGAAAAAGGCTTTTTTGTTGTCTAAGCAACACTGAACTTCGTAACTGCAAACATTGCGAAAACAACATGCGTAATATTGAAATTAGAGATCGATAATTTTGACCAGCATCTGTTTTAGTTTTCTCGACAATCAATCACTTCAGTCTTACCATCGGTTCACCTACTTAGAATTGTCTCTCTTCTTTAGTTGTTCAATAAAGTGCTGGCTAACGTTGTTAAGGATTTATCAAAGTTATCGTCAATGGTTGATTTTGGTTAAAAAAAACATGATTGCCCACAATCTTATCGCTTCTGTTCCGTTCTTATGCAAACCTCCATGAGAAAAATATTTTGCACACAAGTTTGATGTCGGCACTATAATCTATTACCTACAAAGTTGAATTCGCCCATAAATTACCACGCGAATTTGACAAATGGAGAATCTGAAAAAAAAACCAAGGGAACCAAAATGTGGAAATAAAAGTGAAAATAACAAACATGGCTGCCACAGAGAAAAATGCAGACGATTTGATGATAAGATTAAGATGATGTGTGTCTATTTTGTTTTTCTTATATTTTCTTGATGATGATTACCAATTTATTTTTTGTCTTTTACTCTTCTGGGTCGGCAGGTTTTTATGAAGATCTTTTTTTTATACATTTGCCTTTCAAAAATATTTGTTTTTGCTTTTCGCTTTTGAATGTATATTTTAAATTTCTCTTCATCCAAGTTGTTTTTTCTTTCCATTAACCTGTTTCTCTTACTGCTTCTTAATTGATTTTCATTTATCACAGTATACAGTAAGATTGTCTGAATATATATATATATTTGAAACCATTCTTAAAGAATCCAACTGACATCTATCTAATACAAAGAATACATGCTTAAAAAGATTAGAATGATGTGAAATCCCGCTTTGCTGACCTGGCCGCATAATGGTGAAAACATTAAAACTTCCACTAGACAGACACACACACAATTACAATAGCATATCAGCTTCTGATGCTCACTTAAACACACAAGAATCTTCAAAAACATACATACATATAGAATTATCTACGGTTTTAATGCACATGACATGTTTCTGACCAATGAGAAATGACCCAAACAAGATTGAAAATACCAGAGTTTCTTTTCTTATATATGATCATTTCTCTGCAAGCAAGGCAGAAATGACACTGGTGTGCAGGGGGTTAACAGTGAGAGAATAAAAACGGTACAGGGGACATAAAAGAAAAGATAAGAAAAGGATGGGAATCAAGGAGATAAAAGATGGCAGTTGACGTTGCATTTAAACGGTTGGAGATTGTAGCTATCAGGGATGGAAGCAAATGGAAGTGAATTCCACAAACGGGAAGTGCCAGAAAAGAAACTACTAGAGTAGAAGAGGAGATTGAATTTTACTATTTCGATGATAAAAGGGTGGGACCTTGATGCCAATTTAGTAGCACGAATAAATACATGCGTCGGGGGAAAAGATCGTCAGAGCAGTTGCCATGAAAACCCTAATCAGCCCTCCTCCAGTCACGAAAACGTGACTGGAGGAGGGCTGATTAGTTAGGATATTGCAGATCCGCCTTCAGATTTTGTCGAGAACCTCAAGATGAATAGCATGGCAGATATGGCAACAGTATTCAATGCAGACACGAATGGTAGATTTATAAATGTAAAAGATGGATTCTGACGAGAACATCGTGATGAATAGCAGGAGCACCCGACCAGATATGGCAACAGTATTCAATGCACAGGCGAAGAGCAAATTTATAAATGTGCAAAATGGATTCTGTTGTGAAAGATACTTCCTGTCCCGACACAGTGAACCAACCTTCCTAGCAGTAGATTCAGCTGTGGATTGAATGTAGTCATTCCATTTGTCATTTGAGAGAGTGAGACCAAAGAGTATCAGTGCGTTGCTCTCTAAGAGACTAGCGTCACCCATTCCAATCCTAGGCAGTAATGTTTCCCTATGATGGTTAAAAGAGAGCAGCTTCTTTTTGGAGGCAGTAAAATTTATTAGCCATTTCCTAAACTATTCAATCAAAGATTAAAGGTCCCTTTTAAGTGCAGCAGCCAGGTTTACTTCGTCAGCCTTGACAGACCTCTTACAGAGACGAGCATAAAGAGTGCTGTCATCAGCATAGGTACCAACTTGGTAATCATCAGGAAGATCATTGATGCAAACCAGAAACAGCGTAAGACCTAGGATAGAGCCTTGAGGGATGCCCGCGTTTGTATGAAAGGATCTGGAAGCTTGACCATTTAAAAAACATTCAGTTCACGATTTGATACGAATGACTGGATTAAATCAAACAATCGTCTAGAAATACCTTGGCTCTTGAACTTTCACCTGACCAGCCTGCAAACTTCTGTCAGTGATAGTCGTTTCTGTCTTTTTGTTTGTTTGTTTTTCTTAATCCCTGACGAAGCTTTAATAAAAGTGAAACATGTTTGAATGATTTATTTTTCTTATTAGTTCTTTATTTTATCATTCTGTCGATATTTGATCTAGAATTGATCTTTAACTCAAATATATGTGTGTGTTTGTGTGAGTGTGTATGTGTTGGTGTCGAAGTTATGTGAGTGTGTATGTGTTGGTGTGTACGTGTATGAAGATATAAAGAAGTAGAGAAAAAAGAGAGAGAAGGACAGGGTGAACATACGAATCAATATTGCATAGCGAGTGTCACTTTAAAGACTCAGTACAATCATTATTTGGCATGAAGATCACAAGACATAAAAGTGACATTTGATTTATATGTCTATACTGACTATATATATAAACGCTCTATCTTACCTTAGACATGAAGCCCTTTTCCAGGCGCGCACACACACACACACACACACACACACACACACACACACACACACACACATATATATATATATATAACTGTAAATTTATCTTTAAACACGTCTCGAAAAAACCACAGAGTATAAACGCGGAAGGAAAAAATGGAAACAAAAAAAGAAACGAACTAAGTACTTGAACATTAGTCAAAGTACTAGTCGAAAGAAAAAAAAACCGAGACGAGGAATCTAACACGTAAAGTGCTCAAAAAAATAGCAGAGCAAATAAACCAACTTGCTCTGATGATCCATTAGGTGAAACCTAGGGAGGTCCGCTGGCTCTAGGTTAGCTACTTACTTATATATATATATATATATATATATATATATATATATATATGAATATATAATATATATATATATATATATATATATATATATATATATGAAGATGAATATTCTATGTACACACACACACGCACGCTTATATATATATATATATATATATATATATATATGATTAGAATGATTTTTAAAAACAAATTTAATTTTTTCAGTCTTTTTAAAAATTTAGAGAGACAGTATATTGACCAACATACTGTCTTTGTAATAATAAAACAATTTAATCTAAAAATGCTTAATCATTCGTCTTTAAAAAATCTCTGTAGAAGCTTGTTAAAGTGAAACTTCTTAGATTAAATACACTTTTTTCCTTTCTGTTCTTCACTTATTCTATTGTTGTCGGATTTCGATCTATATGTTAAACTCATATATATATATATATATATATATATATATATATATATATATATATATATATAGGAAAAACTACTAAAAAGTTGTAAGTTTAAAAATGTATTTTTTGACAGTATTTATTTATTTCTATTATTATATTTGATATTTCAGACCGACCTCGGCCTTTCATCAGAAACAAATTATTTTAAGATTTAAACTTTAAGATTTAAATTTTAAAGTTTAATTTTAAGTTTAATTTTAAGATTTAAATTTTAAGATTTAAATTTTAAGATTTAATTTTTAAGATTTGAATTTAAATTTTAAAATCATTTGTTTCTGATGAAAGGCCGAGGACGGTCTGAAATATCAAATATAATAATAGAAATAAATAAATACTGTCAAAAAATACATTTTTAAATTAAAACTTTTTAGTAGTTTTTCCTATACATATTAAGACAGTATACGTGGATCATTACTATGTTTTATATATATATATATATATTCCAAACATATACTGTTAAATATAAGAGACAATGAATGTCTGTTATGTTTAATCATGAGTTGTTCTAAACATCGTATTTTGGCTTTAATTTCAGTTGAAAATAAAGACAAAAATTCTTCAACATTTGGATAATTTTTTTATAAAGTTGGTCCTAAGCTTTCGGCTTACATGAGCCATCTTCAGAGAGGTTATAAGGATAGTAACGCAATAACATCCACCATCAGCGACGATCTTTCTTGTGTTGACATAAAACTCCGCTAAGCAACGGCAATAGTTACCAAAAATAACAAACGCAGTTTCAAAATTTGCAGTGCGGTTCTATGACGTCACACCACTTGATAGCGCGAAATGACAACAGAACCATATATTCAAATGCAATGTAATGTGTTATGACCAGATTATATATATATATATATATATATATATATATATATATATATATATATATATATATATAATATATTCAATATATAGATTAAACTCTGACAAGATGAATATTCTATGCACATATATTTTTTAATAATTTAATTATCTATTACTTTAATGCGCGTAACACGACACATAGTGACTAATAAAAATTGACCTCAAATCTACTTATCCGAAATATCCCTGCCTAACTCACCACTTAGAACTGAGTCTCTGTTGAGTCATATGCATTTTTTTTTAATCATTTCACCCCGAGCAAGGCGGAAACGCCACTGATGTGCAGGGGGTTACATAAATGTAAAAAGATTAATTAGAAAAGAGTGAGGAGTACAAGCTAGTTAGAAAGGAACAATAGAAAGCTGAGAAAGAAGGTGCGATGACAGATACATAGGAGGAGAGAAAGAGAAGGTTATACAGGGGAGGGGAGAGAGCTAGAGGCCAGTGGTTAGTAGATGAGTATTAACTTTGCATTTAAATTTCTGGAGGTTGTAGCCGTCAGGAAAGCAAGAATACGGGAGTGAGTTCCACAGGCGGGAAGTGCGAGAGAGAGCATATAGCCCCTTTCATCGTTTCTACTATACGATACACGTGGACCCAATGGTATCCCTGTAATAGTCATTGAGGAGTGTGCTCCTAAACTGGCTCCTGTTCTTTCTAAACTGTATCAAATGCCTTGTTGCCTCCTGCTTTCATGCCCGCTAGAAGTCAGCACCTGTTGTTCCTATTTTTAAGAAATCTGGTGAGGCGTCCGATCCTTTTAACAATCGGTCTGTTAGCCTTCTACCTTTTTGGCAAACTCTTAATCAATGCTGAATAGCTGCATCATCTCTAATTGCAGGACCTTTACTCAGACAAGAAATACGGCTTTAGTTTCTCCAAGTCAACTGCTGATGTCCTTACAATAATTGCTGAAAAAGTCTATCATGTTAAAAACGGTGAAATTGAGGCTGTAGAATTATCCACAAGCTGAACAATTTGGTGGCTGATCCCGTTTTCCTATCAAGTTAAATTGATGCAGCCTTTGGGGACACCCACGTTAGTGTAAAATGATCTAGATTCTTCTAGATCATTTTACACTAATGCGGGTGTCCCCCAGGGCTGTGTCCGGGTCTTACGCAGTTTATAATTTTCGTTAACGAAATTTCTGATAACATCAGCTCTCAACTTGGCATCTATGCTGATGACACAATCATTTACTCCCGATTCGATAGTCCGACAAGGTCAATATGGCAGCTGGTGTCTAAAACGACATCAACACCGTGCTTAACTGGAGCAAAAGATGGGTTGTCATTTTTAACTCCTCCAAAACTAAATTTCTCTCCGTTAATCATCTGAGAGACCCTTCTCTGCCTTCCATTAGCATGGCTGATGTTATATGTTATCCTCCAGGAAATGTCTTCTCGGGCTAACGTTCTCAGCTGACATGAAGTAGAAAGAGTATAAAGAAACCACTGCTAGGTCAGCTGCTTAGAAAGTTGGTTCATTGAGTCGCGCGAGAAAATGTTACTCTTCAAATCCATCTTACATATCTATAAGTCAACCATTCGCACACTCTTAGGATATTGTGACATATGGTTTGGTACCCCCGCTATGTACCTCCATCTCCTTAATAAGATCAAAGAAGAATCAGCAATATTATCGGTCCTGATCTGGTGGCTTGGTTTCAGTCACTTACCCACCGCCGTAAGGTTGCGTTTCTGTGCCGTTTTATGAATACTTTCCTGGTAATTTTTTCATATGAGCTCTTTGCTATGGGACCTAGATTTACGGCTTTAAGCGCAGAACAAGAACAGGATTTATTGAGTGATGGGTGATTTCTATCAAACACTGTTATGCCAATGACAATACTGTGTATCAACATTTGGTAATGAGATTTCAAAGAGAAGTGGATTTATGTATTTTCTAAGGTCATAAGCAAACCATGGACAGGCACAGTCTCACCTAGAATTTTGACAATTTACCCATTCTGTTTAATGGTTTAATAATATCAGGTTACATTTGGGTTAAAACAATTAGAGATTCATATTTTTAAATCATTTTATCTTTTTTTTAAGCAAACCAGATATTTTTCTATGGCAGCAGACCGTCATCAATTCAATATTTTTTTTTTACCGACGAAGGATGATGCTGCGCATGTTTATTAATATACAATTAATAACTCTGATTATACTACATTGAACACTATTTTAATAATACACAAATAATATTTGTATATGGAGTAGATAGATCTATCTATCGCCCGGTTCACACTCCACCCACGTCTATTGAACAGGTTAAGAGGCTCATCCCTTGTTCCCTTGTTCAAGTTTCTTTAAATAAACCTCATCACTTGATAACTTGAAATATACCTCATCACTGGATAAGACACAAGCAGTATCGAAACAAAATTGCTACTTTTGTAGTGATATTATAAAATATTCATGTAATAATTTTTGAATATATATATATATATATATATATATATATATATATTCAAAAATTATTACATGAACATGTTATAATATCACTACAAAAGTAGCTATTTTGTTTCGACACTGCTTGTGTCTTATCCAGTGATGAGGTATATTTCAAGTTATCAAGTGATGAGGTTTATTTAAAGAAACTTGAAATATATATATATATATATATATATATATATATATATATATATATATATATATATTGTGTATATGGGCACAAATCTTTTTTTTATTTTTCATTAAAGACGACTTAAAAGATACATCGATGAAGTTTCTCATTTAATTTTTTATTGTGTTTGTATAATGTTTTTCCCTTCTGGACATAAATTGTACAAGAATTATCCAAATGTCCAATATGTCCGACGGCTTTCAGTTATGAAGTTGCTCATTTAATTTTTATTGTGTTGTATAATGTTTTTCCCTTCCGGACATAAATTGTACAAGAATTGTCCAAATGTCAATTGTCCAAATGTCCGACGGCTTTTAGTTATTCGTTTAGCCATTATCAAGGATGATTTTATTTTGACTATCAACTGAATGTATGTCTAGTTTTGTGGATGTCTGTGGGTGAGCTTTCGAGGCAAAAAGTATTACCTGTTCATTGCGATAGACGAAAATTTTTTTATATATATATATATATATATATATATATATATATATTATCTGCCTCAGTTCCCATCGCGCGATATTTGATTGTTCATCTATACCTATCTACAAACCTATCTCACCCTTGACACACCTGTCTCATATCTATCTATCTATCTATCTATCTATCTATCTATCTATCTATCTAATGGCTTTGCTTCCTCAGCTATGGTTAAACAGCGAGATTTGTTTATCTCCCTATCACAAGAATTTTATTTGAAATCCCCTGTGTGTTACTATTCGTTCGTGTATTTATTTCATCTTTTCTTTATTATTATTATTATTATTATTATTATTATTATTATTATTAAATTTCCCTGCTTTTCTATTTCCGGCTATTATTTCTTGTTTCATATTTTTTTTCTCTTTCGCCATAAAATTTTCTTTTTCAGGTAGTTTAACTCTATTTTATGCATTTCAAATGTTTGTTTAAAGACACCAATTGCATTCATTTACGCGAGTTCTTATTCTGTTTTTCTTTTGTTTTCACCTTCAAATAATTGATTGCTTGTAAAGGGTTCTATTTACTTTTAAAGTATTTAATACATTATTTTTCTGATGCAGTCAGCCTCTGTAGTAAGACCGCCCTACAAAATATGCCACGTACATGCTACATAGGCTGCAGCCATCAAAATCTTGTCTAACAAAAGTCATTCTCTCACCGGCGTGACGTGGCTTCCCTGTGCCTCTTCTATAAATACTTTCACGGCTTCTGCTCTGATGAACTTAGATCACTGATGCCCCCTAGGTATGAATTTGCACGAGATAGTAGATTAACAACTAGGTCCCACCTTTTACAGTGAAACCGATGAAATATAACCGCAATTTCTACTCCAACGGCTTCTTTTCTCGCGCTTCCCACCTGTGGAATTCCCTTCCGCATGCTTGCTTCCCCGACAGCTACAACCTCCAGGAGTTTAAATGTAAGGTCAATAGACACCTCCTAATACACTAACTTCACCCATTCTCTCAAACACTCTTCCTATGTACCTCCTTACTCGTCTATCACCCTCCTTCTGACATTTCCTATATCCAATTGCTCTATGTAAACCCCTGCGCTATAGTGGTAGTGGAATGCCTTGCTTGGGGTGATATGATTAAATATATATATATATATATGCGTTTGTTTACATTGAGTATATAACACGCTACAATCTTGCTTCCTCCATCGTGCGTCGATCGCTTAAAGGTAGAATCCCCGACTATGTCAGATCAATCGGTTTTCTAATCCCGGCTGGAGGCGATAGGATGTCTAGCCGCACTGATGAGCTGTGATATAGCGAAACAGGGCTGTGTGTGTGTGTGTGTGTGTGTGTGTGTGTGTGTGTGTGTGTGTGTGTGTGTGTGTAAAATAAGATATAGAATAAAGAACAAGTTTTGGCGAGATCTGAGAAATGGAAACTCGTTTCATTCAAACTAGATATGATGACGCGTTTCATCTTTATCAGATAAAAAAAAAACGAAAGAAGTGTGTGTGTGCTTAAATAAAGCATCAGTACTTTTTCTGAGAAGCTAGCGTTCCTCATGATGAAAGAAAAGACTGAAAATGGGGGAGTTTTTAAAGAGGTTTCTATTTATTCAGCGTCTTTTCTTTAACATTCTTAGTTCAGGTCGAAAGTTATTAATATTTTCTCTCAGCTTTTTCTGTATCGCATTTAAGATAAATCCCTATCTAATTTTCAGACGGTTTTGAAAGCATGAGATTCATGTCGCCCTTTTTCTGAAAAGGATTTAAGGTAAATCCGAACCTAATTTTTCAGAATGAATTGTAAGTGAAAGATCTATATGTTTTTAGATCTGGCCATGTGTTTTCTGTATCAACAATATGAGTATAAAAGAACATTTAGAATTCCGACAGAGCTGTGAAGAAATTTGACAAATGAAACCTAGATTTAATTACGCGTTCCGACTTTCAAGGCTTCATCAGATACAAAAACGAAAGAAAGATGTGTTTGTGTGCACATGTGTACTTGTGCATATACTTATTATTTGTACTTTGTTAGCTATTATAAAAAAGTCCGCTCTGTATTTCTTTGTGTGTATATATATATATATATATATATATATATATATATATATATATATATATGTCATCCACATGCGAGCCTGTTTCGTTGTATCACAGCTCATCAGTGTGGCTAAACATCCACTTGCTCTCGGCCGAGATCGAAACTCGACCGATTTGGTGTCAGTCAAAGTTGTTACTCTCTATGGTCTCGGAGCACAGCTGAGGAAGTAGGAAATTTTAGCATGTTGTATATATGCGCTGTATACATACGCCACCGCTATATATATATATATATATATATATATATATATATATATATATTATTATTATTATTATTATTATTATTATTATTATTATTATCTTAGAATATGTGAAAAGCTACAAACTGCTACAAAATTGTACATTTTGTTTCATTATTGAAAGAACAATGTCTAATCAAGTAGAGAGCAATGATGGTAATAAACAATGTTTTAAAAATTATTTTAAGACCAACACTTCCCTTTATTTTTGCAATTTTTTTGTCATTATTTTCTTTTTTCCGTATGAGGTAAAAAGATATTTTTAAAAAAATGAAAGAAAGAGGGAAAAACAGAAGAAAATAAGATAAGAAATCAAGAAAAGGAAAAGAAAGAGGAAAAGGAAAAGAAAGAGGAAAAGGGAAAGAAAGAAAAAGGAAAAGAAAGAGGAAAAGGAAAAGAAAGAGGAAAAGGAAAGATATGGAAGAAAGTAAAGAAGAAGTGAGAAAATGTAGAAAGTGGACAGCCAATGAAAACTGATAAAAGAGAAAAATTTAAATACAAGTAAATTTCTCTCTTTTAGCCGTTTCCATTGGCTCTTCCCTCTCTACATTTTCTCACTTATTTTCCTCTTCACTTTCTATTTCTTCTGTATTTTTCCTTTTTCTCTTTCTTTTTTTTTTGTTGATTTCTCATCTTTTTTCTTCTCTTTTCTTCCCTTTTTCTTTCATTTTTTAAACATCTTTTTACCTCGTACAGAAAGAAAAAGAAAAGAAAAAGAGAAATATTTCCAATAATAAAGGGAAGTGTTGTTCATAAAAGAATTTTTGAAAATAAAAATGTTTATTACTACCATTATTAACTACCTAATGAAAAATTGTTCTTTCTATGTTGAAACAAACTGTATAATTTTGTAGTAGTTTTTCACATGTTCTCACGTAATAATAATGAATATCCATTGCTCTATTTTTATATTGAGCACTGTTTTAAATTAATTTGTTGAACGTTACATTATTCTTCGTTCTTCTTCATGTGGATAATGACTAACAATTAATTTTTTTATTATTTTTATAATCGTTTCACCCCGAGTAAGACATTTCACTGGCAAGACATTTCACTGCCACTATTGCGCAGGGGGTTACATAGAGTGGTGAGAAAGGATGGTTAGTGGTGAGAAAGGATGTTTAGATATAGGAAAAGTCAGAAGGAGGGTGATAGACGGGTTAGGATACCAAGAATGAGGGTTGGGTAGATGGTGAGAGTGTTGGGAGAAAAGATGCAATTTATTGTGATAGGAGGTGTCTATTGACCTTACATTTAAACTCATGGAGCCGTCGGGAAAGCAGACACGTGGAAGGGAATTCCACAGGCGGGAAGCGTGAGAAAAGAAGCTGTTGGAGTAGAAATTACAGTTACATCTTATCTGTTTTACTGTAAAAGGGTGAGACCGAGTTGCAAATCTAGTATCTTGTGTAAATACATAGAACAATTATAACAATATAGTGTAATAAAAGTTATGTGACGGATAAAAGATTTGTTCTTATTGTAGATCTAGCCAGGCACCATAAGAGACCAGGAACAAGAAATAATAAAATAAAACAATATAAAAAATATGTCGGTAGATATTAATTTCATTTTAAACATAGAAAAGGTTATGGTTATCGAAACACATATACCGACTAAATATACTTTCTATAGTAATAAAAAATAATGTCATATTAATAAAAAGTTCATAATTGTTTATATATATATATATATATATATATATATATAGATAGATAGATAGATAGATAGATAGATAATTATAGGAAATGTTTAGATTCTTTAAGTCCAGCAAAACGAAAAAATATTAAGATCCTGGAAAATCTAAATAAAAGAATTAATAACATCTTCTTCCGAAAGAAAAGTTGCTACCCAAATACGGAATAATATATATATATATATATATATATATATATATATATATATAAACGCAAATTCTACTCCCGCAGCTTCTTTTCCGCCTGTGGAATTCTCTTCCTCATACTTGCTTCCTGAGATTTACAATCTCCAAGAATTTAAACGTAAAGTCAATAGTCATCTCCTGTCTCACTAACTTACATCCTCTCTCTCATGCTTTTCTACATCCACCCCACTCTCATCAGTACTCTCTTCCCACTCCTACTCTCTTCCTGACACCCCCTGCAACCTCTCACTCCTCAACATTCCTCCTATATTACCCCCTGCACAACAGTATCAGTAAAATGCCTTGCTTGGGGCGACAAGATTATATATATATATATATATATATATATATATATATATATATATATATATATATATACTTGGCTCATCTGAATAATATCAGTTACCCTACTATTAGCAATAATGACCCTTCAAAAAATGATTAAAATTGCTGAAAAAATAAGACCTGCCCATTGAATGGCCAATGTATGTCTCGAAGTATTGTTTATAGAGCTCGAATTCATTCTGATGATGTTAAATTTTACAGTGGATCGACAGCTAGGTGCAAAGCTAAGACTTTACGTGTTGTATTTAAACAACGTTAAATAAACCAAAATCATTGCTTTATCTATATATTATTGGACATTAAAAACCAATGACAAGAGCCCAATTATTACCTGGAATATCGTCGGTAAATTCAAATTCAAGAAGTTAGGTGTAACATCTGTCATTTAGAAAAACTTGTGAATTTAAACTATATAAATAATCCTAATCTACTTAACAAAAAGTAATTTAATGACTTCATGCTGTCATAGAAAAAATACTTAAATTCTTTATCTATTCTTTTTTAGCTTGGACGATCACCGTATTCGCTACGATTTTCTATTTCGTTAATAGGCATAACCTCTCATCTTCTGATCCCTATGTAATGGTATCTTCCACATCGTGTTAATTTATGTATTTGTTTCACTATATTTCAACAGTTTTTTTTTCTCTATTTGGTCCTTTAGCTATTTTAACGATTCATCTTCACATTATTATCACGGAAAATCATTTTTTAATGATTTTATATATTTATTTTAAATATATTTAGTCAGTTTTTTCCGATATTTAATTTGAACCATTTATATACAAATTATCATCACTGGACATTCAGTTTTTTTCTTTTGTTTGTTTTGGACGACTTTGTTCTAGAAATTTTTCCTCTTCTTCTGTGCAACCAAAAACAAAACATCTTGCGTTCTAACAATGTAGCAAGCAGAGATTAGGACACAGGCCGGGGCCTGATCAACCTTAGCTGGGTCAACCTGGAGAGAAGGTATGATGTTTGTAAAGGACCGAAACCGTCAATGAACCAGGGTAACATCACTGATGATGTGTCCTAACCGCATCTAAATGATGTATTTTTCTAATTACACCCTGATTGATACAGATTCCTCAATACATTTGTCTCTTTTTTTCTCTCTTTCTTCTTCACTCCCTTATTTTCCTTTTTCTTTCTTTGTTTCTTTGTTTGTTTCTTTCTTTCTTTCTCCCGCAAATATTACTATTAATAATTATAATTACGATCATTTAATTTAATCTTCCTGCATTCAAATTTTTTTTAATATTTATAATTTAAAAATCTTATTTAAAATTTTAATGTAATTTTTGTATCTACATGCAGTCTTAGTATATTTAAATTTTTACGTTTGTTATTTAGTGAAACTTTATAAGATTTAACTGCCATGAACATCGTGAACTTAAATTCAAATCTATTAAACTGTCAGTTTGAAAGATGCACCCGATGATTGCGTAACGCCTGAAACTTCAAGTTTGTGTATCGACGAAGGAAAATATGTACATTTACTAATGTGGTAGATGTGTGCTGCGGTGCTGTGGATATCGACTCGGAACGAAAAATCGGGAAGCCGAGTTAGAATTCCAGCCAAATTCATTGCATTCACTTACACTCAAATACCCTTGGGAAAGGTATTAATCCGTCACTTCCCTCCAGTTATAAGTTAAATAACAGAGTAGATTGGGTTCTATAGCCTTGGCTGGCAACCAGTCTAATGCAGAATGTAATGGCAGCCTACAGCGGGATAATCTTCTGTCCAGTCAGTCATGTGTCTTTCGAGACATAATCGCCCAAGCGTGTATCACGTATGGCGCTTAACTGACTGATTAGTACACACACACACACACACACACACACACACACACACACACACATATATATATATATATATATATATATATAATTGCTCTGTTCATTCTACATTATTAACATCTGAATTCTAATATTATACATGCGTGTAACCTCATATATATATATTTATTAATTCACGTAACTATATATATATATACATATATATATATATATATATATATATATATAAAACATAGTACACTTGGTATGTAATCCAGGCAAATTCCCAAAAAGATGAACTCAAGAGAACTGTTAAATTCATTTATTTAATTTAACAGAGTAATATAATTTATAAAGGATTTTCGATTATTACAATGGATAATACATATTTCACCGCGTTTTGATGTTCTTATTGCGGCTCGTCAGATCCAAATGCAGTAGGCAATCGAAATATCACCCCCACAAAACAATTTTTTCTTCTTTTATTTAATTTTGTATAGACGCCCACATGTCCATATTAGGACAGACATTTGTAACGGTTATATATGAAAAATATATATATGTATATATATGAACTGTGTCTATGCATACAGAAACATGTGAATCTATAATTCTCTTGACATTGTGATGTTTTTTCTTTTTATTTACGTGATAAACACTTTCTGCCCAGCGCCATACGTTTGTGCATAGGCACGTGCTTGCCTCATTGATATCCTTTATTCAATATATATATATATATATATATATATATATATATATATATATATAGCCGCATCTCTTGGTCAATCGATTTTGATTGTCGTCTTATTCGTGTGACGATAAAAGAATCCATCGGATTGTACTGAATGTCGGCCAAATTTTCGAATTGAGTGTGTCGCTGACGCTTCCTTTTCTTCCATTTTGCTTTATTCTTAGAAGGAAAATATTCATCGAGAATGTCTTCTAGCAATGTCGACTGGTGAAATAAATTCTTCCAAAAGCCCACAAAAAATGTCTAACAGAAAAATGAACGACGCTGTATACAGTGTGTCGACAAATTCTTTTTTCGTGGTGATAGCTTGTTTATTGAGCATTTCAGTCTTGCAAATAAACCAGCCTAACACGTAAACTGACTTCTGTGTGACATCGTAAGGTAAAGATACAGTGTAGCTGTGGCACCTATTTCACGGAGATATGATCCCGAAATAATCGTAGGAATCAAAAATA
The DNA here is from genome assembly GCA_037127315.1 of Ascarosepion bandense. NCBI lineage: Eukaryota > Metazoa > Mollusca > Cephalopoda > Sepiida > Sepiidae > Ascarosepion > Ascarosepion bandense. The sequence continues at coordinate 842,821 of JBBBDQ010001716.1, read as the reverse complement.
TGAGACACTCTATCCTTAGTGCAGAATAACTCATGCTTAATAAAACAAGAATAATTTACAGTTTAATATTTCTTTCCTCCTCCTCCTCCTCCCCATCATCATCATCATTCATGCATCATGTTCATTCTAGCCGTTGGTGATCATGGACCTCCACAACTATCTCTTTTTTGTAACTATCAGAAATCTTGTCCCTATCCTGCCATGCATTCACACAAACTTATTATGTAAGTTGTTATTCATTGTTTACTTTTCCCGCTTGATGCGCCTTGTAGGTTTTGAATTTTCAAAGCAGTCCTTCCTCATGACTTGTTTCAGAAATTGATCTTTTTGGATTTTAAGTGTGTGTGCTTTTATTTTCAATTTTCTTTAGAACGTTGTCGTTGTTCATATGTTTAGTTCATGGTATTGTCAGCATCGTTCTTTAAAACCACATTACTTTTGTTTCAGTAAAGAAATTGTGCAGGATTCATTTCCTTAACCGCTCGTACTTTTTCTTTTTGATGCCAAAATATTTATCTTAATACACTGCTTTGTTTCTATGTTCTGATGTACATTCGCGGCTAAACTTTTCATTGTATGTTAATTAAATTCTTAAATGTCTATTCCTACTTGAATTTTAGCTCACAACTTTAGCCACGCCTTTTGCTGGCATTTCTATCGTTAATATTTCTTTCTTTTTTGCTTTCTCTTCTACATTCTCTAAAATATTTTGCAGTTTTCTCGAGTCTGCTAAGAGTATAGCCGTCGATAGTAAACCCTGGTAGGTCTCTTAATATTGTCCACTTGTATGGATTAAATAAGTTCGAGAAAAATGCATCTTTCTCTTTTTCTTGTTATTTCTTGCAAGCGGTTTGTCCCCAGTTAATGTTATGGACTCTGCTAATATCTTTCTCGTATAAATCAAGTTTACCTATCAGTTCAAATAAGCCTCATCCAGTAACGTATCGAAATTTAATTTAAACTTAAAAATACCCTTTTTATAATTTTACTGTGACGCAGTAGCTCGCAATCTCACCCTCGTATTACTGTACTGAGTTCAATCCTTTCTGGTTGCTGCCTATTTTAGAGGTGATGCTAAACTTACTAAATAGCAATACTTTAATTGTTATAACACGAGAGATCTCCCAGAATGTACATCCGAACGGTACTAAAATTCTAAGAAAAATACTTAAATTAAATGTAAGATTTCGCTACCCTTTCTTTAATAGATTATATATACCACGTGTAAAAATAATATATATAAACACACACACGCATACGCACACACACACACACACACACAAAAAACACACACACACACATATGTATATATATATATATATATATATATATATATATATATATATAAAGTAGAATCCTTGAAATTTAGTAAGGTAAATTCGAATAGAGACAGACTCAAAGATAACTCAATGTTAACTTTTATTGCTAAATTTTTTTTTTAATCATCTCACCCCAAGCAAGGCATTCCACTGCCACTATTGCGCATGGGGCTACATAGGGGAAGGTAAAGAGAAGGAGTGGTTAGACATAGGGAATGTCAGGAGGAAGGTGACAGATGAGTAAGGATAGCGAGGATGAAGGTTGGGCAGATGGGAAGAGTGTTTGATATATTAATGGGAGCAGGTTAGTGAGTTAGGAGATGTCTATTGATCTTACATTTAAACTTCCTGGAGATTGTAGCCGTCGGGGAAACAATCATTTGGAAGAGAATTCCACAGTCGGGAAGTGCGAGGAAAGAAACTGTTGGAGTAGAAGTTACGGCTGCATTTTATCGGTTTCACTGTAAAAGGGTGGGATCTAGTTGCTAATCTAGTATCTCGTTCAAATTCGTATTTAGGGGGCACTAGTGATCTAAGTTCATCGGAGCAGAAGCCGTGGAAGTATTTATAGAAGAGACACAGGGAAGCCACGTCGCGCCGGTGGGAGACAGACTGCAGGCGGTCTGCCAAGTCGGTATCTATCACATTACAGACCCTCCTCTGAACCTTATCGAGAAGCCCGAGGAGAACAGCAAGGGCACCCGACCAGATATGGCAGCAGTATTCAATGCATGGGCGGATGGTAGATTTATAAATGTGCAGGATAGATTTAGACGGAGAAAACTTCCGGACCCTACACAGAGAACCGACTTTCATAGCAGCGGATTTAGCAATGGATTCGATATAGTCATTCCATTTGAGGTCCGCTGAAAGTGTGAGACCAAGGAGGCGTAGTGTTTTACTCTTTGGGAGGCAAGCCTGGCCCATGCTAATGGGAGGTAGGTGAGATTGTCGATGATGGTTAATTGAGAGTAGCTTCGTTTTAGAAGCATTAAAATTTACTAGCCATTTCTTACCCCAGTCCAATATGGATTGGAGGTCTTTTTCAATCTCGGCTGCGAGGTTAGCTTTGACGCCTACACCAGATTTTTGTAGGAGGCGAGAGTAAACTGTGGTGTCATCGGTGTACAAACCTATTTGGGCTCTTATGGAATCAGGGAGATCATTAATGTATATCAGGAAGAGTGTAGGACTTAAGATGGAGCCTTGGGGGACACCTACGTTTGTATGGTAGTTCTCAGAGGCATGTCCGTTTAATACCACCTTCATTGTGCGGTTAGAGAGGAATGACTGGATTAGTTCAAACAAATGTCCAGTTATACCATAGCTCCGCAGTTTACATAGAAGGCCAGCACGCCAAACTCTGTCGAACGCCTTAGATATATCCAATGCAACGGTTCGGGCTTCGCCATTCCTGTCGAGTGCCTGGTATATGTACTCGGTGATGGTCGTTAGCATATCAGCAGTAGACCTGGTGAAGCGGAAACCATATTGCTTGTCCGAAAGGAGCCTGTGTGCTGTGAGATGCTGAACCACCTCGGCCTTGATAATGGCTTCGAACACTTTGCCAAAGATCGGTAGAAGGCTGATAAGGCGGTAATTTGCAGGGTCCGAGGGTTCTCCAGTGTTTTTAAATATAGGAACTACAGAGGAAGATTTCCAACAGACAGGAAAGCAAGAATCAGATAGGCAGAGGTTGTAGAGCTTAGAAAGGACAAAGGAGAGTTCAGGGGCACATTTCTTTAAGACTATGGTTGGGATTCCGTCACCACCGCTCGCTTTGTGAGAGTCAAGTTTTATGATTATCTTAGAGACAAGCGAAGGTGTAATGTGGACATCATTCAATTGTGCCTCGGTTCTAGGTGAGAAGTCGGGTGTAAAAACTCCAGATGAGTCCAGACTCGAATTGTTCGAGAATCTGCGGGCAAAGCATTCAGCCTTATCTGCTGGGGAGGTGAGGACCTCAAGTTTGTTGATTAGCGGGGGTATTGTGGACTTGCTCTTGTTAAGTACTCTTTTACAGAGTCGCCAGTAGTCTTTAGAGCGGAATTTAGAGCATGCTATGCGTTGCTTCATTCTGGCAGCAAACAACATCTTAGCTTCGTTAAGTATCCTTTTACACTTATTACGAGCTGAAGTGAAAACGCGACTGTTTTTGGTCCGACGCGTAGTTACGATAGAATCGGAAGAAATGATTCCGGTGGGCAATGGCAGCCGAGCAAGCGGGTGAGAACCATGGAGACGAATGAGATTTAAGCTGGAATTTCCTAGCAGGGATGAAGGCATCGATGCCAGCCTTAACCCAGGAGGAGACCTCGGATGCACATTCTTCGATGGGAAGACTAAAAACGTTGTTCCAAGGGATGTCACAGAGGAAGTCTCGGAACGAATCCCAGTCTGCTCTTTGATAGCAGTAGGATATTCTACTTGTCTGGGTTTCATGGGTCAGGCGGGAGTGGAGTGAAATATTGACGGACACTACAGTGTGGTCAGAGTTTCCGAGTGGGCAGAGTTGTCTCGTAGTGCAAGAGTCTGGGATGGAAGTGAAGCAGAGGTCTAGAAGTGAGTCCCTTCCGTTAGGGTTGTCGGAGAAACGCGTCGGGAAGTCCACTACTTGCGTAAGGGATTGGGTGATTGAAAAGTTCATGGTGTGGACACCAGCAGGGTCAGTGACAGCGTTCTTCAGCCACTTGGTGTGGTGGGCGTTAAAGTCACCAAACACGAATACATGGGCAGAGGGATGGGAAGAAATGGCTTTGTCAATATTGTCAGAAATGATGTCAAGTAACGAACAGTCAGGGGAGGAAGGAGAGCGGTAGAGAAAGAAGAGATAGCTAATCGAGCTGAGAAGTGAGAGGCGGAAGCACATGAAAGAATGATCTGGGGATTCAAAAGATGACACCCTAGCTAAGGGAAGGTGTTCGCTGACATAGACACCAAGCCCATGCATATGAACATTGGAGTCCTTCCTGAAGAGGGGAAGGTAGCCAGGAACGTAGAACTCAGATGAGGGGATAGAAGGGTTAAGATTAGTTTCACATAGGGCTAATATATCAGGTGAGTTATTATGGAGGAAAGAATCTACGCTGGGGAAGTTGGTGCGGATGCCGCGTATGTTAGTGAAAGAGATGCAGACAGGTTTGGGCGTTTTCAAATGAGCTGGTTTAGTTTTGCTATTATGTTTGCTTTTTTCCATAGTGATTCAGTTAAGGAGAGGTCTTAGAATAGAATCAGTCGGTCAATCATTTGCAACTTGTGAAGGATGGAGACTGGCGCGGCCAACAACATAATGTGGCCTCGGGGTTGCCCACCGAACGTTCATGCAGGGACGCCCGTCCAAGCGCGATATGGCACTACAAGAAATTATTCAACTGTTGATCAGAGCAGCCTCTCAAGACGCTACGCAAGAGTTCGGGATCCTAACTACCAGTCGGAAGCAGCAACCAGGAAACTGTCAACCCGGTACCCTCAGAATGTAAAGACGTTGCCACCATACTCCGTAACTGCAAAGAGCTTCCAGCTGAACTAACACTAAGACCGGAGAAAGGGGATGAACCGGGAATCCCTTCCTAAACAAGAAACAAGGCGATCACCTCTAAACTCATTCAAAAGAAGGGGGTGGAGTGTGAGACCGGGCGATAGTAGGAACTATCTACTCCAATTAAAACAAAAAAAGAAAGAAAAAAATATGAGTGAGGTTTACAAAGTTTTAACTTTGTATAAGTCAAAATATTTAACAGAATATGTATATATATATATATATATAACCAGAAAACAAAAGTTACATATACTTACAAATCCAATGGATTTGTAAAAATATCTAACATTTGTTTCCTGATTATATATATACTAGCAGTATAGCCCGGCGTTATTCGGATGTAATGAAAGCTTTAAAACTAATCCATGGTTCTGGAGCTCAGACTCTTTTGACGTTGGCACGAAAGACTAAAAAGCAATAGTTGTTTCTAGATAAAGTGAAACCGTAGACTGAAAGAAAAATGA
>JBBBDQ010001716.1:740000-835000 GCA_037127315.1 Ascarosepion bandense | reverse complement strand
TAATATTAAAATAATTTTTTTTAATATTAATTAGGATCGGGTTTTCGCTTGGATTAAAGTATCTGAATTAAAATATATATATATATATATTCCATTTTTAAACGAGTTATTTCGCTACTCAGGTTTCTACCATGAGTGGTGTTTTCAGGCGATTTTAATAACTTTTACCGTTTTTCTTTTTTAAGAACCCATTTATAACGGTGTTTTATTGAACGTTCACGTGGCATAGAATTTATGAACGCGCATTTTTTAAATTCAAACGAATTATGACGTTTTCATCCATGGTTGTATGAACCTATGAGGTATTTCTTAGTGTGGATGCATTTTGTCATAATTTCTGTTTTTTCATTTAATAGTTCGTCTTTATTTGGGTATGTCATAATTTCTAATTTTTCTTCTTGGCACAATCTACATATTTGTCCACCGTTGTAAGGCGTGGCTGCTTTTACAATGCTTCACGTTATGTTTGGATCTTTTTCATATTTTGATTTCAATTTCCAGACGTGGTTAGCCAATTTTGTATTGTTTTTTTAATTTTCCTATTTTAAATGTAGATCTGTGGTTGAACCACCTGGTCTTAAAGGTGTCTTTGGTTGAGCTCAAATATATTTTGTTTTGACCATCTGGATCATGTACCTCTGCCTTATAAATTATTTCTTTTGTGTTGCAGAGATCTTGAAGTGGACATTTATTTTTGTCCCTGCAGTTGCATTTTTTGTTGGTGGTTTTGTTTTGTACGATGTTATTTAAGTTTCTGGCGTTTTGTCTTTTTATGAAACTCTAAATTATTTGTGCAACTATAACTTAGTTTGATTGTGTTTCTGTTGAAAATTTTTTTTAATTCTGATTCTTTTGTAAAGTGCTTATCTATTAGTTTAAAAAATATATGTCCTATTTTGGTCTTTACTTCTAAATTAAAAGGTGGTTCAACCAGATAATATTTCGTTTTCTATTGTTGTTTTTGATTTGTCTGTTTGGTTGAGAATTATATTGTAAAAGGGTTTTATGGCCAGAATTTCTTAGTGAATCCTCATATAATTCTTTTATATAATATTGATTTGTTTGACGAATTATTAGATAGTCTGTGTTCTATGCCTTTGTAAATATGTTTAATTGTGTTATTTGGATGATTGGACTATGTATTTATGTAGGATAATTTAGTGTTTGCTTTCATATATGGCGAGACATTTCCAGTTTGTAAATTAATTTCTACATTTAAATATTGTACCACTTTATTATTTGTAATATTCTTTCGTTCTTTCAATAATTTAAAAAGCTGTTTCCTTATTATGTCATTAATTCTTTTGTTGTCTGGTGCTATTATTAATCCGTCATCTCTATATACTCCGTTCCGTGGTTGTCAATATGGATTATTTTGTTTATTTAGTTTAAAATATATATTCCCATCAATTCTGAGATTTCTGCTCCATCATATGATCCTTGTGATACATCGAATGCTTCGTTGTTGGATTTCTTGATCCATGCTATACCTTTGTGGAAAAGTATAGATTTTTGTCAATATGCTCTGATGGTATTTTTATGCACATTTTAGTAAAATTAAATGCTTCCAGTAAACCCTTCTCAGATATTGATGGGTAAAGGTTTTTTATATCATATTTGATGAATGTGTATTTAGCTTTGCATTTAATTTTTTGGAACCAGGAAATATAGTCACTAGTGTTTTTCTCTGGTTTGCTTGAGTGGCTGTTCTTAACAAGTCGCAAATATGTTTTTAATATTTGATGGCTTATTTTGCCCACTTCTGTTGTTGTAGGGTTAATTAGTCTGTATGATGGATTGTTGTTATTAGATGAACTAACTAAATCTTAGAAAGAAGCCCCATATTCATACATCAAAAACATCAATAATGAGGCTAAAATCGTTACAGACAAATTAAATTTAAGTCATAAAATACAAATATTAACTGGCAAACAATCTTTTCTTACAATGAAAGACCACAAAGATGACTTTAACAACAATATGCCTCATAAAAGATAAAATATTTCTTGTCCTAATACTTTTGCACAGTACTATATATATATATATATATATATATATATATATATATATATATATATTTGTGTGTGTGTGTGTGTGTGTGTGTGTGTTAACCCCAAGCAAGGTGGAAAAGCCACTAAGACATAAGAACATTTTGGTGTTAAAGAATTAGAAACAGTAACATTACTAATGAGTGAGAACAAAAAGAGTAATTAGGTGGACAGTAGATGGCGGTTAACATTGCATTCAGTTTTGGTACATTAAAATGGGCCTGAATGTATGAAGCCGGAAGGGAGTTCTACAAGCAAGAAGTGCGAGGACAAAAGAAAAAGGTTAGCATAGAATTACTTGTACATCTAACAAGCTCAACTGTAAATGGATGAGACCGAGACGCCAGTCAAGTACTGAGCTTAAATTCATAAAGTCTGGGCACCAAAGCGGAATGTTTATCCAGACAATTACTATGAAAGTATTTATAGAAAAGATGCCGAGAGGTAACCTTAAGGCAGTGGGAAAGGGACTGGAGCTGAGCTGCTAATATTGCTGATTCTTCTTTGGATTTTATGAAGGATATTAAGGTAAATAGCACGAGTACCAGACTATATGTGGCAGCAATATTCGAAGTATGGAAGAATTGTTGACTTATAGATATGTAAAATAGATTATGGAAAGAAAGATAAAATCAAATGAATAAATAAAACAAAATAATTATATATATATATATATATATATATATATATATATATACAAAATAAAGTAAAAGAAATACAAGACGTATATGCACATAAACACGCACACATGACACATTCACGAACACGCAGACACCACGAGATAAAGCAGATAATAAAACAAATCCTCTTCAACTTTGGCAAAAATCAAACTAATGGTCAAGTCACATATACTTAGATAAACCATTAAAGCAGACTGATATCATTCGACCAGAAAAAGGTCCCAACTATCAATTACACATATATCTGCTATAAACATACACACGCATACATGCTCTAACACACACACACACACACACACACACACACACACAAGCACTCGCTACAATTAATGACAGCAGCCGCAGCAGTAGCCAGAAATGACCATTCGTTGAAAAGCACGGACTCACTCGGACGGACGCAAACTCTTCTGCCATTCTGAAGATGAGATTTTGATCTCAAAATCTTAATGTATAATAAATAGGTAATACCCAACAACTTCTTTACCTTCCTTTATTTTACTAAACGTATTATGACCACCTTCAAAACCCAACCATAAAGATAAAAATAGTTCCACACCACACACAGAACCGACTTTCTTTGCAGCTGACCTAACAATATCATGTAGTAAGTTTCTGGATGTAAATGTTTGGCAAAGTTATTCAATACTTCACGGATACTCAGGTTTCGGCGCTTCAAGAAGACCTGTCATCAGAGTTAGAATTCGCATTTCTACCTTTGTAATTTGCAGATTTACACGATTTCAAACCCATTTTAAATTCTCATCATTTTTCAGTGTATGGATCCGTTACAACAAATCATAAGATTAAATAAAATAGAATAAACGGCGATACAGATTGTTTTGTATGACAGCTCAAAATAATACAACGGCCAAACTCGTGTAATGTTCTTAACGTAAATTACGACGTACAGGGCGAGTTTTCAAACCTAAAAAAAATATTTCCAAAGCTAACGGTCGACTTATATGGCGGTTATAAAATGCAAACCTTTACGACCCAGTTGAAAGCAAGTGGGTCACCACTCCTAACAATTACTGCACACCACTTACTGTACAGCCAGCTGGCTACCACAAATATATCCCACTAAAATGTGCTTTCTTTTTGTTTGCTTAATCATTTCACATATAGCAAGTCGGGACCGCCACTATTGCGCAGGGGGGTACAGCGAGAGAAAAAAAACAGGCTATGGAGAATGTCGAAGAAAAATTAAAAACGATGAAAGATGGTAATTGACGTTGTATATAAACTTTAGGAAATTGTAGCTATCGGGAAAACAAGTAAATGGATAAGAGTTTTACAGGTGGGACGCGCGGGAAAAGAATCTGTTCGAATGGAAGAGAAGATTACATTTACCTATTTCAACGGTGAATGGGTTCGATCTAAATACCAATCTAGTAGCACGCGTAAATTCGTCATGGTCTGTGCACCAGGGATTAAAAAAACTCGTTAGATCAGTTGACATGAAAATATTTGTTGAAAAGAAAGAGGGAAGACACGTCATGTCGGTGAGAAAGAGACTGAAATCGAGATGCCAGGGCAGGTGCTTTCTGAACTTTTTTCGAGAATCTCGAGGTGAATAGCAGGAGCACCCGACCAGATATAACAACAGTATTCAATGCACGGACGAATGTAAGATTTATAAATGTGCAAGATGGACTCTGACCCGTCAGAGTAACACAACTTACCTAGCAGTAGATGCAGCTATAGATTCAATATAGCCGTTCTATTTCTGGTCGGAGTGAGGCCAAGGAGACGCAGTGTGTTTGCTCTCCAGGAGACTAGCATCAGCCATGATGATAGTTGGCAGAAAACTTTCTTTATTGGATTTAAGAAAACTAAAAAGAAGAACATTATTTGTTCCTGTAATTCTTTATATTGGAAGGAGAAAATCAGGGTTCGAATTCCAGTTGAATCCCTTGCATTCACTTACGCACAAATACTCCTGGGAAAGATATTAATGCATTTCTTCTCTCAAGTTATAGATTAAATAACAGGACAGATTGGGTTCTATAGCCTTGGCTGGCAACCAGTCTACCGCAGAAAGTAATTTCAACCTAGTGCGAGATAATCTTCGGCCCAGTCAGTCATATCACTTTCGAGAAGAAAGTCACGTCACTAAGTCAGGATCGATTACATTGAAGATCCTTCTTTGGATCTTGTCGACAACCTCGAGATGAATGGTAGATTTATAAATGTGCAAGGTCGATTTTGATGAAGAAAACTTATCTGGCCGTCAGAGTAATCCAACCTTTCTAGCAGTAGATGCAGCTATAGATTCGATATAGTCGTTCTACTTCAGGTCGGAGTGAGGTCAAGGAGGCGCAATGTGTTGCTCTCCAGGAGACTTGCATCATCCATTCTGATGACAGGTAGGAAGGTTTGCTGAACATATCTGAACGATTAACAGATAAATTAATATACAATAATAAGACAGTAACAGAAATTCATCATTCTATTAAGGCTACACTACGCATAATTTGTTTCTTTACATCAGTGATGCAAATAGTTGATAGGTGATACTGTGTTTTACAATAACATACGATACATAAAAGAACTATGAAAAGAACTCGCTAACCAGGTTTCTACCATGAGTGGTGTCTTCAGACTATTTTTAATAACTGATTTTACCGTTTCCCGTTTTTCATTTTAAGAACGCTCTTATAACGGTGTTTTATTTGAACGTTCACGTGGCAGGGAATTTATGAACGCGCTGTTTTAAAATTGAAACGGATTATGGCGTTTTCATCCATGGTTGTATGAACCTAAGAGGTATTTCTTAGTGTAGAGGCAATTTCGTCATAATTTCCGTTCTTTCATTTAACAGTTCGTCTTTATTTGCGAATATCATTGAAACTACAATGTCTCTTCAGGTGGTGTGGACAGAGGTAGAAAGCCTCTTTTCTTATATATGGTGAGTTGTGTGTGGGATGTTGGTGGGGGTTAGTGATAAGGGAATAAGTCTTGTGAATTGTTCGTTTGAATTTTGAAGAAAGTGGTGTGGGTAGTGAATATAGTTGATTAATGAGTGTATGGGAGTTTTGGAGACAGATTTAACATTAGCAGTTAGAATGCAAGTTTTTATTACTTGCGACTAGACTGTATCCTTTGGATTTCTTAGAGGAGCAGAGTAGGGAGATGTAAGGGTTGGGTAGTGATGTGATTGGACTTAATGCTTATTTTGTATAGAATATTTTTGTATTTAAGCAGAGTTTTTATAATTTCTCTAATTTAGCATATTTAACCTTAATTTTGGATTTAGGAAATCGATTTTTTCTATTACATCTTTAATTTTAATTAGATCACATTTTGTGGTAAGTTTTATTGTAAGAGGTAAAATTGAATGTTAAAAATTTAAGGTAATAGGTAAGTAGGAAATAGGTGCGTAATAGGTGGAATTTTATGTAGATTAAATGTTTATATTTAAGGTAATAGGTGAATAGGAAATAGGTATGTTTGTATTTAAGGTAAAAGGTAAATTTTAATGTGTGTATCTGAGAACACTTTTTATAATTAATCTAATTTTGTATATTTAACCTTAATTTACAATTTAGGGAAACGATTTTTTCTATAGAAGTTTCAATTTAAAAAAAAATCTTTTAAAAGTTTGTGGTGTATGTAGGAGTGTTGTTAGTACAATGAAGGTGTATCATTTCTAGGGGGTCCTAGATCTGGCTTTTGTAGTATTTTTTATCATGATTGTAGGGTTAGTTCTTTAATGTGCTTGCAGTTTACTGTGGTTTCATGCCTCTGGTTTAAAAGCTTGTTGCTATTCATATATTTAATGATTTCAATTTTTTCTTGAAGACAAAGGAAACATGGTTCCTTTATTGATTTAGCTGTTCTTGTTTGTTTGAGGATTTTCCATTTCTTTCCAAGGGCGTGTCAAGAGGAATATATATATATATATATATATATATATATATATATATATATATATCGCATAGCGTGAATAGTTCAAACAGCAATAACAACTGAAATGGAAATTGTCATTAAATTCTATCACTATTGAAATACAAAGAACTTTATCAAACAATAATATCTACATCACTTGAAAAATCCCAACAACAGCAACAACTAAAATGGATATTGTTATTAAATTCTAGAAACTAGCACTACAGAATTACGAAAAACTTTATCAAATCCGTCCGTGCATGGAGTACTGCTGCCATTTATGGTCAGGTGCTCCTGCCGTTCTCCTCAGTGTTCTTGACAAGCTCCAAAGGAGAGTCTGTAATGTGATAGGTACTGATCTGGCGACTCGACTGCAGCCACTTTCTCATCGTCGAAATGTGGCCTCCCTCTGTCTCTTCTATAAATACTTTCATGGCTTCTGCTCGGATGAGCTTAAGTCACTGATGCCTCTTCAACAGGTGTTTACCCGTGCAACCAGACTGGCAACTGGGTCCCACCCATTCACAGTCAGGTTAGCCAAATGCAGACGACAATTCTACTCCTACAGCTTAACTCTCTCACACTTCCCGCCTGTGGAACTCACTCCCGTATTCTTGCTTTCCTGACGGCTAGGACCTCCAGAAATTTAAAAGCAAAGTCAATACTCACCTACTAACCACTGGACTCTAGCTCTCTCCCCTCCCCTGTATAATCTTCACTTTCTCTCCGCCCATGTATCTGTCATTGCACCTGCTTTCTCAGCTTTCTATTGTTCCTTTCTAACTAGCTTGTACTCCTCAGTCTTTTCTAATTAATCTTTCTACATTTATGTAACCCCCTGCACATCAGTGGCGTTTCTGCCTTGCTCGGGGTGAAATGATTAAAAAAATAAATAAATAAAAAAAAAAATAAAATTCATATCACCTGAAGACTTTCAGCAGCAGCAACTACTAAAATGGGCAGCACATGTAATCTAAAGAGAAATATTATGATCAAGATGTCGACTTTCCACACGACCTTAAGCAAAATGTTAGTACTGAAACCCTAGAACTAGCGATAATAATTGGTAAACTTATGAAACCTTGAAAATCTGTTTAATTAAATGATTTAAAAACTAACAATTTAAAAAGAAGATTTATAATTTTCTGTCGAAACTAACGTTAAATTAATATCGAATTTTTCCTGAATGGAAACGATTAATCTTAGCATTGCCATTGCCATCTAGTAATGTCTGAAATTACTATTGAATTTCCCCAGTTAGTAAAACTACTTCTCCTAGTATTTGTATATACTTCTAAGATAAGCTAATATTTACATTATTTACACTGTTCGGACTGTAATCCAAATAAAAATAAGCGTTGGTTAGTTCCAGTGACTTGATCCAAAGAATTTAAGTAGTGGTAAACAAATAATTTAAAGAGTTTTTTTTTTAATCATGTCACCCCAAGCAAGGCATTCCACTGCCACTATAGCGCAGGGGGTTACACAGGGCGATAGACGAGTTAGGATGTACATAGGGGGAGAGTTGGAGAGAATGGGAGGGTTAGTGTGTTAGGAGGTGTCTATTGACCTTACATTTAAACTCCTGGAGGTTATAGCCGTCGGGGAAGCAAGCTTGCGGAAGAGAATTCCACAGGCGAGAAGTCCTAGAAAAGAAGCTGTTGGAGAAAAAATTGCGGTTATATTTCATCGGTTTCACTGTAAAAGGGTGGGACCTAGTTGCCAATCTAGTATCTCGTGCAAACTCACACCTAGGGGGCACCAGTGATTTAAGTTCGTCAGAGCAGAAGCTATGAAAGTATTTATAGAAGAGGCACAGGGAAGCCACGTCACGCCGGTGAGCTAAGTCAGCTAAGTCGGTATCAATCGCATTACAGATTCTTCGCTGTATTTTGTCAAGAAGCCCGAGGAGAATAGCAGGGGCAACCGGCCAGATGTGGCAACAGTATTCAAAACACGGGCGGATGGTAGATTTGTATAAGTGCAGGATAGATTCAGACGGAAAGATTTTTTTGTGTTAAAGAGACATAACTACATAGCATCCGTGTAAAAAGATGAATGATGATGAGGTGGGAAACAAAAAGTGCAGTGCGATGCTCGCTTGCAGGCAGGCCAGCTGTTTTTCTTTCTTTCCTTCTTTGGTCTCCTCAAGGAAATGTATTTCAAGTTTCCTTTACTCGGCCTGTTACACAGGGCAGTTGTCAAGCAGACACCAACTAAGCCGCTTCTCCTTCCTCTTTGTCAGTCTGACTGTCAATCCGCAACTTCGACACACACAATCCACCGAAAAAATCCGCATTGACAGCAGCGATGGCACCCGCTTTTTATACCATTCCAAGACGGCCAAAATTTGCATGTGTGCAAATATCGTCTCATTTTGGACGAGATAGGCACGCATAAATTGTCTTCTATAGCGGCCATCTTTCGTTTTTGTTATTATCTTACAGGCAAGACATGTTCGCGCTCGTTTTGAATTCCGAGGTAAGTCATGTCTTTCGTTACAATCCGGTATTAGCATCACACATAGAATGAAAATTCCTTGCACCTGAAGAAGGCTGAAGCGTACAACGGCCGAAAGGTCGTAAACATGGCAATGAAAATGAGAACAACAGTCCGAAAAGTGTAAATAATGTACTCTTAGATTTTAAAATTCTCTCTTGGGAGCCAAGTGCTTTGCGTTTAAGAATCAGTGTTCTAGACTTAGGCGATATAATTTGAGATATGAAGAGGGCCGAGGAATAATATTTGCTTTCCACCGTCAAAATCTGAAACGTCAGCTGTATTCGAGATGGCGTATTGAATCGTTTATTGATCAGCAAAAACAGCGAGGAGCAAACTTGAAATTTGATTACACAATATCGATAACCTGATTAAGAGAACAATAATGACGTCGTTGGTTTGTGCTCTATTTTAAAAACTAAACAAAAAATGCTCGCGGCCAAAGATAATGTCTGGACCAGAAAAATTTCAGTAATTGAAGTCGAGGATAAAAGGCTGCCTTGGAAATAAGACAGCAAATCAACGTTTTTTAAGTCAATTTAGTTTGTTTTGACTTCGCTAAAATATAGCAAAATTGTAGTTACTTATCTGTAATGAGAAATAAACTTCGTTTTTTTGATAAAATACATTCGGTGAGATGCTTACGCATAAGCAGACACTGTGGAATATTAACCCAGAGTTGTATATTTACAAAGTCTCAAGAAAGTTCATATAAGTTCCAAAAGGTTTATCTCTTTCTTGTTTCATATTGCAGAAGCACAGATAGATAGATAGATAGATAGATAGATAGATAGATAGATAGATAGATATGACCAGACCTTGATAGATAGATAGATAGATAGATAGATAGATAGATAGAAAGAAACAGGCTGAGATAGATAGATAGATAGATAGATAGATAGATAGATAGATAGATAGATAGATATGAACAGGCCTAGATAGATAGGATAGATAGATAGATAGATAGATAGATAGATAGATAGATAGATAGATATGAACAGGCCTAGATAGATAGATATGAACAGATTAAGATAGATAGATAGATAGATAGATAGATAGATAGATAGATAGATAGATATCGTTCATTAAAAATATAAGTTTTACAACAAAACTGATGTAGAGAACGATTGTTCAAGAATGTTACTTGTGATCACTGTCTAACAATTTTCATAACTTAAAGAATCAGCATTTAAATATCCTGCCAAGACATACCACAACACACACACACACACACACACACACACACACACACACACACACACACACACATATATATATATATATATATATATATATATATATATATATATGCCTTGGCGTGTAGAACGTTCGCCTTCCGATTCTCACCAAATTATCCATAACGTGGCTTTTTGATATTATTGGCCTGGGGACCGACATCATCATGCAGCTAATGGGAAAGTATCCGAAAAACATATCACGAGTTGGCTCATAATTTATTTGTAAAAAGAACTTTTGGTAGACGGTCAATAGTGATTCTAACAGAAATTAACAAAGTCAGTGTCATCAAAGTTTTTAAGCTCGCTGACCTTGTTCAACTATTGATTACATCTAATGATGCTCTATCTTCTAGAATAATTATTTTTGTTCTGCTCTGCATAGTTCTAATATAAAGCACAAGGTGGCGCTGTAGGTTTTAAAAACTGTACAGGCGTTTGCAACAGAGATTTGCTTGTCACACTAGCTGACGTGTGTACTCGGAAACGAATCATATATATAGTAATAGCCAATATGTATTAGTGACTTATCGAGTTCAAATCACAAAGGAAGGCATTGCGTTCACTTTCACACAAATTGTCTGGATCCATCTTTATCTAGGCTTATATCTCTGAGTAGATTACGAACGCTAGTTTTAGCTGGCAACCAGTCTAGCAGAAACATAACTCTGAATTGAAAATCGACTAGGTGTTCGGTATAGAATGTCATCCCGTAAAAAAGCAATACTTGCTACGCAAAACTAATATGGATTTATACCTCAGGGAATCTAAAGAGTTAACACGCACAGGTACAAACACACATGAACACACACACATAATTTTTTATAATTATTTGAAAGTATGAGCAGGTGCTGAAATGTTCTCGATCCGACCATGGACTTCGACCCCACCAAGAATTGCTGATCAATTGATTGGTCAGAATTTCGGAAATGGGTCAGACCGAGAACATTTCTGTTTTTCTCTGGCAGTTATCTGTCATTTATTATAGAAAATACAGAAAAACGTAGAAGACATCGATTTCAGAATTGAAATATTTTTTAAGAGAAAAGCAGCGGAAATGTGGTTCTACAGAAGGATGCTGCGGATATCGTGGACTGAGCATGCGAGCAACGAGGAGGTGTTGGAAAGAATGGCAACAAAATGAAATTAATAGGAAGCATCAGGAAGAGACAACTGAAGTTCCTGGAACATGCAATAAGGAAGGAGAGCTTGGAGAACCTGATACTGACAAGCCAGACAGAAGGAAAAAGAGACAGAGGAAGGCAGCGGATAACATATTTGCAGGGCCTGATCAGGTGGATGATGGAACGGGGGCTGTGAGGTGTAACAGAAGCAAACATACTGAGAGCCACAAGGGATAGGGAGACGTGGAGAACCATGATCGCCTACGTCCTGAAGGGACAGGGCACATAGAAGAAGAAGAAATATAATATTTAGCAAAAAATAGAAATTTGAAATTGTCATTATCATTCTTTGAAATTCTTTATCCGTATTTGGACCTATATTATGCCAACATAATTTGATATATATAAATATAAACACATATTTATATTAAATTTGACCTACTATTATAAATATATCGAATAACATTTTTCGTCTTCACTTTGCCCACATGACTCTCTCTCTCTCTCTTTCACTCTGTTCTTACTTCTCTTTCTCTCACTCCAAATATCGGTCATTCAGTAATGATTTTGAACACTCTTACTACTCGCGTATGAATGCATGGTATATCACACGCTAAAAATCTGCCTCCTTCTACCGAGCGCCTATAGCTCAGCGGGAAAATCGCCGACTAATGCCAATTAGGCAGGGTTTCAGTCCTGGGTAAAAAGCAATCGGATGTCTAACCGTACTGATGAAACAGCGAAAGAGATCTGTCTGCGTATGACTATATATATATATATATATATATATATATATATATATTAACTATAGTAATAACAATAACAATACTAACAGAACTAACTCTGCCGAAACTAGTATTAATTAAGCTATAATTTAAATCGTCTTGTACAACCCATTCGGGGGGGGGGGGAATAAGGGGAAATAAAAAAAGAAACAAACGAAGTACATGAACAAAAAGTCAAGCACTCGTAAGAAAGAAAAAAACCCAAAACGAAAATCCTAACACTAAAGCGCTCAATACGAAAGTAGAGCAAACAAAGACAGAAAATCTAAGCAAGAGCCAACAACCGACCAGTTTCGCCTAACGTCTCGTCAGGGAAATTGGCTCGTCAGGGAATTAGCCAATTTCCCTGACGAGCTCTTATGCGAAACCGTGGTCGGTTGTTGTCTCTTGCTTAGATTTTCAGTCTATATATATATATATATATATATATATATATAACAGAATGGTTAATAAGATTTGAGGAATAAAGTGCCAACAAAATCATAAAAGTATCTGCAATAAGATTAAAGATATTCATTATATATTCAATCAGTTAAGTGCCATACGAGAAACACGCTTTGGGCGATCATGTCTCGAAAGAGACATGACTGACTGGGAAGAAGATTATCCCGCAGTAGGTTGATATTACTTTTTGCAGTCGACTGGTTGCTAGTCAAATATATAGAACCCAATCTATCCTATTATATAACCCATAACTGGAGAGAAGAGACGGATTAATACCTTTCCCAAGGGTTTTTACGCGTAAGTGAATGCAAGGAATTTAACTGGAATTCGAACTCGGCTCCCCGATTTGTCGTTCCGAGTCGATATCTACTGCACCACAATGCAAATCCTTATTATATTTTAGCCTTGATTACATTGAAGCATAAAGAGAAAAAATTTAAAGACTATATATATATAATTAAAGGTTTTGTCATTTAGTTGATTGATCAACATCCCGACATCATAGTTTTTGTAGACAAGAATCACTCCATCGACTCATCAGGAGGTATCAGCATTTGTTCTGGATATGAAGATATGGATTTTTTAATTATATGTTTTTAGAGTGATGGAAATATCTTCTATTTTTCAAAACACCTTCTGACCGTGTTCGCATTCAGTTTAAAGTTTTTAAAATATATTCAGTTATAATTGAACATTCATAAGATATTAAAAAAAACTCCTTCATAATAGAATATATGGTAAGACCCACATGAAGCGCCACTTACCCCCAAACACCCCAACGTCTGAACAAGCAGATAACGATTACAATTGCTCTCAGCAGATGAAGAGGTTTACCTATGACGGTCATGCTACAGAAGATGCTACACGAATTTATAACAGAGTCGTCGGCGGGCTGTTATTGTTTCATAACTGGATTCTGCATCTCTCATTCTGCTGCTATGAAAGTGGGCTCCCTGTGCAGGGCCCGGAAATTTTTCCCACCTGAATCTATTCTGCACATATACAAATCTACCATCCGCCCGTGTATTGAATATTGCTGCCATATCTGGTCGGGTGCCCCTACTGCTCTCCTTGGGCTTCTTGACAAAATACAAAGGAGGATCTGTAACGTGGTTGATACTGACTTGGCAGACCGGCTGCAGCCGCTCTCTCACCGGCGTGATGTGGCTTCCCTGTGCCTCTTCTACAAGTATTTTCATGGCTCCTGCTCCGATGAGCTTAGATCACTGGTGCCGCCTAAGCACGAATTTACACGAGATACTAGATTAGCAACTAG
This sequence comes from Ascarosepion bandense, assembly GCA_037127315.1. Classification (NCBI taxonomy): domain Eukaryota; kingdom Metazoa; phylum Mollusca; class Cephalopoda; order Sepiida; family Sepiidae; genus Ascarosepion; species Ascarosepion bandense. The sequence continues at coordinate 821,021 of JBBBDQ010001716.1, read as the reverse complement.
GTCCCACCCTCTTACAGTTAAACAAATAAGATGTAACCGTAAATTCTACTCCAACAGCTTCTTTTCTCGCGCTTCCAGCCTGTGGAACTCCCTTCCACAAGTCTGCTTTCCCGACAGCTACAATCTCCAGATGTTTAAATGTAGGGTCAATAGACACCTCCTATCACACTAACTCCCAACTATTCTCACAACACTCTCATCTACCCAACCCTCATTCTCGGTGTCCTTACCCGCCTATCACCCACCCTCTGTCATTTTCTATATTTAATCAGCCTTTCTCCATTCTACGTAGCCCCCTGCACAGTAGTGGCAGTGACATGCCTTGCTCGGGGTGAAACGCTTATAAAAAAAAAATTCTTTTAAATATATGCTGCAGAAGAAGGCCATAAAATCAAGTGTGTGGGTCACTTTCTGACAAGGTTGGGTCCGTCTTAAAAAAATTCACTCCATCAGCACTTTCTTCTGCTCTGAATTTCGTTTCACCTCCAATTAACACTCGCAACTCCAAACATTGATAAGGAATATATGGCGGGGTTAGATTTTCGTAAAACTGGACGGTTCTGGTCTAGAATCTGAACGTTGGCGGCGAATTTAGTCACTAACACAATTATCAGAAAGGAAATAATTAGCAAAGAAATTACATTTTTCGATACGAAATTATGCCGGCGTCAATATACATGGTGTGATGGATAAATTGTCATCTTAATAACGCCAAAATGAAAATAACACTGATATCTCATTTTACTAAAATTACACAAAAATATCTTGAAACAATAAAGAGTAAATATATTCAGTAAAATCACTTTTGGTTTCAACTACGGCCTCCAAACGATTTCGGAGTCTCCTGCAACTCTTCTGAACGGTCTCCTCATTTAAATTCGTGAATGCTGCCATAATCTTTGCCTTCAGTTCATCCCTGGTGTGGCAAGGAGTTTTGTCGATCTCTCGCTTAACTATGCCCTAATCAAGGAGATTGCAGTCTGAGAAATTAGATAGCCAGATGTAAGGGGGTGATGTGGTCGCAGAAATTGTCTGACAGCCATGACTAAATTTTGCTGATTGTTTAGCATGGTGCGGAGTCCTATTGCCAGACGTAAGATTGAATATCCTCTTGACCCAGGGTAGCACTATTTCTTCAAGATACTTGATGTAGGCTTTCGTGTGGGTTCTAAGGTCATGTGAGAAGATGAATGGAGACATAATATCGCTATCACAAGTGATCACCCACAAGTGAACACCTTCGTAATCATCATTAGACTCATTTAACTCTTTTCGAATCCTCTCCACTGTCCTCTGATTGACACACAAACACCCTGAAATTTTAGTATTAGAGCTTCCGGAGCGTATGCTAAACTGTATAGCATGATGTTTCCTAATTTCTGAGGAAGCGAATTGCGTCATGGTGCTCTTCCCCTTACAGATGGTGCCCAACTGACCTTACTATACTGTGCAGTCGATAAAATATAAAAATAATAAGCAATTTGCATGCGCAAAATTAAACATATAAAATGACGACAATTTACAATTTGCAGCCTGTATATTATGTACATAAACTCTGTGTCTATGAATATGGACACAGAGTCTATGTACAGAGACTGAAACAATCTGATATATATATATATATATATATATATATATATATATATATATATATATATACAGAGAAACAAAGAATTAGAAAACCTGGATACGATAGATAGATAGATAGATAGATAGATAGATAGATAGATAGATAGATAGATCTACACCGAACGATAAATTATATACAATAATCATAAGAAAAATTTACAAAACTATCACTTTCTATAGTGTTATAATCGCATATTCATAAAATACGATTATTCATTTATATATATATATATATATATATATATATATATATATATATATTGTAATGGTTGTTACAATGGTTTATAAATTCATAGTGTCACTACACAAAGATTTTCATCGGGTGATAAGTTGAAATGAAAATTAAATGGTGGAAACCGTTTATTTATGGTGATATGATGTTTAAGTGAATGTGGTCTTAGGTTAGGAGAGGTAATTTTTGTGTAGTTATACTATGAATTTATAAACCATTGTAACACACATTACAATATAATGCTCTGCGTTGTATCGAGCACTCTTTATATAAGTAAATGCATGAACAGTAGGTAAAATGACCTGCGTGTTCTACAACTTTGTCACAATATATATATATATATATATATATATATATATATATATATATACATATTATAAATTATATTTTAGAACATGTATATAATTTTTCTATATATATCCACGACAAAGGTACATTTGTTTCGACACTGAAAAAGTATGTACATGTTCTAAAATATAATTTATAATAAATATTCACAGCACTATATATTATATATCGAGCACTGTTTTAAATTAATGTTTTGGACATTGTAAGAATCCTTTTTCCTTATGTATTCACTCGGATATATATATATATATATATATATATATATATATATATATATATATAACGTAGAATATTTGGTATTTAAGTCAGGTAAATTCCGATGAAGAACCACTCAAAAGAACTCAATGTTAAATTTATTTATTTAATTTAACAGAGTAATATAATTTAGAAATTTTTTTGGATATTCTACAATTTCATGGGTAATACGTAATTCGCAGCAAAAAAAAATGTTGCTCGTCAGACCCAAATGATATATTCTGGAAAAACCTGAGAAATTGTACAAAACTGGCTAGCCGCGTGTGGAAATTAAAATTAAAATATGGAAAAGACCTCAATATAACTTGGAGCAGAGTAAAAAGAACCAAACCTTACAACAACGGTGGCAAAATATGTAGATTATGCCAGGAGAAATAATTGGCTATTATGTTGTTCCTAGACAAAAATGAATTAACAAATGAAAGAACAGAAATTATGTCCAAGTGTAAATATACTAATAAATACCTACTAGGATCTTACAATCATGGATAAAAATGTTCTAAGACACTTAAGTAACTTCTAATTTCGAAAACTGCGTGTTCATATAGGATTCTTGTTACTTGAGCTTTTGAAAAATGGTAATCGCCCGAAGACACCAAAAGTTAGAAAAACTAGGTTGCGAAATAACATGTTTCCAAATGAAAAATATTCAAATGTTTTACAATATAATTGCATTGAACACTTAATATAACTGTATACTGGTCTAATTTAATTATGATCAAAAACTACCTAATTATATATATATATATATATATATATATATATATATATATGTATATATATGCTCATAAATAATTCTTATAGTTGTTCATGTATATGCGTTTGGAATGTGTGTGTGTGTGTGTGTGTGTGTGTGTGTGTGTGTGTGTGTGTGTGTGTGTGTGTGTGTGTGTGTGCATTCGCGCGATTATATTCGAAATTCCGGTCTCAGTTCTGCTAGCCTGTTCGATCGATTGGGAGAGAAGACAGTCTGTAGACTGGAAGCAAAATATGTTTACGTGCACCGTCACCATCGTCTCCATGGGGTGCCAGATCTGGCGCAGTCTCCGTTTCTCGACACCCCGGACCCGTAAGGTTTCTCTTGTAGCGGTGTATTGCTGCCTGTCTTCACAGTTCGGCCTGTACATAAAGGGAGGAACAGAATTTTATTTATTTATTTATTTTTGCCTGATTCGTCGCAGATTCTTGACGAGATTCCCGACACAAGTAAAACGCCATCGTTTGTCACTTGCCTTCCTTTTTTCGATCTATGTGTTTCAGTTTGTTCATATCTATCTATCTATCTATCTATCTAACTATCTATCTATCTATCTATCTATCTATCTATCTATCTACGTCAGTTTATTCCTATCTATCTATCTATCTATCTATCTATCTATCTATCACTGTCTGTTCATATCTATCTATCTATCTATCTATCTATCTATCTATCTATCACTGTCTGTTCATATCTATCTATCTATCTATCTATCTATCTATCTATATATCTATATATCTATCTATCACTGTCTGTTCATATCTATCTATCTATCTATCTATCTATCTATCTATCTATCTATCACTGTCTGTTCATATCTATCTTTCTTTCTATCTATCTATCTATCTATCTATCTATCTATCTATCTATCACTGTCTGTTCATATCTATCTATCTATCTATCTATCTATCTATATATATATATCTATCTATCACTGTCTGTTCATATCTATCTATCTATCTATCTATCTATATATCTATCTATCACTGTCTGTTCATATCTATCTATCTATCTATCTATCTATCTATCTATCACTGTCTGTTCATATCTATCTATCTATCTATCTATCTATCTATCTATCTATCTATCACTGTCTGTTCATATCTATCTATCTATCTATCTATCTATCTATCTATCTATCACAGTCTGTTCATATATATCTATCTATCTCAGTCTGTTCATATCTATCTATCTATCTATCTATCTATGTCAATTCCTATCTATCTATCTATCTATCTATCTATCTATCTATCTATCTATCACTGTCTGTTCATATCTATCTATCTATCTATCTATCTATCTATCTATCTATCACTGTCTGTTTATATCTATCTATCTATCTATCTATCTATCTATCTATCTATCTATCTATCTATGTCAATTCATATCTATTTATCTATCTATCTATGTCAATTCATATCTATCTATCTATCTATCTATCTATCTATCTATGCCAATTCATATCTATCTATCTATCTATCTATCTATCTATCTATCTATCTGTCTGTCTGTCTTTTCTTATCTACTGATCTAATTCACAAGCTCTCTAGTTATGTAACTGCTGATACCAACATAACTACAGTAAATTTATTATATCTTTCTATCTACCTTAAATTTTATAAGTTCTCTCCCTATATATATAATTGTTTATATGGGTTTTTATCTTGATTTTGTTGTTGACATGTTTTTCAATCGCTACATTTGACCGATGAAATGTTAACCATTCCTCCTGTGCCATTCATGACCTCAAATTTATAACACCCAAGAGAATAAATATTTTTGAGTCATATCGCTTAACTTTCTGATTTTTTTTCCTTTTTATGTTTTGATAAAATTAAAACTCAACCTGTAAGAAATGTATATGGTCAGTGTGAAAACAAAATACGAAGGACAAATTGAAACGGAAACTCAAAATGGAAGCCACTAAGAGTGGCTTTAGGGACATCAGTGAACCACATCATCCCAAAGAAAAAATCACGTCGGAAGAAAAATGAGTGGATCACTGGAGAGATTTTTGACCTGATGGAAATAAAACAACAAAAAATGCCAAGATATGGAACGGAATGCAAGAAAATACACAAGAAAATGAGGAGAAACTGCAGACAAGCTGAAGGAAGATTGCTCAAAGACAAATGCGCCGAAGTAGAGAGACTGAGCACAACAAATAATGGTGATATGCATAAAAAATAAACTAACGGGATAGAAGACCTGCTCAACAACAGGATGTATAAAAGCAAAAGACGGTGCACTTCAGATATGGGATGAGTATCTTGATGATCACTTCCACGACAAGAGAGAGCAACCAACAATACACAAAAATACGGATGGACGAGAAATATTAAAAACCGAAGCAGAATTAGCAATCGCAAAATTGAACAGAAATAAAGCAACAGGACCCGACGGGACTGTAATAGAGATGTTGACGCCCTTAGAAGACTTTAGCATAGACAGGCTCACAGAAATGATAAACGAAATATACAACAGCAACAGTATACCGGAAGACCTAAGCAGATCAATTTTCATAGCACTACCTAGGAAGCCAGGCGCAAAGAAACGGAAACTCCACCAAACAATCAGCATAATAAGCCACACAACAAACCTCATTGGCCAAGGACGCATTTGAAAAGCTAACCAGAGTACTGAGAGACACATCGGAAACAAAGAAGAGAGTGCTGGATTGCTATGTGATGTCTGTCATTCTGTACGGCAGTGAATGTTGGACAATCTCCTCAGAGATGAGGGAAAGGCTCGAGGCAATAGAAATATGGTTTTACAGAAGAACAATGAGGATAGCATGTACTGAGCACGTGACTCACGACTAGGTATTGGAAAGTTTGGAAACGAGGAGAAAACTCATACTTAATATAAGGAAGAGACAGATGAGGTTTCTGGGACATGTAATGAGGAACGAGGGCCTGGAGAATGTAATGCTCACGGGACGGATACAGGAAAAGAGAGACAGAGAAAAGCAGCGCGAGACCTTCTTGATAGGCCTGAGCAAATGGATGGCAGAGCTGGGTTTGAGAGAAATATCAAGAGGGAGAATTTTGAAAGCAACAAGAGTGGATGTCAATCATTGCCAAGTGGATGTCCACGATTGCCTCTGTATTGAAGGGATACGGCACATGAAGAAGAAGAATTTACAAGTCGCGATCTGAAAAGATGGGTACCAAAAACTTACCCGTCGAAAAAAATCATAATTTATAACTGCCTTAGTTGATGCATTCAGTTTTACTTTTATGGTTATATATATATATGAAATTATTTGTTTCAACATTATTTTTTGATCGATATTCGTATTTAAGTAGATATTCTGTTTTATAATCAAACAGTATTATATATTTATTTCTACTGGCCTGATTATTTCCGATAATCATCATGTTATGGAAATTAAAGAAGATTAACGAAACTTGGTTATAAACAACCGACAATTTGAAATGATTTGTTTGTACATTATTTTTGATCGATACTCGTATTTAAGTAGATATTCTGTTTATAATCAGTAATTAATTATAAACAGTATTATATATTTATTTCTACCGGCCTGATTTTTTACGATGAATTTTTATTATTAAAATGTGTGTCATTTGGCATGATTCGAACCTGCGACCCCTATCGACATAGGGGAAGCCACCATGTGATCTGGCGTGTCTGAGACCTCTCGACCACGAATGACGATAAGTCTTAACGAAGTCAAATTAACCCTAAACACAATAATGTTCAAACAAGTCATTTCAAATTGTCGGTTGTTTATAACCTGTTTCGTTAATCTTCGTTAATTTCCGTAACATGTTTACATTTGTTGACATTACGATACATTTCAGAGCAGATATGGTTATTAAGATGAAATCGAAATTAATGACGTACAACGTGTCTCTGATAAAGATTTTTTGTACTTTATTACTTTCTTTGAGACGTTCGAGATTTAAAAGCCTGCCATCTGATCTCGTATGCAGCTAAATCCCTTCCCATGATGTGCCGAATGCGTACTTCATAAGTAGCGCGAATAAGATTCCGAAGAGATTAGGAGCGACGAGGACCCCCGTTGCAGATCACAATCATTTTAACAGTAAACCCCCCCTTTTTTTTGAGTGGCTCAAAAATAGTAACGTCAGTTCATCCTCAGCATCCTGCAGAAATAGCGAAATTTTATTTTTGTATGTATTGATATAATACATCAAATGTTGAAGATGGCTTAACTTAGGCATCTCCAAAAAAGTATTAAAAAATGCCGAAAATTTAACATGAACTTTTAAAATGGAAACATCTCTCTTGATCTTTTTATTTTAGTTTTAATTTCAATTTAATAAATTGAATTTAATATTAGAAAAAAATTCCAATCAGCAAAATACTTTGCTGTACAGCAAACTACTTTGCTGTACAGCAAAAACTAATTTAATTTGACTGGAAAGAATATTCATCGTAAAATAATATTTTATTGAATTTTAAATATCTTGGGATGTAAATTTACTATCGTTATTGCTCTTATTTTTAGTTAATGTCGTGTATGCTCGACTATAAAATTGAAAATCTGTACATTTATAAATATAAAAAATTCTAAATTATTTTTAAAATATTGAAGTGTGAGGATTTGTACTAAGCTTTTCAATTTATAGTTAGAAAATATAGTTTTACCCAATCTACCCCGTACAAATACAGAAATTAAAAAGATTTAAAATTTTATAAATTACTTTAATTAATTTAAAAAGTTCCTATTAAAATTCATTATTCATCGACAAATTTCTTTTCTGAAGATGATGGTGTCCATAATATATCTTCTTCATAATAATAATTAAAAACTTTTTAAATTGAATATTGTCATAGTTTGACTGCGTCTTTTATTCAGTGCAGATGTTTGGAAAATAAGTTACTTTGAAAAATAAAATGGTTATTTACATTCACATACGGGGGATGCGCGTTGTGGTACAGTGGATATCGGCTCGGAACGAGAAATCGGGGACCCGAGTTCGAATTCCAGTTGAATCCATTGTATTCACTTACGCGCAAATACCCTTGGGTAAAGGTATTTATCCGTCTCTTCCTTCCAGTTATGGGTTAAATAGCAGGACAGATTAGGTTCTGTAGCCTTGGTCGGCAACCAGTCTACCGCAGAAAGCAATGGTAACCTACTGCGGTATAATCTTCTGTCCAGTCAGTCATGTCTCTTAAGAGACATGATCGCCCAAGCGTGTATCACGTATGGCACTTAACTGACTGACATTCTCCTAGGAATTCTGCAAATTCATATAGTTATATTTGAAGCAGGAAAAAATGTACAGTAATTTTTTTTTAGCAACACAGTTTTCCGGTTACATTTGTTACCATAACTCACACCCCTGAAGATGACATCGGAAAGAGGTTGAAAGTACTTGGGTACCTTAAGAAATGAATAAAAATAACATTTGTCAACGTTACAGCTCATTTCTGACATCTTTTGATTGTTATACGCGAAAGCTGTGAGTATAAACGGATTTCATTAAAAATAAGCAAATAACCATTTTTTAAATGGAACAAGTGGGGTGCCTCTACTCCTGTTCAATAAAAGTGGAGGGAGTGTGAACCGGGCGATAGTAGAGTCTATCTACTTTAATTAAAAAAATAGATTCACTAAATTTTAAATTTGTAACAGTCAGAAGATCAATTACAGAAAAAGATGAAGAACGGAATTTAGTTCCTAATGAAAGAGAATTTTCTAACAGGATAAAAGAAAAAAATCCACGTGAGGGCAAACGTTCAATTATGGATAACAAAGACAAGAAAACAAATTAACATTTTAAAAATACATTAAAATGACTTACACTAAAAGAATTTAAGCAAAAATGGAATCTAACGCCAAGTCAAACAGGAAACGAACGAAATGGTAAGACTTTAGAAAAGAGAGAACAAGAAAAAATATCACAGCCCACAGTTGGAATGACCAGTAAAGTGAGAATTATAAGCATTCTGACGGAAAGATTCACTTATTTGGCAAAACCCAAATCGAGCAGAGTGATTAAATTTAGTTCTAACATGTGCGTTGTGGTGCATTGGATATCGGCTCGGAACGAGAAATCGAGGTGCCGAGTTCGAATTCCAGCTGAATTCATTGCATTCACTTACGCGCAAATACCCTTAGGAAAGGTATTAATCCGTCTATTCCTTCCAGTTATGGGTTAAATAACACGACAGATTGGATTCTATAGCCTTGGTCGGCAACCAGTCTACCGCAAAAAGCAATGGCAACCTACTGCGGGATAATCTTCTGCCCTGTCAGTCATGTCTCTTTCGAGACATGATCGCCCAAGCGTGTATCACGTATGGCACTTAACTGACTGACTGAATATAATAGTTGGAAAGATGATTAATAGTTCTACTGGGCATAAAGTGAGGGATCAATTTTATATTGTTAGGAAGTAATAAACTTATCCCCCACTTATTACTACTTAATAATATAATATATATCTTCCCCTCTAGCTATGAGTCAAATACGAGGACAGATTGGGTTCATAGCGATATAAAACTGATCCCCCACTTTATGCCCAGTAGAGCCTTAATCATGATTCCAACTATTATATTCAGTCAGTCAATCAGTTAAGTGCCATACGTGATACACGCTTGGGCGATCATGTCTCGAAAGCGACATGACTGACTGGGCAAAAGATTATCCCGCAGTAGGTTGCCATTGCTTTCTGCAGTAGCCAGCCAAGGCTATAGAACCCAATCTGTCCTGTTATTTAACCCATAACTGGAATGAGAAGACGAATTAATACATTTCCCAAGGGTATTTGCGCGTAAGTGAATGCAATGAATTCAACTGGAATTTGAACTTCTAGTAATAAGTAAACGTTTCATTATTTCGTCTTTTTTCCAATATGTCAAAAGAGCCATCGCTAAACTGAGGTGCTTGCCTGCTTAAGCCAAACACACGAGGTGTAATTTTTTTTTACTATTTGCAAATAAAAATTTTATTATTTCTTCTTTATGTGCCGTGTTCTTTCAGGACGTAGGCAATCATAGATTTCTATTTGCCACTAACCCTTGTCGTTCTTAACATTTTTTTCATTTGGCATCTCACCCAAAACCCAGTTCCGTCATCCACTTGCTCAAGCTTATCAAGTATGTCTCTCGCTGATTTCTTCAGTCTCTCTTTCCCTCTATCTATCCTGTGAGTATTAGATTTGTCAAGTCCTCCTTTCTCATTACGTTTCACAGAAACCTCAGCTGTCTCTTCTTAATGCTAAGTATAAGTTTTCTTTTAGTTTGCATCCTCTGCTAAACTTAGTCGTTGCTCACATGTTCGGTCCATAGTATTCTCAGCATCTTTCTGTAGAACTACACCTGATGCTTTAACTCTATCCTTCATCTTTGAGGAGATTGTTCAGAATTGGCTGCTACAAAGGAGGATAGATATCACATAACAGTCCAGTATTCTTTTCTTTGTTTCTAACGAAATCTTCCTGTCTTTAAATACACTGCTAAACTTTTGAAATGCATCTTTGACCATGCCAGTTCGCCTTCGGATCTCAGTGTCGCACTCCACGTCCTCTGTCAGAACACTTCCCAGGTATTTAAATTTTTGCACCTGTTTGATTTTAGTACCCCCCACCTGTAATTTGGCATTTTGGGTTGCCCCTTTTTACTGATGACGATGCATTCAGTCTTTTTGTCGTTCATATGTAGTCCTTTCTTCTCTCTCTTGCTACCTTCTGTAAGAGGTCCTGTATTTTTCTTTCCGTGTCTGTTACCAGCATTGGATCATCTGCGAATCTTATATTGTTTAGATTATAGCATCCAATGACGAATTCTGGCAGAATTTCTAGTCTCTCAGAATTGTTTCGCTGTCCATGTTGACTAGATCCGGTTAGAGGACACATCTTTGTCTTAATCCTCTTTCTATTTTTGTATATCTGCTGAATTCATTTCCTGTCCGTATGCAGGCGGTTTGCTGTTAGTATAGGTTCTTGATGTCTATTGAACAGGTGAAGAGGCTCATCCCTTGTTCCCTGTTTAGGATGTGGTTTCCGGCTTTCTCTTTTCCAATCTTTTCACTTTTCATCTTTTTCTTTTTTCAATTGGTGTAGAGAGACTAAACTATCGCCCGGTTCACACTCCACCCACGTCTATTGAACAGGTGTAGAGGCTCATCCCTTGTTCCCTGTTTAGGATGTGGTTTCCGGCTTTCTTTTTTCCAATCTTTTCACTTTTCATCTTTTTCTTTTTTCAATTGGTGTAGATAGACTAAACTATCGCCCGGTTCACACTCCACCCACGTATATTGAACAGGTGTAGAGGCTCATCCCTTGTTCCCTGTTTAGGATGTGGTTTCCGGCTTTCTTTTTTCCAATCTTTTCACTTTTCATCTTTTTCTTTTTTCAATTGGTGTAGATAGACTAAACTATCGCCCGGTTCACACTCCACCCACGTATATTGAACAGGTGTAGAGGCTCATCCCTTGTTCCCTGTTTAGGATGTGGTTTCCGGCTTTCTTTTTTCCAATCTTTTCACTTTTCATCTTTTTCTTTTTTCAATTGGTGTAGATAGACTAAACTATCGCCCGGTTCACACTCCACCCACGTCTATTGAACAGGTGTAGAGGCTCATCCCTTGTTCCCTGTTTAGGATGTGGTTTCCGGCTTTCTTTTTTCCAATCTTTTCACTTTTCATCTTTTTCTTTTTTCAATTGGTGTAGATAGACTAAACTATCGCCCGGTTCACACTCCACCCACGTATATTGAACAGGTGTAGAGGCTCATCCCTTGTTCCCTGTTTAGGATGTGGTTTCCGGCTTTCTTTTTTCCAATCTTTTCACTTTTCATCTTTTTCTTTTTTCAATTGGTGTAGATAGACTAAACTATCGCCCGGTTCACACTCCACCCACGTCTATTGAACAGGTGTAGAGGCTCATCCCTTGTTCCCTGTTTAGGATGTGGTTTCCGGCTTTCTTTTTTCCAATCTTTTCACTTTTATGTAGCCCCCTGCACATCAGTGGCGTTACCGCCTTGCTCGGGGTGATATTTTTTAAAAAAATGTAATGCCTTTCCCGGATATGTAAAGGTTACCGAGCATCTCTAACAAGTCACTGTGGCGTACTTTGTCGAATGCCTTTGCGTAATCTCTAAAACTCAGGTACACATCCTTCTGCATTCGTATTGCTCTTACTGATAAGATTCTGAAAAGGGATATTGAGTTCCGCGTTCCGGTCTATTTGACGAAGAAAAACAGTCGAAACGTTATGATAGCAACAACAAGTATGAGGACAATAGTCCGCATGTAAATAGTGGAAATAAGAAATAACTGACCTTAAGACTTGGTTTGGAGATTCAAATGATTTGGATAAGGATCGATTGGTTTTTAGAATTTCTAATGTTGGCTGCAATTTTTCTAATAAGAATCTCTAATGCCGATTCCAATGAAGAGCATTTCATGGTCTCTGTTTTTTGATAGACTAAACTATCGCCCGGTTCACACTCCACCCACGTATATTGAACAGGTGTAGAGGCTCATCACTTGTTCCCTGTTTAGGATGTGGTTTCCGGCTTTCTCCTTTCCAATCTTTTCACTTTTTTTCTTTGCTTTTTCAATTGGAGTAGATAGACTAAACTATCGCCCGGTTCACACTCCACCCACGTCTATTGAACAGGTGTAGAGGCTCATCCCTTGTTCCCTGTTTAGGATGTGGTTTCCGGTTTTTTCTTTTCCAATCTTTTCACTTTTCTTCTTTTTTTTTTCAATTGGAGTAGATAGACTAAACCATCGCCCGGTTCACACTCTACCCCATGTCTATTGAACAGGTGTAGAGGCTCATCCCTTGTTCCCTGTTTAGGATGTGGTTTCCGGCTTTCTCTCTTCTAATTTCTAATGTTTTCACTCTTACGTAGCCCCTGCGCATCAGTGGCGTTACCGCCTTGCTTGGAGTGATATGATTAAAAAAAAAAATTAGTAAAAGGTGCTCAACGCCTAATATTCAATTCAATATGAATATCTCAAATAAATCGCGAAGATGTCAAATCAGACTAAAGTAATGCTGATGTAACGATACCGGCTCACGAAGGACAAGAAATGCTAAAATTTTAATCTTTAATTTTTTTCAAATAAAAAAAATAATAGATAAGTTTTCTAATTGCTGCATCTATGAAGTTACATTAACGAAACATCACTTCAGCCCGATGACCTCCTAAATGATGAAACACATCACACGAAAAAAAAACTATTTTTGCTTTGTCATTGATTTTTCTAACATTGTTCTGGTATATAAAAATTGTATATATTATTTCCACCCCATAAGACAATGTACTTTATCAGCAGAAAACAGCTGTAATTACGTTTATCGATTTTAATTGTTAACGGCGTTGATTGTGTTATTAATTAATTAAATCTAACATAATTAAATTTGCATACTTCCATTTCTACTCTTTATAAAATTTGATATTACTTTCAGAACAATCTAATGTCAGATATAAACGATATCTGTAATAGCTTATAACTTTATATATATATATATATATAATTCTATATAAAGAACAAGTAAAATTTTATTAAATATAACGGACAGTTTCACTAGAAACAAAGAGGAGAGTACTGGATTGCTATGTGATGTCAGTTCTTCAATATGGCAGTGAATGTTGGACAATATCTTCCTAGATGAAGGAAAAACTTGAAACAGCTGAAATGTGGTTCTACAGAAGGATGCTGCGGATAACCTGGACCGAGTATGTGAGCAATGATGAGGTTTTGGAAAGGATGGAGACGAAAAGGAAATTAACAGTGAGCATCAGGAAGAGACAACTAAAGTTCCTGGGACATACAATCAGGAAGGAGGGCTTGGAAAACCTGTTACTAACAAGCCAGGTAGAGGCAAAAGGAGACAGTGGAAAGCAGCGGATAACTTATTTGAAGGACCTGATCGGGTGGATGACGGAACGAGGATTGCATGGTGCAACAGGAGAAAGCGTTCTAAGAGCTACCAGGGACAGGGAGATGTGGAAGGCCATGATCGTCTACGTCCTGAAAGGACATGGCACATAAAAGAAGAAGATAACGGACAAAGAAAATTAGACTTTTCCGTTTGCTAGGAGTAAAAGATTTGTCCATAAGGTTCACTGTACGAAGCGCTTTTGGTAAATCATATTACCGAAATTATATCGCTATAAGAGAGGCCCTGTGTATTAAATATATATCTCCTGCTATCAACCTCAGTAGGCGTGCGAAAAGTTTTTTTTGAAAATAGAGAAACGCCCTTTCGAATTCCGTCCGCGTGCAACAAGCGAAGGCACGGAGTAAACGCCTATGCTATTATTAAAAACTACACAAAAAAAAAAAAATACATGTCAAACAGTCAAAACATGAACAGAAACTAAGAACCCAAAGAAATACAAATCCATTGAAAATGGCTAAGAAATTTTCTGAAAGCGCTTGAGTCTAATGACGGTACGGATAGTCCCTGCTAATTGGAGTGTATCTTTGAAGATCTTTTAAAAAACTATAAAAGTACATGGATTTTGAAGTGGATATTTCAAACATGTAGCACCTAAGGACATCAATAATTCCATTTGTAGTTGGAGCCCTCTGATTGTTTGAAAAAGGTCCCGATAGACTCATTTGAGAGGACTTCTGGTAGCCTATGCCTTAAATAAAGGCAAACAATTTAATAACAAGTACAGTTCACATGTCGAATTCCAGTTGAATTCATTGCATACACTTACGCGAAAATACCCTTATGAAAAGCATTCATCCGTCTCTTCCCTCCACTTATGGGTTAAATAACAGGACAGACTGGGTTCTATAGCCCTGGCTGGCAAAAAGTCTACCGCAGAAAGCAATGGCAACTTACTGCGGGATAATATTCTCTCCAGTCAGTCACGTCTCTTTCGAATCATGATCTTTCAAGCGCGTATCACGTATGGCACTTAACTGACTGACAGTTCACACATTACGAAAAGCTTTATCTATGTAAAATATGTGTGATCTTGGGTTTTTTTTTTCTGCATTTTTACAAAAATGATCAGCGGAAAATGACATGAAATCATTTGTGACCTTAGGTCACTTGTTAGGACCGTGAAGGAAATGTGTCTTCAAGTGAAATGAAAAGAAATAATAATGATAAAATTAACCCCAAAATTCCTTCACATACTGGTACTTTTGTTTGATTTACTTTGCTGGTTAATCTTAGGGGTAACGGATTTTAAATCTTAGCGGCCTTTCTAAAATGAGACTGAACGCCATACACTAATGGGTTAACTAGTTTCAGCCTAATAGCTTCGTAAGCCAATAAAGTAGTGAAACTAAAGAATTATCGAATCAAGAGGGGCCAAACAATATTTTGGCCTACAGTTTACAAAGCGAAAGAGAGAGAGAGAGAGTGGGTGGGTGAGAAATAGAGGGAGTGAAAGAGAAGAAAAGATACTGAAAACAATTACTTTATTATAATTCTGAACATTGTCATTAAAAAGGACCACTTCCAAATACTCCATTTAAAACGAATTTGAACTTTCCCGCTATCACAGTCTCATTATCGGCTATCTTTTTATAATATAAAGTTGTTTCGAACTGCGAATTTAAGAGAAAAATGTAAATTGTTCTACATTATAAAAAATATAGGTCAGCTTCCCAGGGATTTGCTGGTTATTGGAAAAGATGCTGAGTTAGACCGACTAGCGGCCTCCACACTAAGGGGACATCATCTGGCCGGTTCTAGAGAATGGCTTTAAGACCTGTGAACTAAACAAATGTGTAAGACCTGCTTTGAGAATAGACGATGTCAGCAGGAACAAACAAGACAAATGCAAGACAAGCAACCTTCGGAAGAAGATATGACAATAACAGATAAATATTACAATTAATTTCAAACAGATATATGCATTAGGATTTCGGATCTGATGTCATGATTTTAACTGCTAAAAGAATACGTTTTTAGCAACTCCCTTTGTTATTATTATATGATGTATTTGATATAAAATGTATTTTCAAACAGTATAGTCTTCTCGTCTTTGTTCATCCAGCACGACTCATGTGGTGAGGGGTGGCTAAATTTCCCATAACATCACGTATTAATCAATAAACCCTTTAATGCCAAGTATAAAATACTAATTATATTAAATACTAATTATATAAAATATCCATTATAGAATTAAAACAAAAAACCAAGTGTTACTTCAGTCAGTTAAATGCCATACATGATACACACTCGGGTGATTATGTCTCGAAAGAGATATGACTGACTGTGCAGAAGATTTTCCCGCAGTAGGTTGCCATTGCTTTCCTTCTTGCCAACCAAAGCAATGCTATAGAATCCGATTTGTCCAGTTATTTGATCCATAGCTGGGGGAAGAGATGAATTAATACCTTTCCTGAGAGGATTTGCTCATAATTGAATGTAACGAATTCAACTGGCATTCGAACTCGGTTCTCATTTTTCTCGTTCTGAGCCGATATCCACTGCTTCACAAAATATAGCCCGATATAAATCATAGGTTTCTACATATAATGCGTTAATGCCTACTGTGTGCGGAACTTTTGGGGACGGATGAAATGAATGGGTTAAAGTTATCATCTAATTATTTTTTTATCTAAATGACCTTGTTCCAGGGTGATGACTACAAGCGGCTTTTTTTCTCGATAAATGTTTCGTTGATCTTCATCGATTTCAATTCTATTTCGTGTTACTTGCTTGCCAATGTTGTCCTCGCCTTTTATTCTTTTCTTTTTCATTTCTTGATACGGAAACGAAAGCTTTCCCGCGGATATAAGATTCAAAGTCTCCCCGAATTATTTGCCACAAACTGAACTGACTGCTAAGAATTGGCAAAGCAGTATTGTTTATTCACCCATCTCTAAAAAAAAAAAAAAAAAAAGAAAGAAAGAAAGAAAGAAAGAAAGGCGGAAAGAGAAACAACAGCAGGCCGAAATTGCGTTTCATAAAATATTATACAGGGTGTCGGGTGACTAAGATTTTATTTCATTGTGAATAAGTTTAGGCTCTTGGCTTTAATCGTCTGACCTCATAACCACGAGAGCAAACGGAACGCCAATAACTCGCTTGCCAAAACTCCACGCACATTGTGCGTAATTATATACATATATACATATATATATATATTTGTGTGTGTGTGTGTGTGTGTGTGTGTGTGTGTGTGTTCGTGCATATGTGTGTGTGTAAATGAAGCGATAGTGAGAAAGCCTGTCTTCCGAACAAGAGGACGAGCGTCTCAGGAACTCAAGACGAAAGCATGGGGTGCCCCTAATAGACGTTTCGTCAAAGAAGAATATTAAAATCTTTCTTTCATAACAAAAGCAGAATTGAACAAAACTAATAATAATAATAATAATAATAATAATAATAATAAATAATTTATTGTGCGAAGAGAGTTGAAAATAGAAATTATTTCAAAGAAACTATCATATAAGCGAATATATCAAACATTAAATTATTATATAAATCGCGTAGAACAAAATAATGATGACAATAATAAAATAATACACAAATCATTATAAGAATAGGTTTAAAATACTACAAAGAAATCATTATATAATCAAATATATTAATTATAATTCAAGGAATTGTTATATAAGGCTTCTTGCTTCTCAGTGAACTTTGATCTGCAAATATTTAAATGCAATGTGAATCACTATTTTCTGTCTTCTGAATTTTTGTTCTTTTATTATCGACTCCCTCCTTAATAGTATATTTTTCTCGTATTCTCTATCACTCAGTAACCTCCCCTTGCGTCTTAGTGGCTTTATAACCTTACTAGCAGTAAAGAAGAAGAATAAACTGGTATGAACACCACCCAGACTCGGTTACAGTCATGGTACATAACAATTTAATGGGTTTTTAAAATACACACAGACAAAACAATCAAAGCTAATCGTCCAGACATCAGGAATAGAGACTACAAGAATAGAATGTGCTTTCTTATTGAGATGACAGTCTCTGTAGATTGTGTTGTATCTTTGAAATTTTTTAAAAATTATCAAAATACAAAGATCTTGAAGTGAAAATCTCAAAAAATGTGGCATATGGGAACATCATTAATTCCAATTGTAGTTGAAGCCCTTAGTTCGATTAAAAATGTTCCGACAGACTCCCTGAAGGGATTCCTGGTCGCCCACGCCTAATGAAATACAAAAATATGTACTCACAAGTACAGATCACATATTACGAAGAACCTTTTCTAGGAAAAATATGCGTGATCGTGAGGTTATTTTTTGTTTTTCCTTTCTGCTGTTTTTACAAAACTGATCAGTGGAAAATGTCATAAACCATTCTTGACCGAATGTTACATGTTCGGACCGACTGGGAAGGAAATGTGTCTACAACAGAATTCAAAAGAACTAATAATAATAATAATAATAATAATAATAATATATAGAAACAACAAAGGATTGGATGATACAATTAGTCAAACAACATGAAAATAGAAAGAAAAAATATTCAATAATGAAAGAAGGCAGTAAATACAAACAAGAATTACATTTAGTAGATTCTGTAAAAAAGCAAAACAGAAGCCAAAAACCAACCTACTGTGGCAAAAAATATGAAAATGAAAGCCAAGGATAAAGCTCTTGAACAGATAAAACGACGCTGGCAAGACAAACCTCTGCATGGCCAATATCCAGAACTTGCCAATAAATCCAATGTTTATAAACTTAATACACATTGCTGGTTACGGGCATCTGTATTAAAGTCTGAAACTGAAAGCCTTATTCTTGCTGCGCAAAACCAAAGTCTTTTCACTAGGAACTTTCAGGTATATATTTTATATAATAAGGTGGATCCAAAATGCAGGTTCTGTGACAAATACCAAGAAAAAATAAACCATCTAATCTCCGGATGTTCTGTACTTGCCCCAAATGAATATAAAAATCGTCACGATAGAGTGGGGCAATATTTACACAGGACAATGTGCAAACACCATGGAAAATATGTAAACAAACACTGGTATGAACATCATCCAGCACCGGTTACAAAAATAGAAGATGTCACCATTCTATGGGATTACACTATCTAAAAAACAGAAACATTGAAGCAAATAGGCCGGACATTATCGTTAAAAACCAAAAAGAAAAATATGCTTATCAATTGATATGGCTTGTCCATCAGATTGTAATTTAGCAACCAAGGATTTCGAAAAACTCTTACAATAAATGGCCTAAAAATTGAAATAGAAAAAATTTGGAAATTGAAAACAAGTATCGTACCATTGATAGTAGGTGCACTTGGAATGATAAAAAAATGGAACAAAGAACGTATTGAAAGAATCCCTGAAAACCCCAGCTTAAGAGATATACAAAATATTGTCTTATTAAGTACAGCCCACACACTAAGGAGAACTTTGTCTATGTAACGCTGGGAATGATAGGGAGATATGAAAAAACATGAAATAGACCCATAACAACACACTACGACCTGCCTTTGGTTTTTCTGTAGACTTGGTAGGTAATGAGACCATAACAGAAATCGATTTATAATGTAAAATTAAATAATAATAATAATAATAATAATAATAATAATAATAATAATAGAAAAGATGTGAAAATTGAAAACAAGAGTTGTGTCAGTGATAGTAGGTGCACTTGGAATGATAAAAAATGTAACAAAACAATACATTGAAAGAATCCCTGGAAACCCCAGCTTGAGAGATATACAAAAAATTGTTTTATTAAGTACAGCACACACACTGAGGAGAACTTTGTCTATGTAACGCTAGGGATGATGGGGGAGATATGAAAAAAACATGAAATGGAGCCATAACAAGACGCCACGACCTGCCTTAGGTCTTCCCGCAGACTTGGTTGGTAGTGCGACCATAGCAGAAATCAAAATATGATGAAAAATGACATAATAATAATGAAGAAATTAAATGAAAATAGAGTAGAGATCGGTGCCATACTGCGTTTAAGAGCACACTGCGAAAGGTAGTGTAGATTTTAAAAGACTTGGTACCTCAAAATCACGAATGATCTGAAATAAACACGCACATTCATGCAATAATAATAATAATAATCTTCAATGATTAGGCTATTTAATATCTATATGCGATGTCTTGGTTAATTAAGACGGCATACAGTAAATAAACTTTCAGCAACGGAGCGTTATTTGTAACTTGCCAGCTGGGTCTTCTCCTCTTGTGGGTGACGAACTGTGTATCTCTGTTATCCTGATCGTGGAGAAGAATCTTTTCCTTGGGTCGAGAGTATATATATATATATATATCCCCAAAAAGAAGTGGCTTGAATGCTGTTTAGTCTCAGTGATGGAGAAGAGAATGTGATTCTACAGAAGGATGCTGAGAATTCTATAGACCAAACATGTTAACAAAGATGACGTTCTAAAGAAAATGGCAAAAATGACTCTGATATCTAAAATCAGGAAGAAACATTTGAAATTTTTGAGCCAAATGATCTTTTTAACTTTTGGGCACTCATTTTGATCAACTTACATTAATGCTGTCTAGTAAACAAAGACAGATTTTTTAACCGAAGCAAGGCAATAAAGATACTAAACGCAAATGGGTTAATTGGTGTTAGAGAATATGAAGTAAAAACACTATTAAAGAAAAGGAACCATAAAAACAGGAATTAAGACGCCAGATGATAACGATTGACATTGCATTTAAATTTTTGAAGATCCAGCTTGAAAGCAAGAAACCGAAAAGAGTCCTGCAAGCGAGAAATTTGAGAGAAGAAATTGTTAGCATAAAAATTACGGTTACATCTAACCATTATTATCTATAAAAGAATTAGACCTTGTTGCCAATGCACTTAAACTCATAAAGTCTAGGTACCCCTGAAGAAAGTTCATCAGATTAATTAATATTAAAGTATTTATAGAAAAGGCACGAGAAAGTTACATTACGGCATTGAAAATGTGACCAAAGCAAAGATCATTCTTTGGATGTTCTCAAAAATCTCTAAATATGTAGCAGGCTTGCCATACCAGATATGGAGGTAGTATTAAAATGGTACAATTATAAAAATAATTTACAGTTATAGAAATAAGAAAAGTGCGTTGTGGTGCAGTGGGTATCGGCTTGGAACAAGAATTCGGGGAGCCGAGTTCGAATTCCAGTTGAATTCTCTGCATTCACTTACGCACAAAAAACCCTTGGGAAATGTATTAATCCGTCTCTTCCCTCCAGTTATGGGTTAAATAACAGGAAAGATTCGGTTTTATAGCCTTGGCTGGCAACCAGTCTACCACACAAAATAATGGCAACCGATTGCGGGATAATTTCTGCCCAGTCAATCATGTCCCTTTCAAGACATGATCGCATAAGTGTGTATCACGTATGGCACTTAACTGACTGATCTAAGAAATCTGTTTTGTCTTTTAAATTTCATAATGCAAACTTTTGTAGATGGCACTGGTTAATAAATAAGTATAGCTGTTGCTATTGTTAAATTTTACTCTGCATAAAACCGACTGGAATCGGTGTATTTTGGCGAAACTATTTATTTGGAAGTCAATACGAAACTAATGAATGTATTTTTATTCGACTTGTGGAAAAAAAAGTTTCTTCTGGGGCCTCAAACTAATAAAACAAAATATGCATGATTCCAACTGTTAAAGTCTGGTAGCAATCTGAAATAGAAACTGTTTCGTTTGTTGAAAACTACGATATTCTTTCTCTCAGTCCGAGTTTGACCCCTGGGGTTAATTCTTGTGACAGCCAAACAATATTCACTGCACATATGAATGTCCATAAAGAAAATAATAGATGTGGTTGGCGGATTTCTCGAGTTTATCAATTGGCTATATATATATATATATATATGTTTGTGTGTGTTAACAGTCAAGTATAAATACGCGTATTTGCAAAGACGATACCAATAACTGAATATATATATATACGACTTAGATTTTTTAAATATCTACCTTCTCAAAAGAAATGCTTTTTTTTCTCAAGCCAGCACATTGATATACGACCTGAAACACCAATTTTAAAGTAATGAAAAACTAATAATACTAATAATAAATACTAATTTTCTTTCCTTTAACATGTCAAATATTTATATCCCTTATTGTATATCATGGTTTCCTTTACTTTCCTCTACGTCAAGGCAAGGTTTCCTCATTTTACAGCGGAAATGGCTAGAGCTAACCGTAAATTCTATTTCTTGCAATTTTACTCTGTGGAACTCTCTTCCGATTCCTTTGATTTTCAAAAATGTAAATGCAGTGTTAATAGATATCCACTGACTTTCTATTTCTTTTTTATGTTTCTCATGCACGCTTGGTCCTGGACATGACGGTAAACTGCATCCGGCAGCAAGGGTTCTGATTGGGACGTTGTGAGGAGCATGGAACCACCTCTTAATTGCTTTTTTTTCTGGTTCACCCTGACCCGGAGTGGTAGCATTTATTAGGGTCCAAACTATGGGGAAATAGTTAACCCCCAAACTGGAGTCAAAACACTTTGAAAGTATAAAAATACACTTTTATAGAAATAAATACGTAAAAATAAACTTCTATAGAAAATATACATTTTTGAAGGAAAGATATTGCCAACAATACATTTTTGAAAAAAAAAATTATTACCATAACACATTTTTAAGGAAAAAAATTATTCTCAGCAAAACATTTTTGAATACAAAACTAGAAGACATTTTCAATTTTCCAAAATAAAAAAGAATAAAAACAAAATATTTTCATTAAAACCAGTATCGCAGCGATGATGATTTTGACCGAACGGATGAACAGGTTTTTCAATAGACAGATCTCAGTTTATCTGAAAAAAAAAACATTAACTTTTTTAAGAAAAGTTAAATCTAATACATGCAAGATTTAACTTTTTTAAGAAAAGTTAAATCTAATAGATGCAAGATTTCACAGTCACAGAAACACTCCTTGGACTTTTCACCCCACCCTTGTATACATTAAATCACTAACTTTTACTATATATATATATTTGTTTTCATTTTCTGGGCAAAGGAAACGTCTGTGTGCTAAGTTTATTTATATATTTTAGATTAAATATATTTTTAAATTCTAATGATTCAAGCACAAAAACGATGATTTGAAGGAAAAGTTCTTTTAGCGAATCAATATTTTTATTTCTTAAAAAGGAAATATGAAAAATAACAGCTAAATATATTGAATTTGATTTGATGAATAATATTACGGGATTAACATCCATCTGCCACACTGCCCGTGGTAATTCACTAGAAAAACGAAAACAGTGATAAAACACCTGCGGTTCACTAGCAACCGACAGACTTGCTCGCTGTCCAAATTATTAATTTTTTTATGCTCAAAGAGTGGGCTTAGACTTATGGCGCTGTTATTCTCAGCTATAAAAAATGTTCTTTATTAAAGTGATACGTGATGCGGCTTCCCTCTGTCTTTCCTACAAATATTTTCACGCCAACTACTCTGACGAGTTTATTTTTCTGGTGCTCCCTATATACGAATCTCCTAGGCCTAACAGGTTGGCGACTAGCTCCAACCTTTTTACAGTCAAAAGAGTCAAATATACCCGCAACTTCTACTCGAATAGTTTCTTTTCCCGCACGTCCCGCCTCTGTTGTACTCCCTTCTATATACTTACTTCCCTGATAGTTACAGTCTACAAGAGTTTAAGTGCAAAGTAGTGTCATTCTTTACTTCCCTGATTCCCATATTTCTCTTGTGCTTCTCCAACAACCTGTTTCTTGATACTCTTTCTTCCCGGTCTCGTCTCATGTAACCCCGCTGTACACCAGTAGCAGCACTATCTCTGTAAGTGAATTGATTATAAAAAATATCCTCTCTCTTTAATAATAAAGACAATTATATATATATATTATAAGTAGAATAAAGAAAGAACAAGTAGTCTTTAAAAAGTGTCTTTAATCTAACAAGTTTCTTCAGAGATTTATAAAAGACGAATGATTTAAAAATCCAAGAGACAGATTGTTGATTGAGGTATAGTTTCATTGCTCAGATACGTGTCACGTGTGATAAAGCAATGTCAGTTAAGTGCCATACGTGCTACACGCTTGGGCGATCATGTCTCGAAAGAGACATGACTGACTGGGTAGAAGATTATCCCGCAGTAGGTTGCCATTGCTTTCTGCGGTAGACTGGTTGCCGACCAAGGCTATAGAACCCAATCTGTCCTGCTATTTAACCCATAACTGGAAGGAAGAGACGAACTAATACGTTTCCCAAGGATATTTGTGCGTAAGAGAATACAATGGATTCAACTGGAATTCGAACTCGGCTCCCCGGTTTCTCGTTCCGAGCCGATATCCACTATGAATATTAAATGTAGAAGAAAAAACTTGTGTCTGTTTAAGTGTTTGTGTCTTCTTTTCTACTTGTTCTTTAATTATTCTGTTCATCTTGTCGGATTCCGATCCATATATTCAACTAATACACACACACACACACACACACACACACACACACACACACACACACATATATATATATTGCCCTTCTGTCACGCTCATGGACAGAGAGACAATAGCGAGATATCGTCGGCTCAGTTCATTCTCTTTTCTACCAGTTATTAAACTTTACTGTTAGTTATGAAAGCAATTGCCGCGTGTTTACTCTTTAACTATAATTATGTGGTTGAGTAGTGAATGACAAACACACACACACATATATATATATATATATATATATATATATAAATATATGCTCTTTATTATAATAAAGATCGTTCTATATATATATATATATATATATGTGTGTGTGTGTGTGTGTGTGTGTGTGTGTGTGTGTGCTCAGGAGAGGATAATATGTGCGGAAACCGCTAAAAATATTGCCGTTATTTTTGACGACAGTGGCACATTCTCTTATATATATATATTTAAAAAAGTAACTGATACCTATAAATCTACTCAGTAATTCTGGGCATATGGGAATAGGAAAATGTTTAACGAGCCAGGTTGATTTATTATTAATAATTAGATCGGTTCTCACTAGGTGCCAAACCAAAGCTAAATATAAGAACAGGGTAGTAATTCTTATTAATATCTCATTCGCTGATTTGTCCACTTTAAAGGAAACGAAAAATTCGTGTGAGCTTCAAAAGTTAATTATTCTTAAAATAGTTGACCCCTTAAAATATGTGTCCTTTCAAAATATAGGGTCACATACACGCAAGTGCATAAATTATGTTTCATTTTGTTTTTCTCATGACTTTATATTTCTTAACCATAGTTCCTCCAAGCAAGGCAATAAAGCCACTAACTTGCAAGGATATACTGAGTGCTAGAGGATATAAAAAAAACTATTTAAAATATAAAACAATAAAAGAATATAAATTAGAAAGACAGATAGCGACTGACACTGCATTCAAATTTTTGAAGATCAAAGTTGACTGGAAAGCAAGAAGGTGGAATTTCCGCGCTGTTCGTGGAACCATTTTTGTGAGCAAAATTTCCCACAAATTTTAATAAATTTGTCTTATGCCCTTTCCGTGCATTTGAAGTTAGTCAGTTAAATGCCATACGTGATACACTCTTTGGGCGATCATATCTCGAAAGAAACATAACTGACTGGGCAGAAGATTATCCCTCAGCAGGGTGCCATTGCTTTCTGCCAAAACTATAGAACCCAACCTGTCTTATTATTTAACCCATAACTGGAGGAAAAAGATTAATACCTTTCCCAAAGATATTTGCACGTAAATGAATGCAAGGAATTCAAACTCGGCTCCCCGATCGGTCGTGCCGAGTCGATACCCATTGCGCTACAATTGATCTGCCAATCAAAAAGCAAATAGACAGTTAATTTCAAGATCTATTCTCGTTCTCCTCCAGGGATAAGTGAGAAGAAAACTCGACTTCCCCATCATCACGTATTCTCCATCTGAAACACAAGGCAGAACAACAAATGTATTGGTCTCTTTTGAGAATTAACTTTTTCTAGTGGGCTCCCTCTGGAGTTGATGTTACACAGGACCGTAGATGATGCTAAAAAGACACCGGGCACAGAGAAAATTGCCCGGAGTTATTAGTTGAAAATGTAATGCCGTCATCAGTGTCATCCGTTTCCAGAAACTATGATTTTGCGGATTTTTTCGGCTATTCCAATGGAAATTAGGCACAGAACATGAACGAAAGCAGGAAATCGGGTTCGGACTTTCTGAGTATAACCAGTTTTTTCTCCCAAAATTAATAAATAAACAAACATATTTTTACTGCGTTCATTTGGATGTTTTCTTCGTTTTTTTTTTCTTTCTTTCTTTCTTTCTTTCTTTCTTTCTTTCTTTCTTTCTTCGTGAATTGTTTAGTTTAATTTCTGACGAAGACATTTTTCCTTGCCCGGATTTTCACTATGATTGCACGGATCGGCTCGGACCCGTGCCCGGTAGTCAGATACGGCCATTATGTTACCCACCAGTGGAATTGATGGTCTCCCAATGTTTATACCCTGGGGACGGGGCGACTTATGACCCGCTGCACCTCACACTCAACAACGTAATAGCACTTATATGTTCTTGAGTTTCTTGGTAGGTGAACGATTACAGTCCTCAACAACTTCCTGTCTCTTGTAGCTATAAACTTTTAAACTCTTTACCATCTTCCTTTATCCCTTTTCAGATAACAGTTTACGCAAACACGTTAGTTACCTCTTACTTTTGGCTCTCTTGCCTTCAATATATATATATATAGTGTGTTAAATTCTCGAAGCATGCTTTCCTTAAAAACTGGAAACTGGTTGTCGGATAACTAGCCGCATCGTTTTGTCGGTCTGCCATCGTTCGCAGGCCGTAACGGTTCGACGTCGCCGCTGCTGCCGCCTCCTCTGCCGCTGCCGCTGTGTCTTCGTTGTTGCCCGTACGCTAGCCCATATCTTATATCTTAGAAATATCAACTTGCTTTTTATGATTTTAAGTACAAATGTCTGCTTAGTTTCCATTTTCCATTAAACTTCCTCGTTACTTTTCTGGTATGGATGTTGTCTACACACGCAGCAAAATTAAAAGCAAGGCTTGTCAAATGGCAGATGAATTTGATTATGGGAATTACATCCATCTGTCACACTACCCATGATAATTTACTAGAAAAACGAAAACAGTGATGAAACACCTGCGGCTCACTAGCAACCGATGATGTAGACTTGCTCTTCCATTCAAAGTATTACTTTTTGACGCTCAAAGAGATTTTAGATTGATAAAAATCTCATTAAATGATAGCTTGTGGGGGAATGGATTAATATCTTTTCCAGAGTTTTTTGCACCTAAGTGAATATAACGAACCCAACGGGAATTGGAACTCGATTCTTCGATTACAAATTTCGATCCGTTATATCACGGGCACTGTAAGAAAACCGAATGCATGGTCATCAGCAAAAAGAGCAACTCAAAATGTCAAATACAGGTGGGGTATATTAAAATCAAGCAAGTACAAAAACTTAAATACCTAGGAATTATTCTAACAGGAGATGGAAAGTGCAACACAGAGATCCGAAAACGAATTGGCATGGCGAAGGACGTGTTCCAGAAGCTAAGTAAAAAACTAAGACACAGGAAAATTTCCCTAGAAACAAAAAAGAGAGTGCTAGATTGCTATGTGATGTCAGTTCAATACGGCAGTTAAATTTGGACAATGTCATTGAAGATGAGGAAAAAACTTGAAGCAGCGGAAATGTGGTTCTACAGAAGGATGATGCGGATATCATGGACCGAGCATGTGAAGAAAGTGACTGTATCTTGGCTACCAGATCGGAATCGATCACATTACAAATTCTCCGTTGGATTTTGTCAAGGACGCATAGGTGGAAAGCAGAGGCACGCATCTATGTACGCATGTTTGTATGTGTCAGGTATACTCAGAACAGTCTTGATCTTCGAAGAGGCACCCAACTGATTCGATTTACCAATTAATATGCAATTTTGAAAATGAAAAGTGTGTGTGTGTGTGTGTGTGTGTGTGTGTGAGAGAGAGAGAGAGAGAGAGAGAGAGAGAGAGAGAGTGAATGCATGATTTTTGTCAAGGGTGGATTAGGTAAATCATCTGAAAGTTCGTCATAAGAAGTAAAAGCAAACCAAATATATCAACCTGTCTATTCATCTTGCCGACAGTTCTAGTTTGGGTAGAAACAATTTTCGCAGATCAACTGAACTGAAAAACCATCCTATGGTAGACTGGTAGTTGGAAGACATGCAAATTCAATCAGTACAGTGTTAATCTTTCATATATACCCGATATCGATGAAATCGAATGCGTTTTTCAAGAGACATCTTATGGGCCCTAAATGCTGAAATAAGACGGAAGCCATCACGTTGGATACCAGGAATGGGTGGGTAGCAATCACCATGTACGCATGCATATTCCACGTTGTAAGCTAGAAAGCAGAAATTTGGCCTAGGAGTAATCGCCTCAAAGCCAATATCAAAGGCTATATGACTTGCTTTATCTTGGTAAGAGAAGGCACAAGATCAACTCAAGATAGAGGATTACTGAAATAAATTGTTGTAAGGGCTTAAGAAGATGAAATAAGAAATGAAAATTGTCAGGATATGTAGGATAGATAATAGATGACCCTCGACTTAAAGAAGTTAAAATCGTAGTGATCAGGGAAGCATCCCCTTGGGATTTTTTCTACAGAGTCACAGTTCTTGAAAATGAAGTTGTCTAAGAGAACATTTCTCTTTAGCAAAGAAAACTGAGGGGAATTTTGATAAGTCAATCCTGCGTACTAGAAGAATTAAGGAATGACGTTCGTGTGAACATTTTACTTGAAAGCAGCGATAGAATTATGAGAATCTGGCATTGCTCCGTCAGTGGGAAAGTGGTCAGTCTGTTAAGTGCCATACATGATACACGCTTTGGGCGATCATGTCTAGAAAGAGACATGACTGACTGGGCAGAAGATTATCCCAAAGTAGGTTGCCATTGCTTTCTGTGGTAGACTGGTTGCCAGCCAAGGCTATGGAACCCAGTCTGTCCTATTATTTGACTCTTAGTTTGAAAGGGAAAAGATGTATTATATTATTAATTAGTGGGGGATCAGTTTATGACTTAATAACAATAGAAAACTGATCCCCTTCTTTATGACCAGTAGAAACCTTAATCATGATTCCAACTATTATATTCAGTCAGTCAGTTAAGTGCCATACATGACACACGCTTTGGGAGATCATGTCTCGAAAAAGACATGACTGACTGGGCAGAAGAATATCACGAAGTAGGTTGCCATTGATTTTTGTTGTAGACTGGTTGCCAGCCAAGGCTATAGAACCGAATCTGTCCTATTATTTATTCTATAACTGATAACTGGAGGGAACTGAGAGATTAATGCTTTTTCCAAGAGTATTTGTGCGTAAGTCAATGCAAGGAATTCAACTGGAAATCAAAATCGGAAAAGTGATAACAGGGTGAAAAATATTCCATCACCCCCAAAAATAACTTTTGGAAAATGCTTTTGAAATCTTTCGAGGCCGGAAAATGAGTATTGTTGAGCAATACTCCATTTTTTTGGTCTAATCGGAGTCTTGTAAAGATAGAGCATAGTAGTAGGAGTTAGGTACTTTCTGGAGTGGTTCAGGGAACAGACCAATTTCCCATCATCTTTATCGATGGATTGTATATAAGAGTTCCATTCGCGTCAACTAAACTTTTATACTAAACTATTGCCCGGTTCACACTCCATCCACGTATATTGAACAGGTGTAGAGGCTCATCCCTTGTTCCCTGTTTAGGATGTGGTTTCCGCCTTTCTTTTTTCCAATCTTTTCACTGCTTTCTTTTTCTTTTTTTATTTTATTTTATTTTTTTTCAATTGGAGTAGCTAGACTAAACTATTGCCCAGTTCACACTCCACCCACGTCTATTGAACAGGTGTAGAGGCTCATCCCTTGTTCCCTGTTGAGGATGTGGTTTCCGGCTTTCTTTTTTCCAATCTTTTCACTCTTATGTAGCCCCCTGCACATCAGTATCGTTACCGCCTTGCTTCGGGTGATATGATTGAAAAAAAATTATAGAGTAGAAATGTGTGTCAACCTAGAAGCCAGGCAAAATCAATATCCCTTTTTTATCATCGTCACCACATCGTCACAAATGGTCATATTTTGTGCGATGACCTTAGGATCGTGGATGGTTTTAGCGTTTAAAAGTTTCAGAATTTTGATATTTCTGACGCCACGCACCATGGTCATATTTCTGGGAGTAATATTTACATTGATTTTCCTGGTTTTAATATGAGCGCCAGGCTTCAACCAATGCTTTTCAGAGTTGTGATGAGTTTTTCACAAAGCCATCAGCACGAGTGAAAATCAAATTTATACAGTTTACTTTGTTCAGTCGGTGATCATCATCTTGGTTTACATATTTACGACGTTTCGGCTGTTGCATGCTCTGGTCTTCTTCAGATAATTGGAATTTCGAACTGAACCTTTTATTTCTATTTCCACGTTACATGCCTCTTCTCAGCATCAGTTATCTCCCTTCAACTCAACCTCCTCTACTGTAGCCAGGTATTGAACTCACAAATCTGTGGATCCTGTCATTGGATCCAACCAACGTTTTTATCCACTGGGCTATGTCCTTGAGGACATTAGTGTATGAAATTTTGGGATTCACTATATTACAATTTTGTTATTATTATTGATTTTTCTCTACAACTCCGCCTTACTAGTTCTCATAATTTATTCATTTCTATGCTTAGTCGGCTTAAGAGATTGTTTAGGCCTAGCGTATGCGCTGATTCTTTCATATTTTCCAGTGGTGTCCGTTTCAAACTCACTCTCGAGGGGTCGGCGATTTCCCTTTTCCTTCTATGTGTGGTCAGCTACACCCTTTTGTTTTTTTTCTATTTCCCCCTATATTAAGGCTTTACGGAGTTGCTGCAGTCTTATCTTGAGAAGACGACCTGTTTCTCCTTTATATTTCTTACCATAGCTACAGGGGATAGCGTACACATAGTCCGTAATCATGTTCTCCTGTATGGGAGGCCTTACTCGAAAGAGGTGTCTGCAAAGTAATGAACCCCTTTTGAAGACCATCATGATGTTATATACACCCCAGATCTTTTTTATTCTTTCTGACAATCCTTTCACATAGAGTAGGTAGACCGAGGCTGTTTTCTGAGTGTTGCTATTCTTTTGTATCCTTCTAGCCCTGTTTGTTGAAGCAGCTGCCATGTACCCAGAGCAGTTGTTATACGTTGTAGGTATTGCTTATACTGATTATTTGTCGCTGGGTCACCATTTATGACTTTTTCTCAACGTTGTAAGCAGCAGATTATACTTTTCTTTTCACTGTATGGGTGGTGGAAGTTCAATGTTAGCTTGCAGTATATGGATGACTTGAAACCATGCTTTTTCGAGATATTACAACACCCAGGAGGTGCGTTGTGGTGCAGTGGATATCGGCTCGGAACGACAAATTGGGGAGCCGAGTTCGAATTCTAGTTGAATTCCTTGCATTCACTTACGCACAAATACCCTTGGGAAAGGTATTAATCCGCTTCTTCCCTCCAGTTAAATAACAGGAAAGATTCGGTTCTATAGCCTTGGCTGGCAACCAGTCTACCGCAGAAAGCAATGGCAACCTACTGCGGGATAATCTTCTGCCCAGTTAGTCATGTCTCTTTCGAGACATGATCGCCCATGGCACTTAACTGATGACTACACCCAGAAATGCTAGTTTGTTGCTGTTGTCTCTTATCATTGTAAAATGTATCGTTAATCTTATTGAGTTCCCATGGTCCTGTTGTAGGTGGACCTCTTACTGGTTTGGCTAGAGTATGAAGATGTCATCTACGCATCTATACCATGGAGTTAGTTAGTTATGTGAATTCTAATGCCACTTTGAAGTATTTCATGTTAGCTATTGCTGGTTATAATAGTGAGCCCATTGCTAAACCTTCATACTTCCGATATATGTCTGATTCTATTCCGAAGTGTGTTTGTGTACAAAATGTCAACATATCCATCAGTTTATATATTAGTATACTAGTGTTGCGGGTAGTCGATTACAGAATTTATATTAGAAGGAAAATTCTTTGAATAATATGTTTCTGTAGCGTGTTCGTTCCTATATTACACAACAATATAAATTAAATTGAAGAAACATAAAACAAATTGTCATGCAAGAAATGACCACAGGAAAGTGATTAAAAATTCAACTGTAAAAAGATTTATATATATATATTAAAATGTACCTGCATGATCAAATGAAATCTTGTTGCTAGTCACAAGTGAAAAAATGTCTGAAAGATTGTTCATGCAGAGAATAGTTCAACAAAAGCCAATATTTGTGATTTGGTAAGAAAATTACAATAGACTGTTGCTGCAAGAAAAATTTTCAAAATATGGATGTGTGTGTGTGTGTGTGCGTTGTTTAGTTACTTAGAAATAAATTGTCGAGAGTTGTTCCCTTTTGCTTGTTAGATACAATGAATAAGTGTACACAATAACTTTGTTCGTGACGTGAAAGAATATTCACTCTTTCAAGTTAATTACATGATGAATTTCAACGCGATCTATTGATGAGTAAATGTGAATCGATTGATGAGTCGGGCGATTAGACACGCGTGGAAGTTATTGGCATTGCTCGGAATTCGCAAACTGATTAACTCGAATTGAGTGATATTGCCACTTATATACATTTTGGGATTCTAGAAATCGGCGGGAAAGAAGAAATCTATTTCAGTTTTAGAGTGTTTCGACCAATGAAAAGGTAAATTTGTAAGTTCGAAGTGATGATTGGCTAAAAGGCACTTTGTACGAAGAGTCTACTTTCCTGAAAAAAGGTAGAAAGGTTTATGAAGAATATCCCACACTAGTACAGTCTCTTAGAGACGATCCCTAGGCCAGTCTGTCCCTGACTACGGATAGGGCCTCTTCTGTCGGTACCTTGGTGAGCAAGCACAACACCTCTAAGCTTAACACCTGATTGGATTTAATGGGAGTATATTTAATTATTTCCACGATTATCGGGCATGTGATATTCAGTCAGTCAGTTAAGTACCATACGTGATTCACGCTTGGGCGATCATGTCTCGAAAGTGACATGTGTGACTGGGTAGAAGATTTTCTTGCAATAGGTTGGCATTAATTTCTGTGGTAGACTGGTTGCTGACTAGGGCTAGAAAATCCAATATCTCCTGTTATTTAACCCATAAGTGGAGGGAAGAGACAGATTCATACCTTTCCCAAGGGTATTTGCGCGTAAGTGAATGCAAGGAATTCAACTGGAATTCGAAATCGGCTCTCCGATTTCTAGTTCCGAGCCGATACCCACTGCACCACAACGCACATCCATACGACAGTCAATTTCTTAATAATGGGCCAATTATATCCACAAGGAAGCGACTCAGAAGGTGGCACACAGAGTCTTGGCAGCTAAGAATTGACCGTAGCAGAATACCACATTTGTGAATTTTGGGGAGACCGTATATATCAGGTAGCTTGTAACAACTGCCCGTGTGTCTTAGATAGGATGTGGTTCTTGTTCTTTATGAGCATCTGCGAAAGTTTTGTTTTTGTTTTCATTGGGGGATCTTTCTTTACTTTACTATAGCTTCCATTTCTAATGAGGTCTTACAGTTTTCTTGCATATGCCGTTACAACATCATCATAGTACCTCCTGAAATAGTCAATGACCAACGTACATCGAAATCTAAACTTATTTATAAATGAAACTTTGTCTCTGTGTGTGTCTGTGTGTGTGTCCGTTACCTATAGACTCCGAAACGGCTGAACTGATTTTCTTGAAAATTTATACAGTTGTACTATAAGCGTCTGCGAGTGTTCTTAGCTAGGTTTTGTGTCGAGGTACCCCCGATAATTATCGATAATCGAAAAAATCGGGTTATAGAAGAAGTTGTCCGATTTTAATCAAATTTGATACACTCATAGACAAAGACATCAGAAACGATATTCAGAAGTTTCAAGGTTACAGTTCTTACAATACTGCAAAAAACCGATATCATATATATATATATATATAAAAGGAAAGATGTTTGTGTGTGTGTCTGTTTATCTGCCTGTATGTCTGTATTTTTTTCAGCCATTTTATTTTAGTTTTTGCTTCGGGTTTGGCTCTAAGTAAGTATAATTATAATTTTAGTCTCAGCCATGATACCATTTACTCAAAGGACTTGTTTAGCCTTCAAAATTCAATTTACGACGAAAATAACTTGTTTGATATCGATACCAGGAAATCAAAATTTGACTTACATTCATTCATTTTCTTTCAGTCTACGGTTTTGCTTTAACTGGAAACAACTATTGCTTTTTAGTCTTTTGTGCCAACGTCCAAAGAGTCTGAGCTCCAGGACCATGGAATAGTTTTAACGCTTTCATTACACCCAAGCAACACCGGGCTATACTGCTAGCATATATATATATATATATATATATATATATATATATATATATATATATATATTAGGTGCGATTGGTAAATTGACGCAATTATTTTATTATTTCGAATATTCTTTCGGCTGAGTCTGAGCTCCAGGATCATGGATTAGTTTTAAAGCTTTCATTACACCCGAGCAACGCCGCGCTATACTGCTAGTAGTGTACATAATTATAATAGTTCATCTCAGAAATATAAACAAATTCAATAAAATTAGCAAAGATATCAGCTCGCTGCTCGGAAAGCGTAACGATTCTTCTTCTATGTGCCCTGTCCTTTCAGGACGTAGGCGATCATGGCTTTCCACGTCTCCTTATCCGTCATTCACCTGATCAGGTCCTTTAAATATGTTACCCGTTGCTTTCCCTGTCTCTTTTTCCTTCAATCTGGCCTGTTATTATCAGGTTCTCCAAGCCCTCCTTCCTCATTGCATGTCCCAGGTACTTCAGCTGTCTCTTTTTTATACTCACTATTAATTTTCTTTTTGTTTCCATCATTTCTAAGACCTCATCATTGCTCACATGCTTGATCAATGATATTTGCAGCATCCTTCTGTAGAACCACATTTTATTTGCTTCAATTTTTTCCTTCATCTTTGATGATATTGTCCAGCATTCACTGCCATATTGAAAAACGGACAACACATAGCAATCCAGTACTCTCTTCCTTGTTTCTAGCGAAGTTATCCTGTTTCTTAATACCTTACTCAACTTCTGGAATGCTTCCTTCGCCATGCCAATTCCCCTTCGGATTTCTGTGTCGCACTTTCCGTCTTCTGTTATAACACTTCCCCGGTATTTAAATTTTTGTACCTGCTTGATTCTAGTATCTCCGACCTGTATTTGGCATATTGGGCTGCCCTTTTTACTGATGACTATGCATTCGGTTTTCTTGCACTTTATTTGTAGTCCTTTCTTGTTACTTTCTTCGGCTACTTTCTGTAGGAGGTCTTGTAGTTTCCTTTCTGTGTCTGCTATCAGCACTGTATCATCTGCATACCTGAGGTTGTTTAAATTGTGGCCTCCGATGACAAATCCAGGCATAACTTCTAGGGTCCTCAAAATATTCTCACTGTACAAGTTGAACACTTCCGTTGAAAATACACATCCTTGTCTTAGCCTCTTTCTATTTTTGTATATCTACTGAATTCATTACCTGTCCGTATACAAGCGGTTTGCTGCCAGTAGAGATTCTTGATTACTCTCAAGTCTTTTCCAACTACACGAAAAATGACATTCAGAGTTCAAACTCCGGCCGAGACTGTCACAATCATTTTCGCAGTAATGTCTTTGTAGAAAGGCATGAACCCTACATATTCTCAGCAGCTGAAAGGATAGACAAGGTTCTCTAACCTGAGACGAACTCAGTCTAGAACAATTCATAACGGTGTAGAAATCATTGTTAACCACTTCATTTTGCCCAAGAAATCAGCAATCTTCTGATAATAAATGAAATAAATCTTTAGTAACGATTTCCTGAAGGGGCAAAGCATTAAAAAGAAAATTGGTTGATCGTTATCATAGTAGGGACTTAAAACAAAAATACTTATTCAATTTAATCAGGCAAAAGGGCACAAAAGTAGAGCACCATGCAAATTTAAATCCCTGTTCCGCGAGGTTCTTTTGTTCCTGATTGCTCAAAGACAAGCGCTTTCGCGTTCTATTTGAGTGAATTGGCCGTGGGCAAATATTCTTTGGTAGAAGAGTGGAACAAAAAAAGATTTATGTTTTTCTTTCATTATTATTCGAGCAGGGACTACTTCAAACTGAATACAATCGACGAAGGATAAAGGAAGTCACGAACTGACACCAGCAGAATTCGCGTTTGGTGCTTTATTCTTGAGAAAGGGTGGTTCCGCTGTCAAAAGTCAGTTGGAAATCTTTTATGTTTACCTATTCTTGATACTGAGTGGTTCATTCTGTCTGGAAATTGAAATTGTTGATTTTCAAAAACGGGAACAGTAAAGAAGGTTTTGTTAAGAAAAGAAAAAAAATCAGAAGAAGGGATATATTTTATCAAGCAGCGTCTTTCGTTGAGTCGATTTCACAAGTTCTTTTGAAAGAAATATGGCGCCTGCCGCCTAAATGAAATTAATCAGGCTCTTCAACATTTTGCTGATAGATCGGTTAGAGTTGACCAAAGAGCTATCGGAAATTAATTCTCTGATAGATAGATAGATAGATAGATAGATAGATAGATAGATAGATAGATAGATAGATAGATAATGAACAGACTGAGATAGATAGATAGATAGATAGATAGATAGATAGATAGATAGATAGATATGAACAGACTGAGATAGATAGATAGATAGATAGATAGATAGATAGATAGATAGATAATGAACAGACTGAGATAGATAGATAGATAGATAGATAGATAGATAGATAGATAGATAATGAACAGACTGAGATAGATAGATAGATAGATAGATAGATAGATAGATAGATAGATAGATAGATAGATAGATAGATAGATAGATAGAAGTAGACACTGATAAGTTACTAGCTCGGCCCATTATTTGTACTAGATACAAATGCTACCTAAATAGTCATTCAGGAGGTGGATCTGTTTTCAATTTAGAAAATAAGCGTGCCGATTAAAATAAATGTTCCATCAGGATTTTTTTTCTTTCTTTTTGTAGTTTAATAAATACCGAACAAAATAATCGTGCCGGGGGAAAATATTTGGAAAATAATAACATTACCGGACCAAATAAGCCATATTCCAGCTAGAAAATTGAAGGAAATACTTCAATCGTCCCGGCACTTTTATTTTCTACACAACAGAATCTTTTTATCCTTTTTAAATGTTTTTCTTTACTTTGGTTCAACTATAGGAAAGATTTCTTTTGTTTAAGTAAATATTTATTCAAATAGAAGTAATACTCCCTGTAGATTCATAAAAAACGATAATGTAGACTTGTTCTTCTTTTTAAATTATTCTTTTTCATGCTCAGTGGGCCTGACGCAGTTCACCGTCTTTCCCCATTATAGCAATCCACATGACCAAACATTTCTGAATATGACAAGATCTGACCTGATGATGCATAGCAAACAACTCATTGGTGACTGACAATGTTATTAATTGAAATGCTGTAGAACTCTTATGTTTGAAAATTGAATGGATTTTGTATGCAATTGAAATCGAATAAAAAACATTATTTATTTTGTAAATTTTATTACTTGAAATTTTATTTTATTTTTGTTTGGAAGCATAAAAATAGTGATGTAGAACTCCAAATAATTTTTTTAGGGTTATTGTGTTAAAATCAGAAACAATTTTTGTATTATCTCTTAATAAAAAAAGCAATTGCTCAATTATATCTCGTGAAAAAGGGTACTTTTTATACCAAACACAAATATCGCCAAAGAAATGGTGGGATTTTTCAAATTATCAAAGAAGCGTGCTTGGAGCACTTCAATGCGGTTTAATGGTTATCAAGGATGCTCCATATATTCGGCCTTGTGTCACATCTAACCTATCATTAGTAAATCAATGAATACTTCCAGATGGTGTAATCATCACTAAGCATGTCTAGCTAGATCAATTACGACTAAGTAGTGAGTTCAATCTTAATTGGGTGCTCCATACATTAGGCCTTGTGCCACATCTAAGTTATAATTAGTAAATCACTAAATATTTCGACATGGGGAAATGTTTAGTAAGATTGTCTCGCTTGAACAATTGCGAGTTCGATCCTCATTGGTTTCCCATTTTTTCGGCCTTGTGCCATATATTAGTTATATTTAGAAATTCATTGTTCACTCCGATGTGGTGCCATAGTTAGCAAGCCAGTCTTATCAATTATGATGGAGTTATTGAGTTCGATCATCACTTGGGGCTCAATTAATTCGACCTTGTGCCATATCTAAGATACGCTTAATAAACCACTATAATAAACAGAAAAATAAATCAATATAAGTTGGAAACTTTAGACAAGATCAAAAATGGAGTCAGTCAGTTAAGTGCCATACGTGACACACGCTTTGGGTGATCATGTCTCAAAAGAGACATGACTAACTTGGCAGAAGATTATCTCGCAGTAGGTTGCCATTGCTTTCTGCGGTAGACTGGTTACTAGCCAAGGCTATAGAACCTAGTCTGTTCTATTATTTAATCCATAACTGGAGGGAAGAGACGGATTAATACTTTTGCGTAAGTGAATGCAAAGAATTCGACTGGAATTCGAACTCAGCACCATGATTTGTCGCTCCGGGTCGCTATCCACTGACACCACAACGCACATCCGTTGATGTACTGCTGCCTGGATCGAAGCTGCCTGATACTCATTTTCCAGCCTCGAAATAATTCAAAAGCAGAAAGAGAAGTGGTGGATTTATACCTTTCCTATGTGTGTTGTTGTGCAGTGGATATCAACTCGGAACGACAAATCGGGTTGCCGAGTTCGAATTCCAATGGAATTCCTTGCATTCACTTACGCACAAATACTCTTGTGAAACGTATTAATCCGTCTTTCCCACCATTCATGGGTTAAATAACAGATCAGATTTAGTTCTATAGCCTTGGTTGTCAACCAGTCTACCACAGAAAGCAATCTACTGCGGGATAATCTTCAACCCAGTCAGACATGTCTCTTTTGGGACATGATCGCCCAAAGCGTATATCACGTATGGCGCTTAACTGACTGACTACACCCAGAATTGCTAGTTTATTGTTGTTGTCTCTCTTCATTGTAAAAAATATCGATCATCTTATTGAGTTCCCATGCTCCTGTAGTAGGTGATCCTCCTACTAGTTTGGCTAGAGTATAAAGAAGTCATCTCCGCATCTATGCCATAGAGTTGGTTTAGTTATGTGAATTCTAATGCCACTTTGAAGTATTTCATGTTAGCTATTGCTGGTTTTAATAGTGAGCCCATTGCTAAGCCTTCATACTTTCGATATATGTCTGATCCCATTCCGAAATGTGTTTGTGTACAAAATGTCAGCATATCCATCAGTTTATATATTAGTATACTAGTGTTGCGGGTAGACGATGCCCAGTCAGTCATGTCTCTTTAGAGACATGATCGCCTAATGCGTGTATTACGTATGGCACTTAACTGACTGAACTGAAATTGGAACTTGGTTATCCGATTAACAATTCTGAATAGTTATATATTGCCCCAGCTGCACATCCAAGCTTACAGCACCTTCTATTCTTAAGAGGTTATCCATCCAGGTACTGAACAGGCTTCGGTAAATCATACAGGACACTGTAATGAGGAGAACAGTATTTTTCCTATTGACGAACGCAGATCGCTTTTCAGCCACAGTTTAATGGCCACTTTGCAGCTGCTGGTCATGTAAATGCGCATTTAATGTTTCATTGCGTCTTAAAGAACTCTCACTGAATAATAAATTGACGATTCCATCACACCACATT
Source organism: Ascarosepion bandense (assembly GCA_037127315.1). NCBI lineage: Eukaryota > Metazoa > Mollusca > Cephalopoda > Sepiida > Sepiidae > Ascarosepion > Ascarosepion bandense. The sequence continues at coordinate 781,127 of JBBBDQ010001716.1, read as the reverse complement.
GGTTCCAAAATCGGAAATTACTTATGGCTCTCAATAAACCGCTCACAATAGAAGACTTGAAATCATTTCCTCGGTAAATACTAACTTTATTGCAGACTAAAACTTGTGAAAGAATACTGACAAACTAAGTAGATGTGTAAATATGGCAGTCATCTTGACGGTTGCGTCATAAAGGTGGCGATAAAAATGCAAAGTTCTAACATTAAACAAGCTCGAATCGAACGAGGAAAGCGAAGAAATGAGAGGGAAAAGGGGAAAAAAATGAAACGAGATCGGGTGTTAGAAGAAGTGAAATATGGCGAGGTGGGTGAACAAGTCTTCAACAATGATTTCTTGTTCGAATTGGTACTTTCAAGAAATTTACGAGACCCGGGAAGGCATTTGGTTGCGTTGATATTTCAGTTTCATGTCCAATTGGTCAGGTTAACAAAGAATTAATATCCGCGCGCACATACACACACACACAAACACACACACACACACACACACACACACACACACACACACACACACACACACATATATATATATATATATATATATATGTATGTGTGTGTATATAAATATATAAGTTTGTGTGTGTGTGTTTTTGTCTTTCTGTATTGTGAGTGTTCTTTGTGTACCGGTCACAAGTTTCACAACCATCAGCGGGATTGGGAACAGCAAATGTACGGGTTTTAAAAACTTGCATACACACACACATACACCCACCCACCCACCCACACACACACACACACACACACACACACACACACACACATATATATATATATATATATATATATATATATATATAAACTACTAAAAAGTTGTAAGTATAAAAATGTATTTTTTGACAGTATTTATTTATTTCTATTATATATATATATATATATATATAAACTACTAAAAAGTTGTAAGTTTAAAAATGTATTTTTTGACACTATTTATTTATTTCTATTATATATATATATATATATATGTATATATATATATATATATATATAAACTACTAAAAAGTTGTAAGTTTAAAAATGTATTTTTTTACACTATTTATTTATTTCTATTATCTATATATATATATATATATATATATATGTATATATATATATAAACTACTAAAAAGTTGTAAGTTTAAAAATGTATTTTTTGACAGTATTTATTTATTTCTATTATATATATATATATATATATATATATATATATATATATATGATATTTCAGACCGGCCTCGGTCTTTCATCAGAAACAAATGATTTTAAAATTTAAACTCATCATTATGGATCGTGGTTGTGGATCATCATTATGCTATATATATATATATATATATATATATACATGCGATTAATAAAAATATTACATTTGTCACTTAGCTGTTTCATGTTGTTTTAAACCTCTCGATTCGACATTTGTAGACGGAACTTCCAGTAATCTTTCTTTCCACACGCCACCTATGCGTATGCACGTATGCGTAGAATGTTGGTGTTATTCCTCTTCTTCGTCGGTTTCCTTGACTTTTTATGCACTCTCCTTATTGATTTTATACCTTTTTCTTCTCTGTCCCAACTTTGAATATCGTAGACAATTGTAGTAACCCGGATTCCGCTTTGGCAGACCACCTCTGCATGTAGTAATTCTTCAGTATTCTAGGGCTTTCTTGAATTTGGAAAATGTATATCTTATTTAGATGTGCGTTGTAGTGCAATGGATATCGGCTCGGAACGAGAAATCGGAGTGCTGAGTTCGAATTCTAGCTGAATTTCTTGCTTTCATTTTCTATAGCCTTGGCTAGCAACCAGTCTACCGCAGAAAGTAATGGTAACCTACTGCAAGATAATGTTCTGCCCGGTCATTCATGCCTCTTCCGAGACATGATCGCCCAAAGTGTGTCTCACGTATGGCACTTAACTGACTAAATATAATAGTTGGAAACGTAATTAAAACTTCTACTGGGCATAAAGTGGGGGGTCAGTTTTCTATTTTTACAAGTAATAAACTGACCTCCACTAATTATATCTAATAACGTAATATAATCTATCTCTTCTCTCTTCAGCTATGAGTTAAATGGCAGGACAGCTTGGGTTCTATAGCCTTGGCTGGCAACCAGTCTACCGCAGAAAGTAATGGTAACCTACTGTGGGATAATCTTCTGCCCAGTCAGTCATGTCTCTTCCGAGATATGATCGCCCAAGCCTGTGTCATTTAGCTAACTGACTGATGTCTATTTCATTTTTTTTTTTAATTACATATTTTTTTTAAATTATTAATGCTTAATATTTATATATGTCTTCACTTACTCGTTATTTTTATATTTTTCTTATTTCATTTGGTGGTATCTTAAGTATTAGGGTATTATTTATATAAGGTTACGTTTATACTTAAACTTTATTGTTTTCTTATATAAGTATCTATATACTTACATTCATACATGCAGGCAGATACACATATATACATGTATGTCGCCATCAACATGGCTAATGCTTATCTCCTGGAGAGCAACATACAGCGCCTCCTTGACCTCACTTCTTCAACTGATCCGAAGGGGAATGACCACATCGAATCTATTACTGCATCTACTGCTGGGAAGTTTGGGTGACTGTGTCTGGGAAATGTTTCTCGTCACAGTCTATCCTGTACTTTTACAGATCTACTAATCTGTTGCCATATTTGGTCAGCTAATCCTGCTATTCATCTCGAGTATGTTAGCAACACCCAATCAAGGATCTGCAATGTAATCGATCCTGATTTAGAATCTCAACTTTCTCACCGACGTGACGCGGATTCCATTTGTCTATTCTACAAATATTTTGTTGACACTGCTGTTGTTTTCTAATTTTTTACAAAGGTATTAAATTACACCAAGCTTTTTATAAATGAGACAATAATCGGGAAAAGTGCAGCAGAAGAAGCAATATCCCTGAAGAATGGAGATCTCACAATAATGCCTTCACCAAAATTCGAAGCCGTATAATTCTGCTAATTAAATGACAATTAAATGCCTTTCTACTAATAAATCACTGAAAAAAAAATTTGGCATGAAGCATCATCACAATTTAACACTATATATATAATGTCATGGTTTCTTACCTGTAACTCCTGAATGAACTCTTCCTAACACTATATATACTACGCCTCTCTCTCTCTCTCTCTCTCGAGAGAGAGAGAGAGAGAGAGAGAGAAAGAGACAGAGAGAGAGTGAGTGAGTGAGTCGAGTTGATAGTAGTTCACTCCAAACCAGACTGACAGTCAGACTAACACCTTCCACATTTTGTTTGTTATTTCTTGTTAATCTATATCTGTTATTTCTACCCTTGTAGTCGTGTTGTTCTTTTCGAACCTTAACCTGATCCATAACAATGGCGACGAATATATTGAAGAAACGAGTTCCACCTGTCGACCATAACAGTAATCAAATTCTCCACAGGAAAATAATTTCTCACCAAGTTTCCAGAACAACAGGCGAAAAAGCCTTGACTTCTACACTGAGAAAAAAAAGAAAATTCTTTTACTCAAGTACACAACTCTAGCTACAAAGTTTTTAAGAAACGATTTTTTACACATAAAAGCGACCAGTATTCACAAGAATGGTTTTCGAAAACCGTAAACGCAAAACACAGAGGAGCTAAAACAGGGTAATCGGCGTAACAAGAAAGGAAAAAAAATCTGTAAGTTGATTTTTTCGTTAACCAAAGTGATTTATTTGTTTTTCTTCCTGGTGCAAAGAAGAAATAAATAATTATTTTTTCCGAACAAGAAAAGGGAAAAAAAATTTTGAACGCAGTAACTATAAACCTTATGTACGTGAATAACGTATTGTGAAAAAAAAAAAAGAAAGGAAAAAAAAAGTGAGTTTTTTTTCCTCTCCTTGTAGCAACAGATAACTTGTGTTATAATTAAATTACGTTGTAAACATGGAGAACTTTAAGACAACCATGTTGGAACTAATGAAGATGCAATTCGAACAGCAACAACAAAATGAGAAAAGACAGATTAGGCTCGAAGAGAAATAGTTAGAAATTTAATAGAAAAATGAAGAAAAGCAACTTAAACTACAAGAATTACTACTACTACGAGCAATGACAAATAAAGGACTAGATTATGAAAATGAATCGGCATTTTCGAAAAATGCTCTATGGAGCTCAACCAAAGACTTCACTGATGCATCGGACGAAGACCAAACCTTTGTCGGCTTACTTCAGAATATATGAAGAGTTATATGAGATTGATTGCGGGAATTAGTCAGATGCGAAAAAAGTGCGTCTACTACTTAGGAAATGAGTGTCAAACGAACACACTAAATTCGTAAACTACATCCTACCTAGGAAAACGAATGAGTTGACTTTCAGGGAAGCCGTGTAACTCTTAACGGAATTATTGAGTTCGAAAACTTTGCTATTCCACAAAAGGTGGAAATGATTAAATTTAACAAAAAAAGGGTAGCAAAGACTATTTAGCATTCGCTTCTTTAGTAAACAAACCCTGCGATGACATTAAATTATCTGAACTCAGCGTTGACAGTTTTAAATGTTTGATATTCGTCCAAGGACTGGTTTCGACTAAAGACGCGGAGATCAGACGGAGAATTCTAACAAAACTTGAGAGTGAACAAGAATTGACGCTACAAAAATTAGCTGAGGACTCAAAGATGTATGAGCGTAAAAAAAAGGAATCGAAAGATATCGAAGCGTCTGTTGTCGCTCACACACAGAAAGTACAACGAAAAACACGTTTTTCACCCTACCACCAAAAAACAAAAAAAACAAAAAAAAAAACAAAAAAAAACAAACTGATTACTTTACTACAAAAAGTCAAATGAAACCTCAGAAGAAACCACTACCCAGTCCATGCTATTGCTGTGGAACTCTGCATTGATACAAAGATTGTCCAAACCGCTATAAGACTTGTCTGTCGTGCAATAAAGTGGGACATTAATGTTCGTACTGTAGAACAAAGAAAGAAAACAAAAGCCGAGTGAGAGCCACTAGAACTGACCAAGCGGACGGGATAAATATACAAAAATACGTTAATGTTAAACAAAAAATCAGATTACAGTTGGATTCTGGATCCAATTTAACCATTATTAGCCTACAGACATGGACGAAATTAAACAAACCGACCATGTTGCGAACAAATAAAATAGCCAGGTTGATAACAAGAAGAAAAATCAAATTTTCAGCGGGAGATTATCACAAATGTGACGTTCAACGGAATGACCAAGACATTAAAGATGTTTGTTCTAAAAAATACGGAAAATTTATTTGGAACTGACTGGATGCAGAAATTTGACCTCTGGGATTTACCGATAAATACGTTCTGCCAAAAAGTGGGAAGTTTATCGACCGAGGCAGAGAAATTGAAGGAGAAATTAAAGGAGAGTTTCCCCGACGTATTTTCAGCCGGCCTTGGGAGATGTAAAGAAATGGCAGCCAAAATCGAACTAAAAGAAAATCTACAACCCATTTTCAAGAAGAAAAGAAATGTACCGTTTGCATGATTAGAAAAGATAGACAAACAGTTGGATAGACTTGTGGAAACCGGTATATTGGCAAAGGTAGAATATAGTAAATGGGCTGCACCTACGGTTTACGTGAAAAAGAAATCGGGAGAGATACGAGTATGCGCTGACTTCTCGATAGGATTAAATGCAGGGATTAAAGATTATCACTATCCTCTCCCTAGTCCAGAGGAAGTTTTCACAAAGTTGAACGGAGGAAAAATTTTCTCAAAGATAGACTTGAGCGAAGCATACCTACAAATACCAATAGACGAGGAAAGCTCGAGGTTGTTGTGCATAAACACTCATAGAGAATTATATAAGTTCCAGAGATTGGCATTCGGGATTAAGGTCACGCCGGCGATATTTCAGCAAATAATGGACACTATGCTAGGCAGACTGGGTTTCATGATCGCATACCTTGATGACATCCGGACAAATAGCAAAAGTATTGGACAACATTGGAAACACGTTCAGGAGGTGTTCATGCCGATACAAAATTTGGGTTTTAAGGTAAAGGAAAATAAATGTGACTTCTTTATGAAGGAGATAAAATACCTGGGCCATATTATTCACAAAGAAAGAGCCATGGCAAGTAAAAAAAACATTAGTAATCTATTAGCAGTGCATTTGAAAACTTGTGTATTTAGGCAGCCAATTTTCTTTTAAACATGTCAGATTAAATAAATTGCAAACATTATGTTTGCTTATTTTTAATAAAATCCGTTCATACTCACGGATAATCTTTCGCGTATTACAATCAACAGTTGTTAGAAATGAGCTGGATGAAAGAACGGGGTCTGCGAGATGTTACAGGAGAAAGCGTGCTAAGAGCCACCAGGAATAGGAAGACGTAGAAGGCCATGATCGCCTACGTCCTGAAGGGACAAGGCACATAGAAGAAGAAGACTCGCGAAGGAGTGTAGTTTCTAGGGTTGGCTGGCGAAGTAAATTCCTTTTAAGGAAGGAAATATATTTTGTTATGTTAAAAAATTAAGATTTAAAGATCAATTCTGATCGCATTGGGAAAAATGAGTAAAAATGTAAGGTGAACAAGAATGTCGGCCCAGTTGACAGGCCGTTTGGGTGACAAAGGCTACCGGAAAATATTCTGGTTAAATGTTTAGAAAGACGTTTTCAAAAAAAGCTTGATGCACTGTGCCATTTTAGACAATTTTTCTCACCAGAATCTGCTTTACATATCTCTAAATCTATCATTCATCCATGCTTAGAATACTGCAGCCACGTATAGTTTGTTGCTCCTGCTATATATTGAGAGATTCTTGATAAAATCTCAAAGGTGGGCAATGATATAGCATTTTGACTTCAGTTACTTTCCCAACTCCGTAGCTTCCCTTTTCTATAAATTCTTTCATGATAAATGAATTTAAGCCCAGTACTATATTGGCGGAAGGATTTCATAGTTTTACACTTGAAATGGCCAGATGCAACTGTAAGTTCTATGTTAACAGTTTCTTTTACTGTATTTCCCGTTTGTATAACTCTCAATCCGGCTTCTTACTTTCTAGTCAAATTTGATCTTCAAAAATTTAATTTACAGTGTCAATCGTTGTCTTCAGTTTTCTTGATTTCTGTTCATTTATTGTTTTCGCTTCTTAAGAATTTTTTTCTAATATACTTTCACACTCAGTAGGATGTGCATTGTGGTGCAGTGGATATCGACTCGGAACTAGAAATCGGGGAGCCAAGTTCGAATTCACGTGGAATTATTTGCATTCACTTACGCGCAAATCCCTTGGGAAAGGTATTAATCCGTCTCTTCCTTCCAGTTATAGGTTAAATAACAGGACAAATTGGGTCCTGTAACCTTGGTTGGCAACCAGTCTACCGCAGAAAGTAACCTAATGCGGGATAATTTTCTGTCCAGTCTGTTTCGTGACATGATCGGCCAAGCGTGTATCACGTATGGCACTTAACTGACTGACTGAATATAATAGTTGAAATCATGATTAAGCCTTCTACTGGGCATAAAGTGAGGGATCAGTTTTATATTGGTATGAAGTAATAAACTGGTCCCCTACTAATTACTACTTAATATTATAATATATCTCTTCCCCGCTCTAGCTATTAGTCATATAACAGGACAGATTGGATTCTATAGCCTTGGCTGGCAGAAAGTAATGGCAACCTACTGCGTGATAATCTTCTGCCCAGTCAGTCATGTCTCGTTCGTGACATGATCGCCCAAAGCGTGTATCACGTATGGCACTTAACTGACTGATTGAAATCTCTGCGTGTTAGTGGCTCTTTTTTCTTTACTTGGAGTGAAATAATTAAAAGAAAACTCTGAATCGGTAGCAGAAACTCTTCGAGGATTATGAGTGAAACCAAATTGGAATTTGGAAGGAGGTTTCAGTTAAAGATTACAGGCCAATCAATGAAGCCTGAATAAAACCGCACTTTTCATAAAAGTGATACTGGGCAAACGACCAGTATGAGAAAAGGAATTGCTGATATCGCCGCTAAAACGGGTGTACATACTGGCCGCCTCTCAGGTATATCGAACCCGCCTTACAACTGGGGGAAACAGAGGCGCCGACCAAAAAATTAGCCAAAGTGTTGAAACCATTCTTTTCCGACGAAACTCCTTTGAATCTATCTCCCTTGTATTTGCTGGGAGATTTGAGTTTAACTGCCCGGAAATATTATTCTCTTCATTTGTAACCAAGAGCCACTCCTTATATTTACACACCTAACGACTCTTTCATTTGACCAGCTAGACAGGGTTTCGATCAAGATCTTAGACATTCCTTCAACTCTCCTTTCGGCGGATCTTTTATCACAGCGTCATCGTAAAAAGCGTTGGTGGAGACTCAACGTGGAAGTGGAATCGATCCTGTGTTTACCAAAATAAAACTCCATCTCGCAAACAACAGCTGTTCACAAATTATTATATATTAATGTAACTTCTAATATCCTCTATTAATAAATAGTCTGATTTTCACCGATTTTCCTATTTTATCTCTCATTTTCTCAGTAAAATTTTTCTAAAAACCGGAAAAATATGATGCTGGAAAAAGTTAATAAAAAAATTAATTAAATCTTCCTTGTCGGCCGTATTTAATGAAATATATATATATATATATATATATATATATATATATATATCCTGCCGAGGAGCAAGTGGCTGTGTCTATCTAGCCTGATGAGCTATGATACAGCGAAACAGGCTTCTATGTGGATGACTACTATATATATATATATATATTCTAAACATATACTGTTAAAAATAAGAGACAATGAATGTCCATTATGTTTAATCATAAGCCGTTCTAAACGTCGTATTTTGGCTTTAATTTCAGTTGAAAATAAAGACAAAAATTCTCCAACATTTGGATAAATTTTTATGTCAACACAAAATAATATCAGAAAATATATATCAGAAAAATATAGTGATATCAGACAGATTTTAGTCAATAATACAATAATCCTTACTCATACACACCGTAAAAAGCACCTTCAGATATTGGAGGCCATGTACATTAAATTCAAACAACCCACACTTAATAAAATCACGTTTAAATCTGGCCATAACACATTACATTACATTTGAATATACGGTTCTGTTGTCATTTCGCGCTATCACGCGGTGTAACGTCATCGAATCGCATTGCAAATTTGTGAACTGCGTTTGTTCTTTTTGTTAACTATTGCCGTTGCCTAGCGGAGTTTTATGTCAACACAAAATAAAATCGTCGGTGATGGTGGATGTTATTGTGTTACCGTCTTAATAACCTCTCTGAAGATGGCTCATGTGAGCCGAAAGCTTAGAACTAAACTAATAAAAAATTATCCAAATGTTGGAGAATTTTTGTCTTTATTTTCAACTGAAATTAAAGCCATAATACGACGTTTAGAACGGCTCATGATTAAACATAATAGACATTCATTGTCTCTTATGTTTAACAGTATATGTTTAGAAAATTATTTGCTGCCTCGATACACTATATATATATATATATATATATGTGTGTGTGTGTGTGTGTGTGTGTGTGTGTGTGTGTGTGTGTGTGTGTGTGTTACGGAAATTAACGCGGATTAACGAAATGGTTATAAACAAATTGACAATCTGAAATTATTTGATTAAACATTATTTTTGTTCGATACTCGTATTTAAATATATAATACTGTTGATAATCAAACAGTATTATATATTTAATCCTGCCTAATGGCACACATTTTCGTAACAAAAGTTTATGGTAAATAATCAGGCCGGTAGAAATAAATATTTAATACTGTTTGATTATAAACAGAATATCTACTTAAATACGAGTATCGATAAATAATAATATTCAAACTAATAATTTCAAATATATATATATATATATATATATATAGTCATCCGCAGACAGATCTGTTTTGCTGTATCACAGCTCATCAGTACAGTTAGACAACCGATTGCTTTTATCCAGGATTATATATATATCAAGGTGAAGAAAAACAAGTTTTACAATTCCGAGTTCTCCGGCATTTACTTTTTTTTATAAAAGTGCTCAATGCAACAAACATTGTAGAGCATAATATAATTAAATTTGTTTTTTAATCAAAATTAATATATATTAAAATAAAATAAAAAACTCTATATGTACTAATATTATGTTAATATATTTTAAAATTTAAAAAACTCTCTCTCATAGAGAGAGAGAGTTTTTAAAGTTAAATTAGCTAGCGCATCTATCAAAACATATATGTAGAGAGCGCGGAGAGGAAGAAAGAGAGAGTGAATTAGATTGAGAAATGTGTGTCTAGTTATATTTATATAGTTATGAATATGTATATATCATGTCAATAAATTTGCATAAATATATAAATACAGGTCAGTTTTAGATATATGTTCTCTCCCTCTCTCTCTCTCTCTCTCTCTCTCTCTCTCTCTGTATATATATATATATATATATATATTAGACACGCACATTATCAGGTACACACACTGATATATCTAAATGTGTGAGTTTGTGTGTATTTGTAACTGTTTGTATATACCAATGCATGTCGTTTATCTAATAAGCCTGTAGATCGTCTTGGTCATCCCATCTGTTATCGCCTTGTCTCGTTTTACACTGTCCTCGCGAGATTAAAATGGTTTCCTGCATCTTAGCTTGAAATATATGCATCCATACCAAAATGTCAAAGCAAAAATAGCCACAGTTGAAGAATCTCACTGTTCCTGATCTTTTATAGGAAAGCGGAATGATTAAAATCTGCGTAACTTGACGGACAATTTATGGCCATTCTTTGTGGAGATACTAAAAGTAATCTTGGGAGATGATGATAAGGTTATCATGGCATCCGATTACACACAACTGCGACTATAGCCACTGCAATGGCGATGTTGGAAGTTAAGATTGTCAAGTAATAAAATTAAATTCTCTATTATAGAAACATAAGGAGAAGTGAGTGCTTTTTATTATTATGATTAATGAATATTTTACGAAATATATCGTCTTTAACTTGGGCTTATGTCCATATCACGCTGAAACAGCGGTTCCGATACGATTACCCAAGTTAAGCAATGTTAAACGTGCTCACTACTGAGAATGGTGACCCCTTGACAATATCAGAAGCTGTAACTTGGGTGTGTGGGTGGTGCAATCGATAGTTTCTCAGAATTATTAATCAGCAGTACAAGTTCCAATAACCGTTTATTTTATTATATTCGCTTAAGCTCAAATACCCCTTGGAAAAGTACGAATCTACTTTTTCTCCCACTACCTATGGATTAAATAACACTTGTATTAGTAAATCATCATTATTATTGCAAAAAGAAAATTTACGATCTAAAAATGTTTTCTAGCTTTAAATAACCTGCAAAGGGTTGATAACCCGTAAAAAATTAATTAATCAATTGCATTTAGCTCCGATAATCCTACAGGGAATTTCCGTGGCATAAGTCCCATGGTTTTAAATATGCCAACATTTAATTTTATTTTCAACATAAAAAAAATTTAATCAATTCGATCTTCTATGTGCCGTGTCTATTCAGAACATAGGCGGTTATGGACCTCCACATCTTATCCCTAGTTGCTTTTTCCTGTTTAACCTTTTAAACACCGCTCTGCCATCCGTCTGCTCAAGCCCATTAAGTATGTCATGCGTTGCTTTCCCCAGTCTATTTTTCTCTCTATCTGAGATGTGAGTATCTGTTTTTCCAAGCACTCTTTTCTCGTTATTTGTCTCAGGAACTTTAGCTATCTTTTCCTAGTGTCAAGTATTAGATTTTTTTTTCGTTTCCATCCTCATCAAATCTTCATCTTGCTCATATGTTTGGTCCATGGTATCCCCAGCATCCTTCAGCAGAACCTCAGTTTAGTTGCTTTAAGTCTTCTCTTCATCTTTGGTAAGATTGTCCAGCATTCACTGATATATTGAAGAACAGACATCACCTAACAATCCACTACTCTCTTTGTTTCTAGCAAACATTTCCTGTTTCTCAATACTCTATTCAACTTCTAGAATGTATTCTTGGCCATATCAATTCGCCTTCGGATCTCAGTGTCGTACTTGCCGTCCCCTGTTAGAATACTTCCCAGATATTTGAATTTCTATATCTGCTTGAGTTCCGTTTCCCCGACTTGTAGTTGGTACCCTAGGCTGCTTTTGTTTTACTGATGACCATTTTTTTTTTTAATCATTTCACCCCGAGCAAGGCAGAAACGCCACTGATGTGCAGGGGGTTACATAAATGTAAAAAGATTAATTAGAAAAGAGTGAGGAGTACAAACTAGTTAGAAAGGAACAATAGAAAGCTGAGAAAGCAGGTGCAATGACAGATACATGGGCGGAGAAAGGGAAGGTTATACAGGGGAGGGGAGACAGCTAGAGGCCAGTGGTTAGTAGGTGAGTATTAACTTTGCTTTTAAATTTCTGGAGGTCGTAGCCGTCAGGAAAGCAAGAATACGGGAGTGAGTTCCACAGGCGGGAAGTGCGAGAGAAGAAGCTGCAGGAGTAGAATTGTCGTCTGCGTTTGGCTAACCTGACTGTGAATGGGTGGGACCCAGTTGCCAGTTCATTCATTTTTCTTGTAGTTTATATGGAGTCCTTTTTCCGTTTGACAGAGGTATTTAGAAACCATGAACATTTAACTTACTACGTTCTGTTAAGGGAAAAGATGTATGGAGATGATCACACACTCCAAAGGCTCTAAAAGTGTGTTAACAATATAAATGTTAGAATGACTTCTTTTGTCCTATGTTAAACTCCATCACAATGCTTTAATATATATTTAGAAGGCAAAATGTATATCCAAACAATATGTTCACATACACTACCGGCCATAATTATTAGACCACCCCAGTGTTTTAAAAAATGATGTCTTTCATACTATTTTTTAGTATTTATTGCCAAGTAAATAATTGTAAATGAAAATAGAATGGTTCTTTTGTTAATACTGCACAATAACATGTGCATCAAATGAATTTATAAATATTTAATAATTATCTATATTGCAGTTTTATCAATGAAAGAATGAAGAAAATTTAGGCTGATTCGGACGAGTTCATCTTTGCTTTATAAAATTTTGCAAAGTAATAATAACAAAAGAACCATTCTATTTTAATTTAGAATTATCTACTAGAAATAGTATGAAATACATCATTTCTTTTAAAAACCTGGTGTTGCCTAATAATTATGGCTGGTAGTGTATATGATAATGACACAACTAATAACTCCTGTCTCGATAGTAAATCTGATCAGTAAAATAAGGTCAAATTGGGGGCTGATCTCAAAAACGACCCACAGTCTGTTGTTAAATGGAGGAAAAATAACTTGTTAATTTTAACACCTCCAAAACTAAACTGCTCTCAGTAAATCCTCTGAGAGACATCTTTTTGCCTTTCATCAACTGACGCTGACTTGCAGTCAAGCAACTTGATCTGCCTTCAAGAGCTAACTTTCTCGGCGGACATGAAGTGGAAAGCCTACATTGAATTCATTGCTCGGCCAGCTCCTAAAAAAGTCAACTTCTTTTCTTGCACTTCCTGCTTGTGGAATTTCCTTCCGTTTCTTTGCTTCCTCGACAGCTACAATCTCCAAGAATTTAAATATAAAGTCAATAGTCATCTCCTATCTCACTCAATTGCATCCACTCTCTCATGCTCCTTTCTCCGTCCACTCCACTCTCATCAGTATTCTCATCCTTCTCTTACCCACTTCCTTACACCCCCTATAATCTGTCACTCTTTTTCATAACTTTCCTTCTATGTAATCCCTTGGGCACTAGTGGCAGTAGTCTGCCTTGCTTCGGGCGATATGATTAAAAAAATGATATATCTAAAAGTCTACCATTTATCCATACTTAGAATATTGCTGACACCTATGATCCTCCAGGTTTGGGGGTTGGGCGCAGGACTAACACCCCTGTCCCGTAAAAAACAGATTGTTACAGAAACAAATCTGGGTGTGACGGCTAAATGATAATGATGATGGCCACGTGCTCCTGCTATATATTTGGGTACACTTGATAGAATCCAAAGAAAAATCAGCAATATTATTAGCATTGACCTGCCGTGTCGGCTTCAGTCGATTTCCCACCGCTGTAAAGTTGCTTCCCTATGCCTTTTCTATAATGACTTTCGTGGTAAATGCTCGCATGAGTTCTTCACTATGGTAGCTAGTTTTTATTAATTTAACCACAGTACGAGATTTTTATAGTTTAGTTGGTTAGATAGAAAGTTCTATGCTGAATAACAGCTTCGCTCCTCACATTTCTCGCTTGTTGAACTCTTTTGTGGTCCCATGCTTCTCAGTTAATCTTCAAAATTTAAATGCAATGTTAATTGTTATCTTCTTTCTTCCTGATTACTCTTTTATTTCTCTCGCACCCTAGTAATGTTTCTGCTTTTAATACTTTCACACCCTAGTGTTCAGTGGTTTTACTGCCTTGCTCGGTATAAATTCGATTAAAAAAAGGTTCCATTGAATTTGACAGACAATGAAATTCTTATAAATTTTAAGCTTTTTTTCTAATCTTCTGACAGTTTACACGTTCTTGCATGACCTAAAAAAAGTGTGATTTTAGGTTAATTCAGTAATCATTTTCAAAACGTTCTTTGTTAATTTATTTTCAATATCTGTCTACAAAGGTGTATTGTGATGAAGTAGTATTAATTCGAAGCTGTGAGAGGAAACTGCTGTTGCGATTCCATGTCGGCTTGTCTTGAAAACAACAACAAAAAAAAAACAAACACTTTACTACCTTTGTTAAATAATCTAATGTTACCTTGGCTTGAATTGAAATGCTTTATATATATTAAAAGATATTCCTTGTTTGTGAATGGCAATACAAATATATGACGTCACCGTCTAAGTGGTATCAGGTGATGATCAGAGTTAATCCATAATGCCTGAATTGCCCCCAAAACAAACGGTCCTATATATATATATATATATATATATATATATATATATATATATATATATGGGCGTGTGTGTGTGTGTATTCGGATGTGTGTGTGTGTCTGTGTATGTGCGTGTGTATGAAAAAATGACAACCTCGTTAAAAATAGAGGATAATCCCCAAAATCTTATCTAATTAATATAAAATAGTTTAAATAGAGAGGTCATTATATATATATATATATATATATATATATATATATATATATATATATATAGGAAAAACTACTAAAAAGTTGTAAGTTTAAAAATGGATTTTCTGACAGTATTTATTATGATAAAATTAAACAAACATACACTTTCCACCAGTCTATACAACAAACCCACAAACCAACATAAATTCCTACACTTTAACAGTTGTCATCCCTTTAAATTAAAAAAAAATCTATCGTATACAGCTCATTTCTAAGAA
The DNA here is from genome assembly GCA_037127315.1 of Ascarosepion bandense. Lineage (NCBI taxonomy): Eukaryota > Metazoa > Mollusca > Cephalopoda > Sepiida > Sepiidae > Ascarosepion > Ascarosepion bandense. Next base: position 765,828 of record JBBBDQ010001716.1, on the reverse strand, counting down.
TCAAACGCATATGCTCAGACCATCCAGATTTTTTATACAACATTAACAACGTAACAAAGCGATTTCTAAAATGTAAATACCCAATAAAAATAATAAAAGAAGCAATATATAACATCATCCACATAAATCGTAACTTCTCACATACAAGAAAAGAAAAAACAACAACCGAATTCCCATGGTTTTTAACCACAATCAATATTCCCGCGCAGCTATTCAAAATTTTAAAAATGATTACAAGAACCTCCAATCAAACAAAAACATCAAAGGCATTTTCGATAAACCACCCATAAATGCAATGAAACAAACACCCATCCTATCAGCTATCCTTACTTCTACCAAATATCTAAAAAATACAAACCTATCAGGGAATCTCAAATGTAATAAATCTCGTTGCTTAGTTTGCAAACATTTAGTGAACGATGCAGTATTTTCTCTATCCAACACCAACATCACATTAAACCCACCACGCCTCACCTGCATCAGCCAAAATGTAATATATTTTCTCTTCTGTTCAATATGTCCAAATAGTGGATATATTGGTGAATCTGGAAACAGTTTTAGATTCCGTTTCAATAATCATAAACTAAGCATACGTCAAAACAACCCTTATTCCCCATAGCTGAAAACTTCAATCAACCAGGACACACATTAGAAAACTGCAAATGTTTACTGATAGATTCCGATTTTAGTTCTACATACTCACGCAGAAAGAAAGAAAAATACTGGATTTTAAAATGAAATACATATAGGCTAGGGTTAAATAGGAACTTAGGTATTTTGAATCTTTATAAATATTTCAATAGTTAAACATTTTTAGATACACTTACAAAAATTTTCTTTAAAACATTTAAAAGTATTATTAGAGATAGGTTTACGTTTACAAATATTAAAAAACTCTATCGCTTTTTACGTCACGTGATGTAAACATCTCTCGACGAACGCTCTCGCGGCGAACGCTTCTAGTTTAAATTTTAAAATCATTTCTTTCTGGTGAAAGGCCGAGGCCGGTCTGAAATATCAAATATATATATATATATATAATAACAGAAATAAATAAATACTGACAAAGAAAATACATTTTTAAACTTACAACTTTTTAGTAGTTTTCCTATAAATATTAAGACAGTATACGTGGACCATCATTATGCTATATATATATATATATATATATACTCTGAAATTATATATAATCATCCGCAAACTGATCTGTTTCGCTATATCACAGCTCATCAGTACGGTTAGACATCCGATTGCATTTCAACCCAGGATTGAAACCCGACCGAATTGGCTTCAGTCGGCGATTCTACCACTGAGCTATTGGCGCTCGGTAGAAGGAGGCAGACTTTTTACGTATGATGTATCATACACCAGTAACCAAAATGAGCGATGCGTAGATGCTAGAGTAGCTACTGTTTTTTTCAAACACACGCAAAATGTACGCAGTACCAAAAGGTTTATCCAAAATGTTTAGGGCAGCTATATTGTGCGAATAAAGAAGTTACGTTGACTAGTCCTTTTTTTTGGTTGCAAATCCTAGACAATATTCATAGAGATAAAGAGAATACTTGAGACCATAATGATCTAGTTCTACAGGTGGATACTGAGAATAGCACGGATGGATCATGTTAGCAAGAAAGAGTACTTAAGGAAACAAGAAGCAAAAGTGACGTTTATAATTATAAACCGAAAGAGGTTGTCGAAAACTCTATTAAACTAATGTTGAAAGAATGCTTGGAGAAATGAACATTCACGTGACAAGTGCGCCAAAGTGATACATTGCGTCACCTACATAACGACGTTGCGCCTGTGAACAGCAGAACAGAAAGTGAAAAGGATAGCAAAAAGAGAAAACACTTCTTAGAACTAATAAAAATATGAAGCTGTGGAGGGCCACCATCGTTCAACATATGAAACAACACGACACATGGAAGAAGTGTATCAAGAAGTTAATGGCGAATATTTCTCTAACTTCTGTGACAAAGAAGAATTAAGAAAAATTGCGAGGGAAGTTGTTTTTCTTTTGTAAGACAATGTAATTGCTTGGAATTGGCAAGACTGATTATTTGGAAAGATTTCGGAGTTAAACTCATATTTCATTCAACCTACTCTTTAGATCTTGCTACATCAGACGTTTTACTGTTTCTAATTTCAACGGGAAAGCACATCCTAATAAATCGGAGCTAATAATACCAATCGAACAGTATTTCACTCACCATCGAAGGGTTAAACAAACGTTGAAAATAATATATTCAGTAGGTTGAACTGCGAGGTGAATATTTGGATTAGCATAAGATGGAGTTGCAAGTTATTCTCTTCTTGGTCAGGCTGATTACTTTTCAGAAAAACCTTTATAGCTATTCGATATTTTATTACTATCTTTCATTATCTTCGTAAAAAAGAATTCATCTCCATCTTTTAAGCAGGTAAACTAGTTTCTAATAAAAACGGTTTGTCATCGTACTAATTGTAAAAAAAAAGGGTTTGATCTAAAATCAATATAATAAAATATTGGATGTTCTTCGTTGATTAATGATAGTTGTTAGAGGGGAGATATTGTCTAAGAGGGAAGGTATTGTCTTAGAGAAGTATCGTCTTAGTAAGGAGGTATCGTCATAGTAAGGAGGTATCGTCTTAGAAGTATCGTCTTAGTAAAGAGGTATCGTCTTAGTGGAGAGGTATCCTTAGAAGGGAACTATAGTCTTAATGCGAAGGTATCATCTTAGTGGGGAGGTATCGTCTTACGAGGGGGTATCTTCTTAAAGGGGCGGTATTATCTTAGAGGATAGGTATCGTCTTAGTTTGGAGGTGCATCGTTTTAGTGGAGTGGTATCCTTAGAAGGGAGGTATAGTCTTAGTGAGAAGGAATTATTTTAGTGAGGAGGTATCGTCTTACGAGGGGGTATCGTCTTAAAGGGTAGGGATCGAATTAGCTAGGAGGTGTATCATCTTAGTGGGGAGGTATCCTTAGAAGAGAGGTATAGTCTTAGTGGAAAGGTATCATTTTAGTGGGGCGGTATCTTCTTGGGGTATCGTCTTAAAGAGAATGTATAAAGAGTATCGTCTTAGTGTGGAGGTAAAGAGTGTATCGTCTTAAAGGATGCACGTCTTAAAGGGGAGGTATCATCTTAGAGGTTAGGTATTGTCTTACAGGTAAGTATCGTCTTAGTGGGGGAATATCCTTAGAAGGCAGGTGTAGAATTATTGAGAAGGTATCATTTTAGCGGTGAGGTAGCATCTTAGAAGGGAGTATCGTCTTGAAGGGGAGGTATCGTCTTAGAGTATATGTATCGTTTTAGTGGGGAGGTATTCTTAAAAGTGAGATATAGTCTTAGTGGTGAAATATAGTCGAAATACAATCTCACTGAATGGAAATAGAATGAGAGGTTGAATTGTCTTTATTCAATAAGGTAACCATTTCAACAGACTATCGCTGATGACTCGTTTTTTGTTTGTTGCTTGTTTTAGTTTTTGTATTTTTTGTTTTTTTGTTTCTTGGATTTTTCTGTTTAAACAAAATGACGTTGCGACAACATTACACAGCGATTGCAAAAAATGTTTTTTCAGCCTCCCCACGACGTGCTTGTTTGTGTTTGTTGAAAGTTTAACGGAAATACTTGTTCTGTTTATGTGTAAAACGCGTGTCTTCAGATATTATTTTTCTTGTAACAATCATGGCGGACTCGAATGCCACTTCAAATAATAAATGAGTAACACAAACACGACAATGATTGTATTAGTAAAAGAATTACAATTGCAGCAAAGGAAGAAAACATTGAAAGACTAGTTACTTAGTATGCGATCATGTCTCGAAAGAGACATAACAGACTGGACAGAACATTGACTGGGCAGAACCTCCCGCAGTAGGTTGCCATTACTTTCTGTGATAGATTGGTTTCCAATATAGAACCCAATCTCTCATGCTATTTAACCCGTAGCTGGGGAGAGAAGAAATGGATTAATACCTTTCCCCAAAGGTATTTGCGCGCAACAAATTCAACTGGAATTCGAACTCGGCTTTCCGATTTCTCGTTCAAAGCAGCTATCCACTACTCCACAACGCAAATACCCTTGGGAAAGGTATTAATTTGTCTTCTCTTTTCACTCCAGCTATGGGTTAAATAGCATGACAGATTAGGTTCTCTAGGTTGGCAACTAGTCTACCACAGAAAGTAATGGTAACCTACTGCAGGAAAATATTCTGCCCAGTCAGTCAGGTCTCTTTCGAGACATGATCGCCTAAGCGTGTATCACGTATGTCACTTGACTGACATAGAAAGCATTAAAATTAGAGACTGTGCTTTTGTATATTTGAAATTTGTCTAGTTCTATGTCAGAGACATTTTTGTGAAAGGTACACAAAGAGATGTGGATTGTGGTGCAGTGGATAACGACTCGGAACAACAAATTGGGAAACCGAGTTCGAATTCCAGTTAAATTCAATGCATTCACTTACGCGCAAATACCCCTGGGAAAGGTATTAATCCATCTCTTCCCTCCCCTTATGGGTTAAATAACAGGACAGATTTGGTTCTATAGCCTTGGCTGGCAACCAGTCTACCGCAGAAAGCAATGGCAACCTACTGCGGGATAATCTTCTGCCCAGTCAGTCATGCCTCTTTCGAGACATGATCGCCCAAGCGTGTTTCACGTATGGAACTTAAATGACTGACACAAAGTGATGAAAGAAAAGTAGGACATTCAAAATGAACGTGCCAAGTAGGTGACACTTTTTCCCCACGGCAATTACATCGTATAGCAAAAGTTGTAAAAGAGAAAGGAGGGAGAAAATGTACGCATTTTTATAGACTTGGGGAGCGTCTCCTGGCGACGTTTTTTTAGGAAAATCAACGGGATAAAAACTAGAAGAAAAATTTAAAATTTTCCCATTTCCTCTGCTTAAGACGCTTTCGACAATGATGATTAAATTTTACTAACTTGTGATACCCAGATAACAAAATGATATAATTACAACGTTTCTCTAACGTTACATACAAATTACGAAAACATTCCTTTGCAGACGCCCCACAACGACCCCGCAACATGTAACGTCGCGAACATGTTACTTTCTAAGGTAATATTAACGGAAAATGGAAAATGACTTCAAGGAAATTATTAGAACATGTTTTTGTCATCATAATTAGTGATCCAAAATCAAAAAATGTTGCACCTTTAATATTGTTAAGTGATTTTTTTAATATAACTGTGCATATCAGACACCTGGTTTACGTTTTATAAAGTTTTCCAGTTAATAAAATGATATCGTCACGATATTTCTGCAACGTTAAATAAAGATTACAAAGACCCTACAACCTGTAACATTGCAAACAGGTTGCCTTGTTACGTGAAATTAACAGAAAATGGAAAATAAACTTCATGATATTAGAACGTACATTCATAATCTAACTTACTGATTTTCAATTTTAAAAAAGGCGAAAATAAATTTGATGCATTTTATGAAAAAGTATTTAATGTTTTTTAACAACTGCCGAATTATTCAGTCCCAGAATTTTGCAACGCTAGCATAACATAGTGAAAATATTGGGAGGGGGAGTGGTCAGTTTGTGGGAGAGGTAAGTAAAATAGTTGAATGTAACGTCACCTATCCCCCAACCAAAGTGCCACGAATCTACAACGTTGCAAGAACGTTTCGCGTCAGCTAGGAATTAAACTTTTTGCGTAATCATGAAACCAGAATAGATGGTTTGTTCTTGTTGACCTCACCTATCATAGCAATCCAGGGTCGAATCACGTTTTTCTGTATATTTCGAATCACTTTGTTTTGTTAACTATATCTTTTTTACCATTAATCAACACTATATAATCATATACAATAATAAGAAGATGAAAAATTATGTAAGATGCAAATTTATGGAAATTTACTTTAATTTTCCTACTTTATACTACGGCAGATGGGTAATCAGTCATAATATTAAGATCGTGAATAAGTTCTTGCTGTTTTTTTCTAAAATATGGAGTTCCCAGAACTGCATGCGTTTATTTTCAGATGGTAAGGAATCAATAAGGAAGTGCTATAAGCAATCTTGAATGCAGTGGATTTCATTTCGCAGAAGTGTAAACAACTGTTTTTCATAACGTTAAAGATATCCGATTTCGTGCCAAAGAAAATGTATTTGAGGGGGAATTTTACTGCACTACTTTATTCAAAAGAAATCTGCAGCTGATGAACACAAAAATTTTTTGATACTTACGGCAACTATACTCTGTCAGGAACAACATGCAGATATTTGTCAAGGTGCTTCAAAAATAATGATTTTGATGTTGAAGATAAAGAATGCTCTGGAGCACCGAAGATGATTGACGATGAATTGGATATACTGCTTCATGAAGACTTATTTCAGGTGCAAGATGAACTTGCAGAAATAATAGACGTTGGTCACACAACAGTTTTGAAACATTTAAAAGCATTAGGAATGATTAAAAACAAGGATATTTGTACCTAAGACTTGAAGCTGAGAGACGTCGAACGGTGTCTTGTCACATGTGAACAGCTGCTTCAGCGGCAAAAAAACTTTTTTTGCATTGTAACGTGACCGGCGAAACCCTATGATAACCCCAGGCGTAGAAGATCCTGGGGGTAAACCAGGACATCCGTCAAAATCGGCAGCAAAGCCGAATATCGATGGTTCGAAGCTTTCGCTCTGCATTTGGTAGGATCAGCTGGGTGTAGTTTATTATGAGCAGCTCAGACCAACGAAAACCACCAACAGAGGTTGCTATTGACTCCAATTGATGCGTTTGAGCCGGACATTGAAGAAAAACAGCCATTATACGAGCAGAGACAGGACAAAGTGATTTTTCAACACGTTGCAAAACGGGCGAAAACTTACTTTGAAAAGCTTACATGAGTAAGCCTACTCCATTCATCGTATTCATCTCGTTTGATAATCACCTGTTACAATCGATGGCACATGGCCTGGCTGAGCAGTACTTTTGTTCTTATGAAGATTGTAAAAATGGGTCGACTTCAATGAACGTTTCGTTTTTCGGACGTGGAATTCAAGTGCTGCCAGAAAGATGGGAAAAAGTAGTTGCAAGCGATGGTCAATACTTTAAGTGCATTGTTTCGTACTTCTTCTATGTGTCATATCCTTTCAACCCTCGTTCAGTCATCCACCTGATCAGTTTCTTCAAATATGTTATCCACTGCTTTTATCCGTCTGTTTTCCCCTCTATCTGGCCTGTTAGTAACAGGTTCTCCAAGTCCTCCTTCCTCATTGCATGTCTCAGGAACTTCAGTTGTCTCTTCCTGATGCTCAGTATTAATTTCTTTTTCGTGTCCATCATTTCCAAAACCTCTTTATTGCTCACATGCTTGATCCATGATATTCGCAGCATCCTTCTGTAGAACCACACTTCAGCTGCTTCAATTTTTTCCTTCATCTTTGATGATATTGTCTAGCATTCACTGTTATATTGAAAGACGGACAGCACGTAGCAATCCAGTACTCTCTTCCTAGTTTCTAGCAAAACTGTCCTGTTTCTTAATACTTTACTCAACTTCTGGAATGCTTCCTTCGCCATGCCAATTCGCCTTCAGATCTATGTGTCGCAATTTCCGTCTTTTGTTGGAACACTTTTCAGGTATACTAATTTTTGAAAATTAAAAATTACTTTTCATGAAAAATCAGTGAGAAATTTTTTAAAGTCTTAATAGGTTTAGTGTTAGTAGCGTAAATCTATCCCTTCGCAATATTCTAACAATGTTATCGCAACGTTGCAAACTACTGTGGCTGAAAAATTCTGCAACAGTTAAATCATCAAACATCTTTTCATAAAAGAGATATCTTCTATTTTTATATTCGGTTTTAACAAAGAGACTCTGATTTAGATGAATTCACGTTCTAACATCTTTCTGGAAGGTATTATCCATTTTCTATTAATATCACGTTACAAAGTAACATATTTGTAACGTTATTTGTAACGTTATTTGTAACGTTATAAATTGCAGGGACACTGATGGAGCTTCCAAAAGATGTTTTCAAAAGTATAAATTAACTAAATAAAAAAAACGTACCAAATTAAATGTTAAAATATTTTAAGAGATAAAACTTAGATTTTCGTGGGTGCTGTAAATGTCAATTTCTGTTACCTTATATATATATATGTATACATTTATCAATTTCTTTTCTTTCTCACTTTGTTTTTTTTTTTGTTTTTTTGTTTTTTGAATAGGCGAGGAATTGTTTTCTGTAGATTACCGTTACAAATGTCTATTTTCAACATGGACACGTGAGCGTCTGTGTGTAATGATTTTATGGAATATTTTGAAGATTAACTGTTGCATCTTTTCGGTCTGACGAGTTGCAAGGTCAGCGGCGAAATACGTATTACCCATGAAATGGTAGAATATCTAAATTTGTTTAAAATTATATTACTCTGTTAAATTAAATAAATAAATTTCACAGTGCGTTCTTTTGAGTTCGTCTCTAACGGAATTTACCTGACTAATATACCAAGTATTCTACGTCATATATATATATATATATATATATATATATATATATATATATGAGCAGATTATTTAGGTAGGTAGATAGACCAATATAATGTAGATTATCAACAAAAATTATATTATTCTAAATATATTTTAAAATATCCAGAAAATAATTTTAGATAAATCTCTGATAAGTAAAACAAAGAAAAAAATTGAATTTTTTAAATTTTTCTTTTCAACTGGAAATTTTGCAAGAACGAACATAAATTTAAAAAAAAATGATTTTTATATTTAACACCTGTTCATACTTCTCAGTCTGTGGTGAATTCGAAGCGAATGAAGTGGAACGCTTGTTATTAAATGAGGCTTCGATGCTAATGATACCATGAACTAAACTGAACGAAAATGGAAGACTAAAATAACACTTTTGCTTAATATCAGAAGTTTGGTTTGAGTTTTTTTTAACCGTATATTAACCTCTGTGGGTTATTTAATGCCAAAAAGGTGATGTTTTAAGGGGTCACTTTTTTTTTTTTAATGTTCGGTGATAGTGAGAAGGTTAGTCAGATTTTACTGAAATTTTTTTTTTATTCTTTTTTATTTTAGAAAACTGAAAATGTCTTCTAACTTTGTATTCAAAAATGTTTTGTTGAGAATAATTTTTTTTCCTTCAAAAATGTGTTATGGTAATAAATTTTCTTCAAAATTTATTATGGCAATAGGCTTACGGCCTATCACGTTGAATACACCGGTTCTCGCTTGATCACCGAAGTTAAGCAACGTTGAGCCTGGTCAGTACTTAGATGGGTGACGGCTTGGGAATACTAGATGCTGTAAGCGTTTAGGGACTGTTGTGCATTGTGGTGCAGTGGATATCGTCTCGGAGAGAGAATCGGTGAGTCGAATTCCAGTTGAGTACCCTGCATTCACTTAAGCACTGGTACCCTTAGGAAAGGTATTAATCCGTCCCTTCCCTTAAATTATGGGTTAAATAACAAGGGTAGGACTTAGGGATCCTGCACTTAAAAATAAATCTTGATACTCGAAAAGAAAAAAAAAGTATTACTAGATACAAAACTTATATAAAATACAACAATAAATTCTTGAAAAGAAAAAGGTATTACCAGCAATGAAAAAAAAAATTTAGTTGGCATTAAATGATCTGCCGAAGTTGATATTCCATAAAAACATCCAGCCAATATTCTAGCAATAATTTTGTTTTTCCTTCAAAAATGTATTGTTGGTAATATTTTTTTCTTTTACAAATGTATATTTTTCTATAAAAGTCTATTTTATGTATATATTTCTATAATAGTGTATTTTTATACTTTCATAGTGTTTTGACTCCGATTTGGGGGTTAACTCTTTGCCCATAGCTGGGACCCTAACAGGTGCTACCACTCCGGGTCAGGGTAGACCTGAGAACAACAGCAATTAAGAGGTGGTTCAATGTCTCTCACAACCTTCCAATCAGAGGCCTTGCTGCCGGATACAGTTTAGGTGGTTCAATGTCTCTCACAACCTTCCAATCAGAGGCCTTGCTGCCGGATGCAGTTTACCGTCATGCCCAGGACCAATATCAGGAAGAAACAGAGGCTCATAAGGAAAGAGGGTTTGAAAAATGTGACGCTCGCAAGAGAGATATTAGACAAGAGAGACAGAGGAAAACAACGCATAACCTACCAAGTGAACTTGAGTAAAATGATGGCGGAAGAAGGTTGAGGAGAGTTAACAAAAAGACAAAGTATATTAAGAGCTACAAAGTACAGAAAATTATGGAGGGCCATGGTAGCCTCTGCCCTGAAGGAACATTGCAAATATAAAAAGAAGAGTCCTGTTCATCTGGGCAAGATATCATGGAGTGCATTATTGCATTCTGAACTTAGAAGTCACAGGAAAGTCATGTGTTTATAAATGAAGATTGATTCAAATATACGTTGAATGTAAAGCATTCAACTACAATGTATTATAAAATGTTTCATATCCATATAGTGCGGATGTTTCCTGACATATTGGGTTAAATATTGAGTAAATTTTAAACATATATATATATATATATATATATATATATATATATATATAGTGTATTTTGGCAGCATTTTTTCATTAATTTTCAATTCAATTCTCTCTATTGTTAATAACTTAAATGTTCTATGTTTACTGTGTGTTAATATTTACTCTTTGATAATGGCTTATGTGAGCCGAAAGCTTAGACCCGATAAAAAAATCAACAATTACTGTGATTTTTTGTTGTCTTTCAACATCACCATCAAGTATATCAGACGGTATGAACGGATCCTACACAAAATTAATAGACAAAACTTGTCTATATTATTCAATGAAACCTGCATATATATATATATATATATATATATATATATATATATATATATATAATCAAAGACGTACGTTGCCAAAATTCAAATAAAAAAAATCGAGGACACATTATTATAACGTTTGAGAAGGGAAAGTTGGAACACGATTAAAAACAAATTTTAATAAAAAATAATTAAAATATAACGGGGGCGTGTAAGCATAAAGTTCCACAAGAGTATTAAAAAAGACAATTATTATTCACCCCCTTACGTTGGTTAAAGGGTTTGTGAGTGTCTTTTGTCTTTTTTTTTCTTTTTTAATAACAATCCGGCAGACTGACTTCTTATACGTAGGTTGGCCCAAAATGGTTAAACCTGAGGTATTGGTCAGAGCTTTAACGACCCGTACTGAATAGAGATGTTTTGAACAATATGTGCGTGGAATGTGAACAGTGATGGATTCTCTTTGTTTAAATTTTAATATAAGGTAATCATAATGGTGACATTTCTCCGTTTCCAGATTGCTTAGTGCAGCAAGCCACCACGTCGTCATAGGTAGTTAGACAACCTGTAGACGTCTATCGTCTCTGTTTCCCTTTCGCCCTCACTGTCGCTTCCACCAAGAAACGATGCTGGCTGGGGAAAAAAAAGCTAGGAAAAGTATCTGTCGTTTATACAGTCTGTGGATGCTGCGCTGGAGTCTGAATAATTTCCGATAGACCACGAGAAGCCAGAGACGACACGCAATGCAACACTTAACAAGTTGGGCATATCTCCAAGATGCTGATGCACAGTACAGTATAAAACAACCTGAGGTTACAATTAAAAAACAACTGTTATAAGAAAAAAATAAATAAATGTGTATTTTTTTACTTCAGCAATTCATTTTAAATTCTTATTTTTAGTGTGATATAATATATAAAAAGATAAACTTTTAATGAATTTCCAATTCATTTAATTTTTCAAAAAATTGAATGCCGTTAGATTAAGGAAAGTATAATTTATTTATTTAATAGCGCCGAAAGAAAAGAGAAAAAAAGAAACAAATATTCAAGGGTAAGAATGGATATAAAAATGAGCCCAGTGAGTATCAAACTCACTTGAATATGATATTTAAGGACATTAGCCGAACAAATGATTACTAAATGAAATCCTTTTGTAAAGATCTCCTATATAGATGACTTCTTTTATGTGCCCTGTCCTTTCAGGACGTAGGAGATCATGGCTTTCCACATCACCCTATCCCTGGTGGCTCTTAAAACGCTTTCTCCTGTTACACCACGCAACCCTCGTTCCGTCATCCACCTGATCAGGTCCTGCTGCTTTCCTCTGTTTCTTTTTTCCTCTACCTGACCTGTTAGTATCAGGTTCTCCAAGCATTCCTTCCTCATTGCATGTCCCAGGAACTTCAACCGTCTCTTCCTGATGCTCAGTATTAATTTCCTTTTCGTTTCCATCATTTCCAAAACCTCATCATTGCTCACATGTTTGGTCTATGATATCCGCAGCATCCTTCTGTAGAATGACATTTCAGCTGCTTCAAGTTTTCCTTTCATCTTCGAAGACATTGTCCAGCATTTATTGCCATATTGAAGAACTGACAACACATAGCAATCCAGTACTCTCTTTTTTGTTTCTAGCGAAATTGTCCTGTTTCTTAATACTTTACTCAACTTCTGGAATGCTTCCTTCGCCATGCCACTTCGCCTTCGGATCTCTGTGTCGCACTTTTCGTCTTCTGTTAGAACACTTCACAGGTATTTAAATATTTGTACCTGCTTGATTTGAGTATCCCCCACCTGTATTTGGCATTTTGGGCTGCTTTTTTTTTTTTGCTGATAACGTTGAATAAAAAAAAAAGATAATGAAGAAATTGGTTGGTATTAAATGAAAGGGAAGGCATTTTAGAGAAAGGAGATATATTAAGAAAAATACATTGAACCAATGTACTGAAAAAAAAGAATTTTATTGAACCTAGAAAAATATTGACACATTAAAAGAAAGTTTTTTTGGAAAAAAGGAGAGTTATACGGAGAAAGAAAAAAGTATTACAAAAACATTGAATGAAAGAAAAAATTTAAAGACAAAACGTATGGAATGAAGAAAAAATATTGAAAGAAATTGGTTTAAATGAGAGAAACGTTAGTGCAAAAAGAAAACTATTTAAGGAAAGGAAAGAAAATATATTTAATAGAAATAAATGCTACAGGAAAACATATTGAAAAAATAGAAATTAATATGAAGAAAAGAAATGTTACTGGAAAACGACAGTTTATTAAAAGAAAAGAAATTAATTTGAAAGAAAGACACATGATTAGAAAAAGATAAGGTCAAAGAAAAAATGGATTGAAAACAAATAAAAGTTTCTTTAAAATAAAAATATTTTTAAATAAAGCAAGAAAATTTAAGAGAAAGAATCGTTACAGGAAAAATACAGATTAATCTGCCCTAATACCTCACCTTAGTTATCCCCCTTGAAAACCGAGGAGGTATAAAAGAACTCCTTAACATCTGTCGGCAGACATGTCTAATCAGAATAAAGTACAATGAAGCTTAACTATAAGTCTATTCGCTGGTTCGACTTTTACTACAATTTATTGTACTAACAATGGAACATTTTATGTGACCAGAACGATTTGCCTATGCCTCAGAAAGCAAAGCAGCAGATAAACACTGGACATACTGTGGAAAGCCTTGACCAACTTCACCGAAACCCTACTCCTTGAGAACCTGAATTGGTTAATTACAAGGGTGCCCTCCTGACTAATTATGTGTCTCATTCAATCAATGACATCATTGCAGACTGTGAGTCCTGTAAAGAAACAGTAGAAAGGTTACACACAACCTGCATAAAAACACAAAACGTTATTTGGTCGGCCTGTACTTGCTACTCGACGACAGGAATCCAGCGAGACATTGAACCATTTTCTAAAGACCATTCGAACATTAGGCAGGGATTGAAATTTCCAATCCATGATTGCATTTGAGGCTCAAGGGGAACACATTTCGGACGCCTTCATAAATGACTTATGCAATGTTCAAAAACTATCATAAAAATTGGAATTAACGGGGTCCTCACTAACACATTACTAGACACTAGCATTTCGGAAAATTATATCTGAATGACAGTCTAGTGAAAAAATAACAATTGGCATTATGTCCCCTCCCCAAAGAAAGTAACAATGTCGAATGCAACTTTGTCGTCGGACGTAAATAGTTATTGTTTGGTGAACCTACAATATAAGTGCATCCCATTCAAAGCTGTTAAATTATCTCTAATGAAAAACCTTTATTGTGAGGTGATACTAGGCCACGATTTTTTTAAACAACACTCCAGTAATGAAATCCCGTTCGGCGGAAATAAACTTGCATTAACAATTTGTGAACCGACTGATTTTAATATTCCATACACCTCACTTTTCGCAAACTTGACAAAGGACTGCAAGCCAATAAAAAGTCAATGTTATTCACATGATGACAAACAATTTATAGGGTCCGAAATTAAAAGAATGCATCAAGAAGGAAGAATTGAGCCAAGTACGTCACCATAGAAAGATAAAATATTAATAACAACCACAGAAAACCGTAAAAAGAGGATGGTTATTGCTGTGGTTTAAGTGTATGGCTTTTTTGTTCTGCCAAGAAAATTCGTTTGGAAAAATAGGACATTTTTTCAAATTATGTCGTTCGTTTCAAAGTACCTCTCACTAAACAATCCGTCGTGTCAGTTCATGGCCATTTTTTGCAACATTGGCCGTGTTCCCTGACTGCCTTTCAAAAACTATCATACACTGGCAGTTCAGAAGATTATATCTGAATGACAGTCTAGTGAAAAATAACAATTGGCATTATGTCCCCTCCCCAAAGAAAGTAACAATGTCGAATGCAACTTTGTCGTCGGACGTAAATAATTATTGTTTGGTGAACTTACAATATAAGTGCATCCCATTCAAAGTTGTTAAATTATCTCTAATGAAAAACCTTTGTTGTTAGGTGATACTAGGCCACGATTTTGATTAAACAACACTCCAGTAATGAAATCCTGTTCGGCGGAAATAAACCTACATTAGAAATTTTTGAACTGACTGTTGTTAACATTCTGTATACCTCACTTTATGCAAACTTAAGATTGCAAGCCAATAGCAATAAAAAGTCGACGTCATTTGCACGACGACAAACCATTTATAAGGTCTGAAATGAAAAGAATGCTTTTAGAAGGGGTAGCAACGCCAAGTACGTCACCATGGAGGACCAAAGTTTTAATAACAACCACAGAAAATCGTAAAAAGAGGATGGTTATCGACTACTCTCAGACAATCAACCGGTTCACTCTTCTGGACACTTTTCTGTTGCCACGAATAGAGGAAATGCTATGTGAAATAGCTAAATATAGTAAATTCAGCCATTTAGATCTGAAAAGTGCTTATCACCAGGTGACCATTAAACCAAAAGAGAGACCTTACACTGCATTTGAAGCAGTTGCCTGGTTGTACCAGTTCCGAAGGATACCATTTGTGGTAACTAATGGAGTTACCAGTTTCCAAAGAATAATGGACAAAAACTGGAAAGCACTTTTGCCTCTATAGACAATGTGACTATATGTGGCCATGATCAAAAGGCACACGACGAAAACTTCTGACGGTTCACAGACGCCGTTAATAAATACAACCTTACATTAAATAACGGCAAATGCTCATTTGAACCAAATAAAATTAATATACTGGGTTATACAATAGGCAACAGTTGAATGGCGCCGGACCCAAAGCGATTAAACCTCAGCTCGAATTGTCAATCTTAAATAATATACACGAACTGCGATGAACTACGGAAGATGCGGCCATTAACACAAGTAAATACTTTTCCCTTGTCTCGCTTAGCGATGAAGGCCTTCAAAAACCTCAAGAAGGATATTGTAAAATCTGTAATTACAACAATAGATCCATCTGTCCCACTGTCCCAGTAATTGAAACTGATGCATTATTGTTGTTTCATTAAGACAAGTTGATAACTATGTAGCCTTCTTTCCAAGGTCTCTCTCTATCTATCTAAAAAGAAGCCTACACCATAGTTGAGGCGTTTAGGAAGTCTAGACGCTACTTCAAACCAGTCAGAGACCAAAACTCTGTTGTGTTTATACTCAACTCAAAGGCTACTAATAAAATAAAATGGAAAAAAAATAGCAAGATGAAGAGTTGAACTATCTTGTTTCTCTTTCGACATCACAAACTGACGCGGCAAGTAGAATCTGACATCTGACTCTCGAGTGTATGCAGCAGGATTGCAAATTCGAAAAAAAAAACTCCAGACACTACAGAAGGAATTATGCCACCCGGATATAATACGGATGGTTCATATGGTAAAGAGTAGGAACTTACTCTTGTCAGTGGAGGACGTTAGAAAGATAACAAATTCCTGTCGAACGAGCCCCGAAATAAAACCCAAATTTTATAGACCTACGCTAATAAAGATGGTCCTAATAAAAGCAATACAGCCATTTAAAAGGCTCAAAGAAACGTTACTGGAAAAACAAATTATTGAAAGAAAAGAAATTAATTTTAAATAAAAGAAATGTTACTGGAAAAAGCATGTGTTTTGAAAGAAAGAAAAGGTATTAAGAAGACCAAAATTGGTGATGCCATCTCGCAATATGCGATAATCCTTCCAGCGGAAAATCGGCCTTCTTATAATGTTTTTAATTTGCAGGATTCAAAACATCGCTGAAAACATTTGCATGCATATAATAAAAGAAAAATCACTGGGAACATTTGCATGTATATAATGAAAAATCACTGAGAACATTTGCATGCATATAATAAAAGAAAATTGCTGGGAACATTTGCATATATATAATGAAAAAAATCGCTGAAAACATTTGCATGCATATAATAAAAGAAAAAATCGCTGAAAACATTTGCATGTATATAATAAAAGAAAAATCGCTGAAAACATTTGCATGTATATAATAAAAGAAAAACTGCTGAGAACATTTGCATGCATATAATAAAAAAAAATTAAAATGACAGTTGAAAAGAACGTGAAGAATATTTCGAGTGCCTTACAGAGAAATTCCGGGAAAAGCTGTGTTAATATGGAATGACATAAAAAAGATAGAAAGTAAAGGACAATAGTACGATTGGAAAAAGAACGGGACAAAGGAAAAACAGAAGAACAGTAGAAAGAAACGAGAGAAAAACGATTGGTAAAATTAAAGAAAGAAGGGCAAATTAAAAAAAAAAAGAACGAATGATGCAAAGACGAGAAAAAAATAATGAAAATAAAAATGAATGAATGGCCTGGAAGAAGCAATGAATGAAAACTAAGAACAGAAGATAAAATGAAGTAAACGAGGGGATGATTGAAAAACGTAGGAAAACAAAAGATAATGAAGGAAGGACAGAGGAAAAAATAGGACGGATGAAAAGGAAAAAGAAAGAATAACGAAAGGAGTAAAAACAGACAAAGAAAAAGAGGCATTAATAACAGAAAGAATGAAACAAAGAAATAAAAAAGTAATGTTTGATGCAAAGAAAGAAAGCAAGAAGAAGAAATTAAGAACATGCAAAAACGAAAAAATATTTCGTTGAAAAAAGAGAAGAATGAAAGATTGATTAGAGGAAAATCAGAAAAAATAAAAAAAGGAAAAACTAAAGAACTTAATTTAAAAATGAATGAAAGGATTACAGAAGAAAAGAGAAGCAAAGGAGAAAAATTATTTGAACCGTATTAAAAAATGAAGAAGCAAATAAAAATCAAAAGGAAAATAGAATTAGAAACTAAATTTAATATATGGAAATAAATTGAAGAATTAGAGACACCCAAACGATAAATAAAGTATGAAAGACAGTGTTAATTAATAAATATATATATATATATATATATGTTTTTCTTACTTTTTTTTATATAGCGAATACAGGAAGAGAACGATGTTTGTGAAAGGAAGGCCCCGTTGGCAGTTTCCAAAAATATATCAAAAATTTTCAGCGTCAGAAATCAACAAGACAGAATCATTGAACAAAATAGGAGATAGCAGACGACACACTCACAAGGAAAAGATAATCATGAAACTAATAAACCCAAAAATGCAGTGCAAAAAAAAAAAAATCACTGTTCATATAATTTTAAAGTGTAAGGGAGACAAGAAAATAATCGAGCGTGGTAAGCAAAACTTTGAGAATTTTTTATTTTTATTTTTTAAATAAAAATAATTGCCGCTTAAAAGCATATATCGTTAAGGAAAAAACGTCGAGCGAGGTGAACCACGCCCACATATGAACATAGATCTAATATTATATCAACAGGCAGAAAGACACCTGGCGTAGTTAGAATAAAATAAATATCTTCTTCTTTTATGTGCCATGTACTTTCAGGACGTAGGCGATCATGGCTTTCCACATCTCCCTGTCCCTGGTGGCTTTGAGCACGCTTTCTCCTGTTGCACCATGTAACCCTCATTCCGTTATCCACCTTCTCAGGCCCTTCACATATGTTATCCGCTGCTTTCCCCTGTCTTTTTTTGCCTCTATCTGTCTTGTTAGTATCAGGTTCTCCAAGCATTCCTTCCTCATTGCATGTCTCAGGAACTTTAGTTGTCTCTTCCTGATGCTCAGTATTAATTTCCTTTTCGTCTCCATCATTTCTAAAACCTCATCATTGGTCCATGATATCCGCAGCATCCTTCTGTAGAACCACATTTTAGTTGCTTCTAGTTTTTTCTTCATCGTTGAAGATATTGTTCAACATTCACTGCCATATTGATGAGGTGACACCACATAGCAATCCAGTACTCTTCTTTGTTTCTAGCGAAATTGTCCTGTTTCTTAATACTTTACTCAACTTCTGGAATGCTTCTTCGCCTTCGGATCTCACTGTCGCATTTTAAGTCTTATGTTAAAACACTTCCCAGGTATTTAACTTTAACTTTCTGTACCTGCTTATCAAATAAAAAGCAAAGAAAGGTTGAATAATTTTACGCAGGCACATGATCCATGCAGATCGGTTGGCCTGGTGATGGCAAAATATGCTATTACACTATTGTCCCGAAAGGAGAAACAATTGCTAATCTTCAGTGTCGGTATTTTTTTTCTCGTCTTTGGATCATTCGTTCTTTCCTTTCTTTTTAATTTGCCCTTCTTTCTTTAGTTCATCCAATCGTTTCTCCCTCGTTCCTTTTTACTATTCTTTTGTTTTTCTTTCCTCCTCTTCTTTTTTCCAATCGTACTATTGTCCTTTTCTTTCTATCCTTTTTTATGTCATTCCATATTTCCATACTTTTTCCCGCCATTTCTCTGTAAGGCACTCAAAATATTCTTCACGTTTTTTTCAACTGTCCTTTTATCATTTCTTTTATTATTCTTTTAAATGTTCTCAGTGATTTTTTTTTTGAATACTGCAAATTAAAAGCATAAGAAGAAGACCGATTTTTGGCTGGAAAAATTATCGCATATTGCTAGATGGCATCACAATTTTCGATCTTCTGAGTATCCTTTCTTTCTTTAAAACACATGCTTTTTCCAGTAATATTTCATTTATTTCAAATTCATTTCCTTTTTTCAATAATTGGTTTTTTTCCAGTAACATTTCTTTTTTTTCCAACTAATTTCCTTTCTTGCATCTTATTTTCATGTAAATTTTCGTGATTTAATATTTATTTCCTTTCTTTAAGTAATTTGTCTTATTCTAGCATAGTTTTTTTCTTTCTATCAAATTCTTTTGCTTTCTTTCAAACAGTTGACTTTTTAAAATAACGATTCTTTTTTTCAATAATTTTCTTTTTCAGTATCGTTTCTTTCTTCAGATTAATTTACATTTTTTCAACAATATTTATTTTAAAGTAAAGTTTCATTCTATCAATTGCATTTCATTATAGAGTTAAAACTGGACTCCAGCGCTCTCCCCACCCCCGTATATCCTTCCCTTTCTCTCCACCTATGTATCTGTCATCGCACCTGCATTCTCAGCTTTCTATTGCTCCTTTCTAACTAGTTTGTACTCCTCACTCTTTTCTAATTAATCTTTTTACAGTTATGTAGCCCCCTGCACATCAGTGGTATTTCTGCCTTGCTCGGGGTGAAATGATTAAAAAAAAAACAGAACCAGTGAATAGAGTTATAGTTAAACTGACTAAACTTATCTGCCGACAGATGTTATAGAATACTTTTATGCCTCCTCGGTTAAGAGGGGTAAATGTATAGATATTGGTGATACAGAGATGGGTTTTTTTGTTTTTGTCTTTGTTTTTTATCCTTTTACCCCAAGCAAGGCAATACCGCCACTAACACACAAAACGTTACTGAGACTGAAATAGAATGAGTAGACTTTAGTAAGGATAAAGGACAATAAAAGAACAGAATTCAGGGAGACAGAATTTTAATTTCTGAAGAGTTTCACACATGAGAAGTGCGAGAAAAAAATCTATTACAATGGAACTTACAGTTACATCTAGTTTACACAACAATAAATCCATGAGACCTAATTGTCAATCAAGTAGTACGCTTATATACACTACCGACCATAATTATTAAGCAACCCCAGTTTTTTAAAAGAAATTATGTATTTCAAACTATTCTTAAGTGGATAATTCTAAATGAAAATAGAATGGTTCTTTTGTTATTATTACTTTGCAAAATTTTACAAGGCAAAGAAGCAAAAATGAACTCGTCCAAATCACTCTATTTTTTTTATTCTTTCATTGATAAAACTGCAATATAGGTAATTATTAAATATTTATAAATTCATTTGATGCCCATGTTATTGTGCAGTATTAACAACTAACATTCTATTTTCATTTACAATTATTTACTTGGCAATAAATACTAAAAATAGTATTGAATACTGCTACCATATCTGGTCGGGTGCTCCGGCTATCCACCTAGGGGTCCTTGAAAAAATCTAACGGAGAATCTGTAATGGCTTCTGCTCAAATGAACTTAACTCACTTGTACCCCCCATACATGAATTTCCTTGAGCCACAAGATTAGCAACTAGGTCTCACCCATTTACTGTGAAACCAATAAATTGTAAACGCAAATTCTACTCCATCAGCTTCTTCTCTCGCACTTCTTGCTTGTGAAATTCCCTTCCGTTTATTTGCTTTCCCGACGGGTACAATCTTCAATAATTCAAATGTAAAGTCAATAGTCATTTCCTATCTCACTAACTTGCATCCTCTCTCTTTCTCTCTCATCAGTATTCTCATCCTTCTCCTACTCTATTCCTGACCCCCCCTAAAATCTGTCACTTGTTCTCATAACTTACCTAACTATGTAAACCCCTGCTCAACAGTGGCAATAAAACGCTTTGCTTGGGGCGACACGATTATAAAAAAATGAAATACATAATTTTTTTTAAGGCACTGGGGTGACCTAATAATTATGGACGGTAGTGTATATGCAGTCGAGATACAAAGGAATGAAAGCTTATTAGAACAATGCATCTATCACTAGAAACGTTGGGTCTCTGTGTCTCTGCTAAAAATATACTCACCAGAATCCATCTTGCACATTTATAAATCTACCATTCATCTCTGCAGTGAATAGTATTGCCAAATCTGGTTGGGTGCTCCTGCTATTCACCTTGAGGTCCTCGACAAAATCCAAAAAAAGATCTGCAATATAATCGGTTCTAACCTGGCATCCCGACTTCAATCACTTTCTCAGAGACGTGACGTGGCTTCCCTCTGTCTTTTCTAAAAATATTTTCATGGCATCTGCTCTAATGAGCTTTTATCCCTTATACCCCGTATACGTGAATTTAAACGTGCAATTCGACTGGCATTTACGCCCTATCCTTTTACTGTTGAAATAGTAAAATCTAACCGCCACTTCTATTCCGACATTTTCTTTAATTGCACTTCCCCTTCTGGAACTTCTTTCCATTTACTTGCTTCCCTGATAGCTACAATCTTTAAAATCTCAAAATTACTATCCAAACATTTAAGTTCAACGTCAACTGCCATTTTCTATCTTATTGAATCACATTAATCTTTTATCCTTTCTTCAATATCCTCTGTACCCAATCTTTTTTTTACACTGTAACCTCCCGTCTTACTTGGGGTGAAGTGTTTAAAAAAATAACCATGATATTTATAGAAAAGACAAAGAGGAGCAACATCACGTCGTTGGAAAATTTACTAAAGTCAGTGATGCCAGGTCAAAATCAATTGCTGTACAGACCCTTCTTTGGTGTTTGTCAATACTCACGAGAGATACAGCAAGTTCAGCAAACAAGATATGGACGGACGGGTTCGATTCCTGGTAGTGGATGCTCATTGCTGAAGAGTCCCAAATATAAGACGAAACGTCCGTCCAGTGCTTTTCTGCATTCTGTTGAGGTCGAATAAAAAGCTCGATGAATTACTTAATAATTGTTCAAATCCTACTACTACTTCTGTTCACACACACACACACACACACACACACACACACACACACACACACACACACACACATATATATATATATATATATATATATGTATTGATCGGTTTCATCGCGAGCAAGACAGTAAAGACACTAAGACGCAAGGTATTACTGGATGTAGATGAATCAGAATCAGTTAAAAATTAATAATGAGCAAGAAAATGTTATGGCACCCTTCTCCGTGAAATGGACTCTTCCTCCTGCAATAAATAATAACCTGAGTGACTTCCGGAGTGGCATCTGTGAGCCAGCCGTGTAACAGTCTAGAGACAGTCAATAAGCAGCGTAACTATACCGCTCAGACTTACACTTCTATCTGTTGACTCGTATTTGTATATATTTTCTTGTTATTCTAATACACTGTTTGAACCTACCTTCTTGGTTCCATGTTTTACTTCCTGGCCCAAACAGGCCACAACAGCTTGCCAACGAAGGTTTCGCCACAACAAAAAGAAGAAAATAATCTCGAGGACAATAAATAACAATTGATATTGCACTTAAAACTTTGCAGAATAATGTTGGTTGAAACGCATGGAGCCTGAATGAAGGTCCAAAAGTGAGAAGTGCGACAAAAGAAATTTTATACAAACAAGTCTGATGAAAAAAATCCAACAAGGTCTGTCTGTTTGTTGAACATTTACGGAGAGCAACCAGTGGATGGGAGCACAGTTCAGTATTAGCAATGGCGCTGTATGTGACAAGTTAATTTCTGTCCGGGCTTGAAATCTATCAATCCGCAAAACGAGGACTGCCACGAAGACACAATACCATATAGTGATGGCTACGCTATAAAAATGTTCTACACAATACGCCGTAAATTATATTAGCTGTAGCCTTACATGAAGCTGTGGCCCCATGAAGCTGTGGCCCCATGAAGCTGTGGCGACATGACTTACAAGGCTAGAGAAACATTTTTGGAAAATCAGTATTGTGGATTAGCAATCATTAGACCTTACTCAAGCTACGTAATTTGTCAGTATTGGAAAATAGTGATTTAGAAAACGTGTCTTCTCTATAATACAAACACAGTGTCAAATCATTGACGTTTGAAAGGATAATCTATACTTTGTTTCATTTACAAGTCTCACATTTGAAACCGTGCTTATATCATTGAAAACAACATACTATACTTCTTCGTCATGTGCCATGTCCCTGCAAGACGTTGGTGATCGTGGAATCTAGTTACCCCTGTCTCTTGTCGCTCTTGATATTTTTCCGTTTTTATATCTGTACTATTCATTTGCTTAAGCCTATCAAACATGTCTAGCGTTGCTTTCCCATGCTTCTCTTTTTCCTCTATCTGTCCTGTAAGTATCATCCAGACTCTCCTTCCTCATTACGTGTCCCAGGAAACAAAGCTGTCTCTTCCTGGTGTTAAGCATGAGTTTTCTTCTCGTTTGCATATTCTTCAACACATCATTGGTGCTCACGTTCTCAGTCTACTGCATCTTCAGCATCCTTCTGTAGAACCACTTTTGCTTTCTCAAACATCTCCTTTATCCTCGAAGAAAATGTCTAACATTTGCTGTCATACAGACGGAAGGATATAGCATCGAAGTCAAGCACTCTTTGTTTCCAATGAGATTTTCTTGTCTCTCAGTACTTTGGTTAGAATTTAAAATGCGGCCTTGGCTATGCCAATGTGTCTACAGTTCTTAGTGTTGGACTTTCCAGTACTCGGGTTAGCATTTGAAATGCGTTCTTAGCTATGCCAATGTGTCTTCTGGTCTCAGTTTTGGACTTTCCAGTACTCTGATTACCATTTGAAATGCGTCATTGACTATGCCAATGTGTCTTCGGGTCTCAGTGTTGAACTTTCTCGTACTCGGGTTACCATTTGAAATGTGTCCTTGGCTATGCCAATGCGACTTCGGGTCTCAGTATTGAACTTTCTAGTACTCGGGTTATCATCGGAAATTCATCCTTGGCGATGCCAATGTGTCTTCGGGATTCAGTGTCAGACTTACCAGTACGTGGTTAGAATTTGAAATGCGTCTTTGGCTATACCAATGTTTCTTCGGGTCTCAGTGTCGGACTTTCAAGTACACTGGTTAGCATTTGAAATGCGTCCTTGTCTATATCAATGTATCTTGTAGCCTCAATGTCGGACTTTCCAGTACTCGGGTTAGAATTTGAAAAGCGTTATTTGTTATGACATTGTGTCTTCAGGTCCCGGTGTCGGACTTTACAGTACTCAGTTGAGCATTTGAAATGAATACTTGGCTACACTAATGTATCTTTGGGTCTCAATGTCGGACTTTCCAGTTCTCTGGTTAGTGTTTAAAATGCTTTCTTGGCTATCAAATGTATCTTTGGGTCTCAGTGTCGGGTTTTCCAGTACTCTGGTTAGCATTTGAAATGCGTCTTTGGCTATGCCAATGTGTTTTCGGATCTCAGTGTTGGATTTTCCAGTACTCTTGTTAGCATTTGAAATGTGTCTATGGCTATGCCAATTTGTCTTCCGGTCTCAATGTTGGATTTTCCAGTACTCTTGTTAGCATTTGAAATGCGTCTATGGCTATGCCAATGTGTCTTCGGCTATCAGTGTTCGACTTTCTAATACTCAGTTGAGCATTTGAAATGCGTCCTTGTCTATGCCAATGTATGTTCAGGTCTCAGTTTCAGACTTTCCAGCACTCTGGTTAGCATCTGAAATGCGTTATTGATTATGCCAATGTGTCTTCGTGTCCCAGTGTCGTTCTCTCTTAGAACGTTCCCCATCTTTACTTAGTTTTTTTTTTTTTAAATTTTACCGACCTGTATTAGTAGTCATTTGGGGGTTTTGTTTTCCTGATGACCATACATTCAGTTTCTTGAAGTTTGTACTCAGTCCTTTCTTCTCGCTTTTTGATCCTGCCTTCTGTAAAATGTCCTGCATTTTCTTTTCTGTGTTTGCTAACAGCACTGTGTCATCTGCGTATCTTAGATTGTTGATATTTAGGCCGCCAATGACAAATTCTGGGAAGGACTTTATTGCTATCAGAATTGTTTCGCTGTACAGGTTGAGTAGTTCTGGTGAGAAAAGCACGTCCTTGTCTTACGCCCCTTCCTATTTTTCTGTACCTGCTGAATTCATTTCCTGTTTGTGTGCAGTTTGCTGCCAATAAAGGTTCTTTCCAGAAAATGTCAAAATTTCCAATCATATCCTATATACAAATTCGAAAAAAGGGTAACATCAGCGAGATTTGGAATTTTCGTCAAAAATAGGACAGTGATTATCTACAGCGAAATAACCACGAGGATATTTCTTTTCAGGAACTCCAGTTACGAAGGAACAAGTCTGCTAAATTTCGAAGTAGATCATCAACTCCCTCTATTGACACCATCATTTTACACGCAGTCTATTCGTTCTCCACGGCCGTGTCTTCAAGCAACATTGCAAATTTAGACGTATATATACGTGACATTAAGTACAAGCCGACGCCAATCGGAACGCCCACCCGGTCGCATAAGTTCTAAAAGAAAAACACACCAATGTAATTGATTGAAACAGACACACTAGAATGAGGTAAAAAAAAATGAAAATAAAAATAAAATCGTTTCTGTAGCCAACAAAATCAATTTAGTGTATGGTTGCCACTAAGTGACATAAATCTGGACTGAGGCCCTGAATAATACGACTTAATTGAAACTGGACGAAT